>CM052900.1:47176175-47227845 GCA_028534135.1 Potos flavus
TACATCAAAAGATCTACATAGATGGAAAATGAAATCAAAATTCGTTTTGGTATCTGCAATGGTTAAAATGACACTCTAATTGCTCACGAATCAAACATCACAAAGCTTAGTGTGTAATTTTAATCATTGATGAGCTCCAGGTTAATTATCCTCATGGCATGCATGGAGCTTTTAAAACCCACTGAAATAATCTGATAACCATAAGCGTGAAAACCTAACAATTTTCTAATTAGTCCACAAATATTAATGTTTACCTTTGGAGTTACCAAATCTGCACAAACAATGTGTATATATACTGAAGCCAGCCAAAATGCCTAAAATAATAATCCCCTGCTAGACTGAAATGAGGAAGTCAGGAAGAGACTAAAGAGTTGGAGTGGAAGAGGGGTGGTAAATAATACTGAATTAATGCTCCTAGATTAAAATGAAAAGTTTCAAAACCCAGGGTGTGTTTGTTTTTTTTTCCCTATAATCAGATAACAGGTTGGCATGTGGAAGGAGATTCACCTTAATTACAAGAGTAAGAAAAGTTCCCAAACACTTTACAGCTTCGTAAAAGAGTTTCTAAGCTATTTTTATTACCATTTTAATTCTGTTTTACTTATACCCCTACAATAGTTCTCAGCCCACAGAAACACTTGCTAGAATTATTACACACATGCTGAATGTACCTCAAATGAGTTGTATATAATCTGTAATTCATAATTTTGGCCAGATGCCGAATGGACTCTGCAATGTATCACCTCAATATTTCTTTTTATGAAGTAGATCCTATTTTTTTATTTTATCTTAATAGAGCCAGAAGTAACTTTCAGAAATGTAATGTTATTGCTATATGAAAAAATTACAAAAACTAAAGAATCCATCACAGATCAAAGCAGTAGGATACATTTTGTTACAATACTCCCACATAATTTTACAGGAAATTGCCTATCAATTTCTTCTCAATAAGCTACCCATTAATCAGAAATTGAGTCAAATAGATAATAAGTCTTCTATACAATCAAATTTACATTTCATTCCAAAAGCAACAATAGCAAAACCATCTGGACTGATACAGCTAATAATATATTAACTGATTTTTAAAATTTGTAGCTATTGACTGTGACCATGGCAATGTTCACCAGTATATTTTGATGGAGTCACTTAGGTTTGTACAGTTAAAAAGTTATTTAGATCAGTATACACAGTGACGCTGAATATGATGCTAAGTGATTTCATTGTCACCAATGTCAGACAAGATCTTTCTTTTATCAGTGTGACCCATTTAAGAAATTTACACTAAAGTTTCATAAGTCCCAGTAAAAAGACCGCAAAGACAACCATTTAACTTAAACCACAGAATTCATTTCAAAATGACTGCATAACAAGTAAACTCACTATAAAAACTGCTTCACTATTTAAGCTGTTTTCTTTTTAGTTTTTACCAAGTTCTATTCTCTACTGCCAAGCATTCTATTTTTTTAAATCACCAAAGTCCTCAAGAAACCCCAAAGAGAAAAACTAATATATTTTTAATGCTAAATTCAGAACAATACATACCTGCTGGTCTGCTTAGAATATGTGTACACATTTTTTGGTATTCTCACTAATTCACAAGATCAGTGACTTTGATCATGTAAATCCCTTTTTCGGAACTAATGGACAATATGCAGAAAAAGAACTTTTATTGCTCGTTCTGCCTTACTTTCGTCCTGCAGTCACTGCTGCCTAAACTCAGCTCCGCTAAATGACCAAACCCACCTACAAGGAGCCTGGCTAATGAAAGGGGGTGCTTTCTGAACAATAGAAGAATTCCTTTGCATTCAGAAAGCAGAGTTCCCATTAGAACCCAAAATCAGAGAGGCCAGTTTTACCTCTTTTTTTTTTTTTTAATTGAGATTGTCCCAGCCCTCCTCTACGGTCCAGTGAGACAGTACTTGTGAAATGATTAAAAAGAACGTGATCTGATCAAGAGGACAGAATAATGGGAAAGGAATGCTAGGTTAGCCACTCTGCTAAGTGCTGGGAAAGAGACCAATGTGCCCCTTAGCCTATTGTTTTTATTCTCCTCTGCTCTTCAGCCAACCTCCTTGCACTTTGAGTCTTTATTTACTCCATTTTAATGGGTTAAAAGTTGTTCACTTACAAGAGAATTTGGTAACAAGTTACAAGTCCTAAAAAAAAAAAAAAGGAAAGGAAAAAGAAAAAAAAAAAAAAGAAAGGAAGGAAGGAAGAAAGAAAGAAAGAAAAATCCTTGAATTATATCAAGTTTCCAAAAGGTCATCACTGTCTCTGCTGTGGCCTTTTCCCCATTCCAAATCCTCTATCAATATGTCATAGTGAGTTAGGCAAAGACAAAAGAGAGGCGCAGTGTGAAAACGGCACATATATCTAATCCTGACAAAGCAATGAATAGACCTTCACAAGTATAATTATACTTGTTTATTTGTTGCCACGTACAGAGAACTGATGAAAAAAATCCATCAAAGTGGTATTATGCAGACACCAAGAGCTTCTTTTCTTTGGTTGCTAAAGCCACATTGAGGCTTAAATTCCTTATTGTTAAATTCAGAAGAAAGAAAAAAAAAGATTTTTGGCTGGACTTCTTTTTTTTTTTTTTTTGCATTAGTTGCTGACAGATCTTTTGTGTACTAGGCTGTATTAGTTCACACCGCTACCTCATTTTTACCCATGTTGGAATTCATAATTACAAACTACTGTACAGAAGCTTTTAAAAGGGTGTGGTGTGCTGACCAGGAGAAGAGGGTAGTGAAATTGCCCTTTTCTCATAGTCTCTCTTTTGATATATCAAAACACAGGTAAAGTACCTGTGTGGAAGCACCATTTACGTCAGAATACATCTTTGATCTCGGTCTTTTAAGTTGGTGCTGGTGGTTTTCTTTAGTCAGCTTTCTCTACGATTTGCTTATTTTAGTATAGGTTTAGTATTTCATAAAAGATTACATAACTTCTTTCCCATTGCAGTATTAAAAACGTTAAGTTAGCAAGAAGGAAGGCAAGGACAAGGATGTCAAAGGATTGGAAATATTAAGTAAAAAGATTTCAAATCCAACTATTAAGAAGCCATTATGTTCCAGTAGATAAATCAAATAACTTAACAAAAGCACATTTTTAGAGGTGGGGGGAGACAAATAAGCTTTTTTTTTCCCTTGCAGGATAGAAATATATCAAAGTAAAAGCAATCTGCATAGTTAATGTTTGTGAGCTTTACAATTTAAAACAGAAAAGCTGTAATTTTTCTTTGCTGGCAATCTGGAAACACTCTGGAGTTAATTACAGCTGATTCGGAGTGAACCACACAAACAAAGACCAGTCTATGTCCAGACAATTATACTGCATTAACCAGCTTAGAGCTTCCTGCTGATGTTTCAGGGCTCTTCTGTTACACCCTTCTACCTTCCCAGCACGAGAGAAAATGCTTCTGCAAGAAGGAATTAATGAAGAGAACTGCAAAAGAATGTGTGACGACCTCTCCTGACACGGCAAAAACTTTCCACCCATGTCACGACAAAGGGGAGAAGGTAATTAAGTTTGAATGGAAGGATGTAACCAAATATATGAAGCATTTAAAATAAGCAAATTTTTAAAGAAGGAAAGTTTACAAAAACAAAAAATGAGTGTGCAAGTCAACTAAGTCATTTCCCCCTTTTTTTCCACATTAAAATCTAAATTAGCTATTCAATGCAGATTTATTTCCTACTCTATAAACAGGACCCTTGTGATTGATGCTTAGTGGTCTCCTCCCTTGCTTCTCTCTTTCTATTCCTCTCCTTCTCTTCCCACCCTCATTTTTTCTCATTCCCTCTCACATCTCTAACCCTACATGGACTTTATGTGACAATTATGTATCATTAAACATATGTGTTGGAGAACTAAAGAGAAAAGGTACAGTTTGCCAGTTCTTAATTTGTATGGTTGTGGGCAATAGGAATTTTACTCAGTTTCCTTCATAACTTTAATCAAACTCCAGCAACTTTCCTTAGAGAGAAATCAATAATCTCTCCTTAACCAAATTATACTATTATATGACTCATTTTATTTGTTTGCTTCAGGAAAATTTCATAATCAGTGAGCAAGATGGACTCAATACTTTAGTTATCCTCTGTAAACAAACGTTGGTACTTCTAACCAATCTAGTTGATTTCTAATTATTTTATTCATTCTAATTGAAAATGAATAGTTTGCATTGGTGTGAGACAAGGACATGAACTGTAATTATGTTCAGTGCCTCTTTCTGATTCTTTCTTTGATACTGTTTTGCTAGTATTCCAGCTGACATTGGGGCTTTGTAGTGATTGCTTCATTAAAGGGTAAGGATGTCCTAATCAGCTAAAGCATTACTAGAAAGCTGTTGTTTGCCAATACTATGAGAATATACTGGCTTTTTTTATCTTTCTTTATAGAAGAAAAAAGGTACATCTGAATGCCAGGTACCCAGCCATACTTAAGTATTAATCATCTTCCCTTTGTCTCAAATATGCAAAGTAGGATTAGAGTTAAATGACTATATGATCCTTTTCATTTTTCTTCCCTAAATGTTAATCTGCAAGTCAATCATGTGTTCTATTAAAATACATATAAATATACTTTCTGAAAATACTAAAAGGTTGTGTAAATTACACTCAGGTTTGCAAAGCATCTCAATAATGGACAGAATCATTTTCCCTTCTCAGATTCCTCTCCCTCAATCACTACTATATTTGAAAGTTTAAGTCAATAACACTTCTAAAAATAAAGCTTAAACACGGACCCCTTTAGTTTTCCTTAGAAAAACATGGACTGTATCAATCATTTTTAGGGATTTTTAATCACACTTGTCATTTTTTTATGTTTATATTTTTAGTCTTTAAAATGTAATTGACTAATCTCTGGTTTACACATAATCTAAGACTGTTTAGTTGATAATGATTTTGAATTGTCACCTAGTAACATATAAAAAACTTAATTGGTTTTATAAAGGTATATATAACCACAGACTGGGTATATATATTTACCAGACTAGTGAAAACCATTCTGCACACATATTTATCTGATATACAATGTGAAGACAATGTATTCTAACACGTACATGTATTTTTTCCTTCTTTATCTATTGTATAAAATCCGCTATTGAACTACTGGTAATTAAATACTAAAAAGAGGAAACAATTGGATATTTATCTGTATTTCATGATTCCCACCAATAGGATCTCATAACCAATGTAGCAATAAGTGCAAAAGTGTGAGTATATCCTTACCTTAAAAAAAAAGTCATTCTTTGCAGGCTAAACCTACCATAATTATCTTCATAAAGCTAATTACAGGTCAGGTATTCCAGCAAACATTCCTATTCCCTGAGCAATGATTTCAATGATTTCACAATTTCAAAATAGTTTTAATGAAGAAAACTATATGAACAAATTTTAAAATCACTAAGTACCTTTTATTATACAATACTCCTAGAATCTACAAAATATATCTCTTTTTATATCCCATGTAAATATTTTAAATCATTTTATATTAAAAACCACATAGGACTAACATAATAGAGAACATAAGTGGAATGCCAAGTTTTCTTCTGGATGAAATATTGGCAAATTTATGTTTGATCACTCAGATTAGTTGGTTATTTTATTTCTGGTATGAAGAGCCCTTTGTGTGTGTGTGTATGTGTGTGTGTGTGTGTGTGTGTGCGCGTGTGTTTGGCTTGAAAGTTAATTTGACTGCTGTCCATAAGTGAAGTGAGCAATTCAGTAATTAACTTTTGTGCTTTAAATGTATGAACTTTAATTAGATTTCATTATAAACAAACAAACGTCAACCATAATTATAAGCTCCTTGGTTTACCCACATATTATCCCTTTTCAAACAAACTTGATGTCAGACAAATTAAAATCAAGCAGCTAGCAATTTTGAGTTGAATTTTACATGATCTGCTGGTAACCTGATTACTTTAACTTCAATATCATTACAGGAAAAGTATTTCAGGAAAAATAATGACAAGAATTCCAACAGGAGACAAGCTTAATTGTATTGATTCAAAAGATGCATGTTCATAGGAACCATGTTGAAGGAATAATGTTATCTCAAATCTACAGTTTCTATTAAAATGAAATTGTCCAGCATGAAAGAGGCAATTAAGATTAGTGTCTGCAGAACTAGAGATACTAAACTAACTAAATAATTATCTGGGCCCAATTATCTTATACTTTAAGTAGCAAAATACCAGTGTGGAGCAACTATAAGGCATGAGGTCTGCAGGTTTATTTACTGACTGGTGTATCTATTAGGACCAAGAACAAGTGGAGCTGTCAGGACATAATGAAGGTAAATGATTAGTTAGCACCAAGCCTGAACTCTTCTTCAATGCAATAAGAGTTAATTAAAGTTTACCACCAAACATCAACCAAAGCAGGATGTTGATCAGGTTTCAGCATTAAGTGCAAACAGACAATAGTTGGCAGCAATTAGTGCAGCTATCAAATGACATGCAATGATAATTATACATTTAAAACAGCTAAAGAGCTGGGGGAAAAAACTAATCAGCTTCTTTGACGACAAATACTCAAAGGGCAGGAAACAGGTATCAGATTATTTCACTTTAACACTGTAAATCAATAGAATTAAACAAGAGAAGGTTGTATGGGTACATTATCTGAAAGAGAACAGTTCACTGGCTTCAAAATGAAATAAATCTGCTGGTATTGGTCTATCAAAGATAAGAACTTCTGTAGCTAAAGAAAATAAGTTACTTTTCAATTAAAGTTTCAGAATGAAGTCTGTGTAAAGAAAGTTTAGCTTTTTAGTCTTGAGTAAATTCAACAATGCAACAAGTATTTCACTATCATTATTGTTATTTAAATTATTAACTTCCACTCTAAAATACTATCAAAACTACTTTATGCCTGAATCTTACCTTTGTGTACTCAAATATTATCTCCCTCCAAAGCTTTTGGATGTTAGAGCTAATTTTTTTTAATGCAGCCAAATTTAAAACCAAAGCCATATATACATATTTAGCATACGTTTTTGCAGGTCTTCCTTTTGATGCCATTCAAATTGATGGCTTCGATCTTGCTGAAATCAATGAGCTTGCATATAACACTTCCCTTACAACAATTTTAATAAGTCACCTCATTCCTTTCCATAGTTTCTGGCCTGCATGCTAGAGCATAACTCTAGAAATGCACCCATCCTCATGACCCCACCTCTCTATCTTTCCAACTAATTCTGTTATGCTAAGGATTTGTACACAGTGCTGGCTAATCCCAATATTTCCCTGGAGCTAAATCTAAGCCATGGCTGACTCCCAGCACAAAAATGTCTCTCTCCAAAAGCCCTTTCGCCCCCTTCAGCACTCATACACTCATTGGTCCTGACATTTTCACTTCAGCCATGACAAATGAGCTGATGACTCTGATGTGATTGCATGGGAGGATGGCTTTATCTAAAGATATATCATTAACTCTCATCACCATTTCCTAATATGGCTCTTCTGGGTTAATGTGTTGTGAAAATCTGAGGAAATTTTTGTGTAAATATATGCACTTTTAGTAGTAAGAGACCAACTTCATCAAAAGGAGAAAAGGGAAGCCAAAGTGGACAGGATCGGGGAAAAAAGACTAGCATTAACTAAATGTGGCTCTGGGGATTTAAGTAACTCTATTCAACCTCTGCCCCAGTGCAAACCAGCCAGCTGACTGTCTCTTTTTTTTTTTTTTTAAGATTTTATTTATTTGACAGAGAGGAGAGAGATCACAAATAGGCAGAGAGGCAGGGAGAGAGAGAGGGGGAAGCAGGCTCCCTGCTGAGCAGAGAGCAGGACTCGATTCCAGGACCCTGAGATCATGACCCGAGCCTAAAGCAGAGGCTTTAACCCACTGAGCCACCCAGGCGCCCCCAGCTGACTGTCTCTTAAAGGTCCCTTCTCCTCCACATGGGCGGCTGGAGCAGAGCATAATTTGTGAAGTGGCCCAAATAAAGCTTTTTAGATAAATATGGCTCATCAATCGGGCAAGCCCATTTTTTTTTTCATCAGTGTAGTACATATTTTATTCTTGAACCCTTAATTTCCTATAGTATTGAATCTCTCTAAATTCATTTTAATGAGGAAAGGGATTGTCAAAACCCATTTTACTCCAAGATCATTGTATTCTCCAATTAGAAGGAAGCAGTATTTTTTCCAACTATTATTAAATGTGAAACTTCTCAAACTTCAGAGGAGAAGGGAAAAGGAAGCCTTTCCCTTTAGCATAAATATCGCAACCCTTTAGGTTAAGTTAGGACCCAAGTTCCAGTTATGTAGTTCTTGTTATGTATACTATGGAGTTTACAGAGTAGATACTTGTTATAACCTCTTCTCTCATTTCCTCTGAGAACACACAGCCAATCAGAGTCAACGGTAGCATAACAGACCTCAGGAAAAGAGGTCAGGCTTTGAGGTAAAGTGCTATTCACTCCTGGACCATGCAAGGAGCTCTTTATTCCTGTTCTTATTGGCATCAGTCTCCCTTACTAGAGCAAGAACAAAGCCAAGTGCTCGTGTGAGGTTTATGAATAAATCAGAGGTGAGCCACTGTAAGTGCTGCCCATGATTTCCTTGTTGACAGTGAGCACTTAAACAGGCTTCTATGACCAGCGACTTCTGGCAAACCATAATGATTCCTAATCTGCACCCTGCTTCATTTCAAGAACTAAATGACCCACCCCATTTTTCCTGCAAGTTTTCACCTTTCAAGCAATCTTGTCTATCTCAAGCAGCTTAACATTACAATCCCAGAGCAGTCAGCTTGTGCTGTGGTCATTAGAGATAGAAATGGTACCAGCCGACAAATCTTCCTTTGCTTCCTTTCCTTCCTTAAAAAAAATCTCCAGCATTACAGAAATTATTTCATATTATTAATATTATAGAATCTTTGGATATTGGAGCAGCTAAGCCAACTAAGGTGAAAAATGCTAAATAATTTGCTAAAGGGCACATACACATTAGAGCTGAACAACTAGGCATTGTAGTTATGTGATATTTCTCAGAAATTTCTCTGAGCTTCAGTTTCCTTATGGGTTAAACGAGATGATTATGCTATATCCCTTCTGACTACAGCGATCTATGGTTCTAATATAAAAACCCATTTAGATTGTGCTGAAGATAGTTTTCCCTATGGAGTTTTCCAAGACAAACCCAGATGTTTTTAAGGCTGTATATTTCTTTTCAGTACCTAGATTTCAAGAACAGAGGCAGATTTCAGTAGAATAGTAAACTGAAGTTTTCTATTTATATTTTTAATTAACTATTATTCACTTTTTCATTCATTCAACAGATATTTTATTTAGTACCAAAGATTTGCCAATAACATCTGTCACAATACAGCAATTAAACAGATATGGTTGCTGCCCTCATGGAGGCTGAAGTTTATTTGAAGAAACACTTAAACAAGCATCATGAAAAATGCTTAGATGCTGTTTTTGTTTTGTTGAAATATATCATTACCCCATCAGTATTCAATAAATGCTCTGCTTATATCAGTGTATTTCAAGTGAATTGTCAAGTCCCAGGCCACTCAAAAATGACCAGAACATAGGCAAGGCACACACTTTTATTTTTAGGAAAATTTTAACAAAGATATGAACCACACATTTAAGCAAAAATGAAACTCAAAGCTGGGAATTTACAATCCAAGTACACTTATATTTCCCATAAAAATACAAATAGTAATTTTAAATGTGTATCTTACATGTATCACAATGGGAAATTATTACAAATTTTTAAAAAATCCATAACAGAAATTATTTTCATTTCTAAATAGTTCAAAAATTGTATTATAAATTTATTAACCTTTGTCATGAATCTTATCTTTGAACTTGGGTATTCCTCCAATGAATAATGCATTATTATAAAAAGATAAAGGGTTGTGGTCTCCTCCAAGAGATAAGCCAAGGAGTCTCATAAATTGGCTATAAAATCCCTCAAGAAAACTTAAAGGTTGTACAGTAATACTGGATTAATAATAACCGGATCTCTTCTCTAAGTTGGTATAAATCTTGATCAACAGGGTGCCATGTAATAGTATCCATACTCCTTTTGTTGCATATCAAAATATCATAATACCAAAAATCTAGAAAGGTATTTCTGTGGCATCTAATCCAGTTTTGAGAAATCCTGTAATTCTAAGGCTTTCAAACAGGCTGGGTCAACAAGACTTAAATAAGCGTTGTGGTATCTTCTATGATTGCATATAATGGACAGTCTGGAATCTTGAGTTCATGTAGTTAGACCAAGGTCTGAATTATTTAAAAACTATTCCTGTTCTAATTTGCTTCTTAGAAAAAGACCCAGAAATGCATTAAACGTCTAAAAGCCCTCGAAACCAAAACAACTCATGATGATGGAGGGGCAGATAACGAGGGGAGGACTAGCCACGAAGATGCCATCCAGGTATCTGTCAATAAGAATATACCTTTTATGCAAACACATTTCTTAATTTCTGTTTCTGTTGTAAGAGAGAGGGGCATCCCTACTCAAAAGAGCTATGTAGACTTGCTTTATCTAATGCTCTTTAGTTGAGCATTACATTAAAACCAGCTATTGAAAATAAAGAAAAAGGGAACACAGGGCATCAGGCCCTGTCATATTTACTTATTTTAATGTTTACAACACTTTAGTGTTATGTAATCTCTACAACAACTTTAAGATACAAATGAGGAAACCGAAGCTTACAAAGATTACATCCATTGATAAGAATTTAACTCAGTTGTCTAGTAGCTCTAACACAATTTCTATTGGTCATTGAGTTGTCAAAAATGGTAGATTTTCAAATATCTAAAGTCTAAGTTAAAGCAAACTCATTTAAAAAGGAACCCAAGCACTTAAAAATGCAGTCAAGATTCACATACTTGAGTTAGGAATACCATACTCAAGCTTTCTCGTTTGGATAGAAGAAATTCTCAGAGAATTTGGGAGGTAGTAAATTTCTGTTCCTGTCATTGAATGCAAAAAAAATTCATAAAATAAAAATAAATAAAAAGGAATCCAAAGTAAACAGAATCAAAAGAATGTCTACTTTTTACTGTGTCATTCTTTCTGTACACTGTGCTACCTTTACAACATCACAGCATTGTCTTCATTTGCTTTCCCTATACAGAATAGAAATCTTAATCTTCATAACACCATGTTCATGATTATTAAGCATCCACTTTAACTCACTGGGGTCATCAGTACTTTTATGAATCATAAACTCTTCTCGACCATTCAACGCAACTAGCCTAACCTCCTAATTAACCCCAAAATATGTATACAGTCACAGTGATAAGATGCCATTCAGATTGTACTTGTTTCCTTTTCGTAGTAGAGAACTCCTCTCTCAGAAGAAACAGTATTACTGTTGGATTACCAACATTTTCCTTTTCTTCTCTATTTCTGCCACCATATTCAGTTATGTGACAAACCCTTTCCCAAGCAACCAATATAACTGTGTGACCATTGGTCCTCAAGTTGGGATATCTGAGTTTTGTCCTGACACTTTCCTAACTTGCTTGGTAACTCAATGGTTACTTCTCCTGAGTTCAATATCTTATATTTTACAATGAGCTGGCTGAACTGAATTAACTCTAGGGTATTCTCGGGCTTTAGCATGTAACAGTTTGCCTTACAAACCTACCTGCTTTTTTCTGTTGTGATCATGTTGGTCAGTTCTTAGAAAATAAAAGGAATTTAGTCTACAGAGGGAAAATTTCACAGGCTACCCCTATGGGTACATCTAAAGAGGAAAGAGAGACACTAACATGGAAAGAGGGTCGGTGTGTGTGTACGTGTTTTACGTACGTGTGTGTACGTGTTTTACACACACTCCTACTTGGTATGTACTAAACCAAAAGAGATGACTCGTTCTCAGTTAAGTAGTGGGCTCAGAAAATTTAGGGATTACTTGCACTATTCCTAACTGTATGGAAAAAAGCACTAAGAACTGTATTTTAGAGAATCCACATTACTAAAGCCTTTCAGGTTTAATTAAGGTACTTTGGGAAATGATTGGGCTTCTTCAATTTACTCTTCGGAGCAGACGAATTTTAAGATTCTTCTGAAACTTCCCTCTCACAAAGATTTGTTTTGTTTTGTTTTGTTTTTAACAGTACAACTAGGTGGCACACACCAGCTCATATATTTTTGTATCTTAACCATTGTTAAAGCTATGGATTTCCTTTCTTCTTTACAGTGAAGGAAAAGAATTTTATGGACAGTTATAAAATGCATATTTTAACCCAAAAGTCAATTTTCCCTGGTTAAAATGATTTAGATCTGAGTAAATACTTGTAGAACGCTTTCTGTTTTTATAGCTAGAACACAATGGAACCTATAAACTTTGTCTTCAGAGGTATGTGCTATAGTGGGTACCATTCAGAAATTACCAACTGCGCACTGTCGTATCCCCAGGACAAGCAAACATGAGGAATGATCAGTCATCTAAATCCATGATGCTGGTGTGTGAACTTCTGACCCAAATGACTAAAACACCTATTCAGGACTTGTCTTGGACCATCAGGGCATTATGACATATTAACCAAGTCAAGCCACCCAAATTCTTAAATGCTGTTTATGTTTTCAATCTCTAGAATGTTAAAGTGGCTCATTATATCAGAGATGAGTTGCTTGCAAATAGGATTTTAGTGTCAAAGCCATTTTTAAGTTGTGTGCATACATTCAAAAGTGCTTGAAAATAGCAAATATTTTACTCACAAACCTTTGAGAGTAGGGGAGTGAAGAGCAGCCATCCCTGGACTGAGGATTGTATGTCAAACGTGAAACCATATCAAACTTTCATGGCAACTTGTGAACCTCTGAAACTAGGGAATTAACAGAACATCAAATCCAGTAAGATCACAGGGGCACAATCCTTATGCAAGAAAATAATGCCATTGAGCCCTCATTAAAAGACCATTTCGTCCTTAGCCATCAAAGACTGCGAGTGCACTAAGATCTTGGTTATATCATCAGGGATAACTAAAACAAGTGCCAAGAGAAATTGTGCACTTTTAGTTCTCACATGTGTCCATCTGTTCACATATAAACATATATTCTGCTTTCTGTCTGATTCCTAAAATCTTGATATCAAAATACCCTGGGCTTTTGCCCATTTCCTAAGAATGCAGACATCACATAAGCTACTATTAACCCATGTGTGATCCACTTCCATGGTGGCTGGAAAGCTGCCAGTTACAACACATGGTGCTTGGTTAACAATGTCTTAAAATATAAATGAATTTATTTTTTAAATTAACACATTTTTCTTATGGAAATACCTTAATAAGCCCTTCTGCATGTAAAATAGCCTCCATGTGGATTTTTTTTTGTTCTTTTAAGACTTTGTGCAAGCATATCATAAAGTTAACCATAAAAGTTTCTGAAACAATCCAGAATTTCTTGACAAATTTTTAAAAGGACTCCAGTAAAGAATTTTGGTGACTTTATATAACAAAGATCAAACACTTTTCCTTTACAATATTCTGTATTCAAGAGGCAACCCTTATACTTTAATTTACGTGAAAACACTTCTGATTTCCCAAGTTTCCATGTAACCTTCTTAATAGTACCTCAGCAACTGAACTGCGAAAGTGATGAGGCAAACAGAAGTTCTATACTCTAGGAACAAAACAAGTTAGGTTAATATCTGATGGAATCTTTCAATCCTGTTCTGGGGCAGCCTTCAGTGGCTCATCAGTTGTGACCCCAGAAAGAGATTGTTTAAAATGTATACGTATAAATAATTATCCACACCGCATTTGATTTACATATGTACAAAAGAATCAATTCCCACCTTTGAAAGTGTCTTAACACTTAGGGTATTTTAACTGCCCTAATTAGGGTTGAAGAAACATCATTAAGAGCCCTGACCAAGTTGTCAACTGATAACCAGTTACAGCTCTAACTAGTGACAAGAGTAAACCTTACTGCCAATGTCTCCAAAAATGAACATACAATACTCAGACACTTTTTAAAAGACTTATCTCGAAATGAAATGCACAATACACCTACAAAGCAACATAAAGATGAATTAAATCCTAAGAAAATAACTCTGTATTCTCTTCTACTAACCCCTCCCAACCACAAAAGCTGATGGGCCACTTAGCACACTTAACATTGCCAAAAGTCAGGATACGCAACTCTTTCCCAAATGAAGTGTTCCACCAACTGAGACAACTATTTATAGCCTATGGGGGAGGGGGGCAGAGGAATACCGGAATACCGTATATTCCATCGTTAACTAAATTAAATATCCACACCATACTCTTGGCCTCCTCTGAAATAACCGTTTTTGACACGAAAGTGCAGGGAATTCTCGATACCCAGTAGTCAATATTTGGCTAGCCTAGCATGTTTCTGAAAACTCTTCTGCATACAAGCCTCTGTTTATCATCCTCTAGTTCACTATTGTCATACATATTACTTCCCAGTGATGATGAAAACTCAGGGCATCTTATAAGTTGCTGAAATCTGAGCCCCTGCTTGTTTTCTCAAGTCTTGGACAAACATAACTTTAGAGAGAGCAGAGCATAGGCATAAAGAAAGAGGGGCCTGCATTTTCATCTTCCTTTCATCTTAGTCATTCAGTCAGCCATTCAGAACCCTATTCAACAGAGCTTTTCATTATGCAAAAAAATGCTAATCCTTTTCCGATGCTTTCACACTTGTATAAACCCCCATTCCTTCAACTGAAAAGCAATTATATCAGTTTACCTTTCTGTCAAAAACAGGATTAATATTCCAATAACAGAATCCCCTTTCTTTTCCTATCTTTTAGCTTTAGGAAACTAGAGATTATTAGTAGAGGCATTCTTAGAACAAGAATACATTATTTTAAATATGATGGTGTTAACCAATGAATGGGAAAAGGAGAATGATCATAAGAAGAAAAAGTCCCCCAGTATACTGCAGAAACTCTTTTCTGTGACAGAACTGACCTTCCCTTTGCAGATGCCCAAAGAGACTGAGACTCACTCTGGTCTATTAATCAGAAACAAATTATGAAAGAATGTAGTTGGACTGGTTGACACTATCCTGTCTTGGGAGACTCAGTAACAGCCTAGTAACAATGTCCTCTTCATGGGTAATGAACAGCCATGACAAATGGGGCAGAGAAACTATTTATTTGCATATGCAAATTCTCACACAAGGGAAACATGTACAAACAAGTGTCATTGTAAGGTGGATTAGGCAAACAACGCTTTCTTTTTAGGACATTCTGCAGCCCAGAACATTAGTCAGCACAATTAAACCAGTCTCCATGGAGACTAATGAAATTTCACCATGGTATGAGTTAAATTAGATAGCTAGTTATGTGTTTCCACAATCCAACTTGAAATCCATTATTGTTTCAGAACAATACAGCAATTGTGCCTAGCTGATCTTTGCCAGCTCAACAAGCTCCTAAGTTGACAATTTGCATATGTTAATATAATTAAGCACTAATTACATGAAACTTGTACATATTCACATGCACTTTCCCTGGGCGCTTTTCAGTTTGAACCTTGGCCAAGTCTTTAACCCTTAGAATGGTCTTAGAGGATAAAAACTCTGCCTGTGGGTAACAGCCCCTAGGCAGACACAGAAAGGCTCCTCATTTATAAACACAAAGCTTAACCTGGCTTCTCATATTTCTAGCAACAATGATAGAAAATATTTTGTGAGTGTGGTAGGGACCAGGATGAGGGAAAACCGGGGGAGGGAGGTGGATTAGTCTTTAAAGACTTATAATGAATATCTTCTCATAGAAAAGCAATAATATTCATTTAAAGAAAATGTTAAAAATTTGCTCTCACTGACATTGTGGGACCTTGGGAGATGAAAATGGTGTAACAACAGCAAAAATAGCAAGTAGAAAAGGAAAAGGGAGCATCAGCACCTAATGAGCTTTACATAAATATATGCAGAGGCAATTAAGCAATGTTAATTACTATGACAGCAGTTAATTGAATATAATTAGATATTTTAAGCCACTGAATAAAGCATAGTTAAGATTAATTTTATTGAGATTAATTGTAAATAAGGATAGATTAACTCTATGTTTTGACAGGCATAAAAAGTAGTTCTGCACATTAAGCAGGAGCGTGGCCACCAGTCCAAAAATCATATATTATTTTAATGTCACACCTCAGAATCATCCCCTCAATAAACATGACTTTTCAAACCCAAACAGACAGGAATCTTGAAGAAAAACAAACAGCTTGCAGAGATTAAAGAGCCTTTTGTCCTTTTTCATGTGCATTTCTTTTAACAGACTAAATTAAGCGAGTCTGGTGTACGTTTTTTAGGAAGGAACATTTCACACTGAATGGAAAAAATGTTCTATCACATATGAAATTCATGCAGCTGTGCGGAACTTGGTCCAGATGGTTTTAGACTATAAACCACCACCAAATGATAGACAGTAGGCCTTCCCAAGATTATGTGATAAAGTCGCAATCTTTTATTTTGACCTCCCAAATTTCTGCTTTGTATTATTTCCAATCAAATCACATATTTTCTTTTACAAATGTGTTTCTCCAAGAGGGTTAAAAGAAACATTGTGCCTACTAAGTACTAGAAATAAATGTAAAATGAATTGGAGAAGGCCTCCTGCACCAGATATCAGCTAAATCATTCAGCCACAGAATGCAATGATAGCTACGACAACAACGTATGCAGATGACAATACTTGATTATTACTCTCACAAACAATGGTTTCTAGAAATATTTCCTAGGAAAACATTGCTAAATGAAAAGCCCTCCCAAATACTTCCACACCAAGCCAATTCATGCATACTCTTTAAGGAAATTAACACAGTCCTCAAGAATGCTGAACAAATCACTAATAAGAAAGGAACTTCAATTGATTTTGAAATAAATCAATAGGTGATTAACATAATATTTTTAAAGCAGCAGAATTGTGTGTGCGTCTATATTGCATAAACATATATATTATATTTCCAATACCCCTGAGCTCTTAATCGAACCAGGGCTTTATGCTATTGAGCATGCCTCTATACTACCTCACAAACTTCTTTAGGATGCCCTTAGTCTTTATAACGAAAATCCTAAAATGGTCTGTGAAACAAGACTACGACAAGCCATTCTGCAGTGAAAGATTTTAAATCATCCAGCCTCTTCTAATAGACTTGAGACTTATTGAGGTAGAAACCATAAAAAATGAAGAAGGGAAATTTAATCCCTGAAATATTGATTTGCACATTAATATCATATAGGCAGAGGGCAATTTGGCTTCGTGGAAATGACACATTGTCGACCCTTGGTGAAGTCAGAGCCAATCTAACTGCTGAACATGTCTGAATCTCAAGAGTTATTAAGGGCTTCCCTTCTTGCCTTTATGACTTTTCTTCAGCCTACCAATGCAATCTTAAATGTATTATCTTTAAGAAATAATTGTAAAACCTCAGGGGTTTTCCAGTTAATGGAAGGGAGGCCAAACCACATCAGATTCTGAAATGCAACATTAAACCCTTGCAATCAACAAAACCACCTCAATTCTCATCCATCCAGTGGAGGATCTAATATTGTTATTAGAGATAATCAAATTTCATTGTGTAAATTTAGGCTCATGGTCAGAATGAAAGCAGTAAATTCTGCAATATTAAACAGCGATTTTCTCAGCATCCTTTATGCTTTCCTTTGCTGGTGCAGCATCTTTAAAAATAATCCAACTAGGTCAAAATTAATGAACAGATTTGGGCTCATCTGTTAAAAACTGAGAAAGATTACAATAGACTTGAACATGTTTCCTTCATTTTTAACTTTTAGTGGCAACTTTCACTTCCTAGACCCACAGTCCACTCTCCCTGTCCTGACCCCACAGTTGGTGCTATTGCTTTGACTTACACAGCTGGTTTACCTGACCTTTCTTTGTTCCTTAGGTACATTTCACTTTTTAGATTTATGGTATTTCACCCATATTTCATGGGCTCTATCTTCATTGCCATAAAAAAGAAAACACTTAAATATGAGTTTACTTTTTTAAATCCAAAAGCAACCAGCTATTGAATAAATACACAGTGATGCTCTCTCCCCAGTTTATGCCATAAATACTAAAACCATTTAAAAAAATAACTATATAAACCTATGATCCCCACACTGAAGCCAGGTGCAAGAGGTTAAAACAGCTGGCTAGCCATCTTTTATTTTTGTGTGCCTTCCTGCTGATTGAAACCGCAAACATTGAAAACTATCAAATATTCCCTTAAGGATTTTCTTTTTTTAAGAAGAGGAAGGAAAAAAGAAAACCTTCATTTTCTATAATATGCTCCTCTGTGGAGAAAAAAACTCTAAAACACAATCAGTCACAGAGGTAGTGAAATCATTCCAAATATCTCCTTTCTGTTGTATTTAAACCATCATTTCCAACAACTTCTATATACAATTGTTTGTAATTCTTCAGTTAGAAAAGAGAAAAGAGAGAAAGAAAGAAAGAAAGAAAGAAAGAAAGAAAGAAAGAAAGAAAGAAAGAAAGAAAAAGAAAAAAAGTCTGAGCTTGCTCTGTCAGTTTTGCCAGTAAATATAAAGTAAAACAAATGTTGATGGCACCGAGAGTGTTACATACCCGGGCTGTGTTTTTGCATTGCTCTCAATGGAAGCGATCGATGCCCGTGTCACTGTCGCGTCCCAATCGCAGCCAAGTCTCAGCCTTAATCTAAGCAACACCCGAAAAGGCAGCGGCAGCCGCAGCCTCTCCCTGACTCTTCCATCCATCCACCCAACTAAAAATATAATACTACATATGAGCTTTAACCACTCCACGTTTATAGGGATCAAGCCACTGAAAATCCAGGAGAACACAATAAAAAAAAAAAAAAAAAAAAAAAAAAAAAAGAACCCTCCTTCTGTCTCGTGTCTCTCTCTCCTCTCTCTCTCTTCCTCTCTCCTCTCTCTCCTCTCTCTCTGTCTCTCCTTTTGCCATCTACATGATCCTTGATTAAACATGGAACAGAGTTATTAAAAAAGGGGGGGTAAGGAATCAAGGAGAGGAAATGCAACTGTCAGAAATCTGGACCGCCAGATTTCCTGGTGAACCTGCCTCTGTCTGAGTCAGTGTCAATCCACCATCTTCCGCCAGTGAACTTGTCTTTGGGTTTTTGTTTGGTTTGGGGGGGTTGTTGTTGTTGTGTATGTGCTTTTTTTTTGGAAGGGGGGAGGGGAAAGGCAAGGTGGGGCTGGAGGTGGGGGGGAGTAGGGAGAATGTGTGTGTCTGTGAGTACGTGTTGAGTGTGTGTATGTATGTGTGTGTAGGGGTCGGGGTGGGGGGGGTCCGTGTTTGCGATCTGAACCTTTGGTACCTACAAGGAGGGTGTCTCACCGAACGGTAGCTAAGATCTCACCAGAACCGCGCGGAAGTGAGGAGTCTCGGCCAAAGGCGCCCGCTGGAGCCTTCTCTCTGGGCCGGACCCCAGCCCTAGCCGCGAAAGGAGCCCCCCGCCCGGATCACAGGTAACAAAAGAAATACAAACCAGTGCACCGTCTTCTGTGGGGGAAGGGGGCCAGGATGGGGAACCCTCAGTAACTTGTGCATCGGCAGAGAAACTTTATACAATTCCATGAGAAATTTTATTATTATTATTTTCCGATAGAAAAGAGCAGAAAGAATGGGGGGAGGAGGGAGTGAACTAGAAGTAGAAGGAAGGCGAGACCGACGCATTCCAGCCCCTCTTCCCATAGCTGCTCCCGGCCGGAAGGCGCACTTGATGCGGAGAGAGGCGAAGAAGGTGAAGTTCGTTTGCAGACACTGAACCTCTTTTGGGGGGGGGGCAGGGAGTAAATCAGTTCTCACAGCCGGCCACAGCCCCCCCCCCAATACACACACACACACACACACACACGCACACGCACACCCTTTGCCCTTTGCCGAAAGGAAAGATTCTTGACCCCAAGCCGCTGGCATCTATCCTCTAGTCTAATGCACACCCGGCAGCGAAAGCGCCTGGCGAGAGCTGCTGCCGCCTCCCGGGTCCCCGGCCCCAAGGCCCGGCGTTCCCGCCTCCTAACGGACCTGCCTTCCGTTCGCCAGCACCCGAGTCCGCGCCGCCCGCGCCGCCAGGAGCAGCCCTCGGCTGTGCCCGCCGCCCGCTCCGGCTGGCGGGTGTCTACCTGCAGCCCCAGCCCCAGCCCCAGCTCGCGCCCGGGCCTTTTGGAACCCCCCTGCCCAAGGCGGACGGATCCCCAGTCCTCCGCCAGTCCCGCGCACTTAGCGCCCTTCCGCGAACTTGAGAGAGGAAAGGGTGGGGGTGGTAAGAGGAGGAAGAAAAACGAGGCTGAATAACGGGGGCAGGGGGTGTAAAACAGGGAGAGAGGGGCTTCAGGCCCCACCGACCAACGTCCAAACTTTCCGAGGATGAGTGCAGAAAAAGGGTCATCCCGACCGGGGTGTGGGAGCGCGGGGCGACCGGGGACCCCTGGCAGTGGCCGCGCCGCTGCGGAGCTGACAGCTTCCCCGCGCCACGAGAACGCCACAGGCTCGCAGTGGAGACAGAACCCGAAAAGACAGGAAAAAGGAGAGAAAACTGCTCGGCCAAACGTGGATGATCCGCCACTTCAATCCAAAAGTTAAATCCCCCAAAACGCAGCCCCCCCCCAAAGAAAGTGGAAAATCAGGTCCCTCAGTGCCCCCTCCCTCTTTCAACGGAGCAAATCCTTGAGCCAAAAAAGGGGGAAAGAGATAGAAAAGGGGGGCAGAGCGGAAGAGATGGTCGGGATGAGGGGATGTGTGCGAGAGCGAGCGAGAGCGAGCGAGCTAGGGGCAGAGAGGGAGAGAGGCGGAGAGGGAGAGAGAGGGAGCGAAATATCAAAGATTGTGCAAGATCAGGCTGGAAAGATAATCGATACTCGACCTAAATTTAACACAAACTACTCAATAAAAGTTAAAGAAAAAACTTACTTTCCATTTCCCCTGCAGTTCCTACTCGATCTTCGCCTCTTTTTTGTTTTGCTTTTATTTTACTTACAGCTGATCACATCCAAGTAAAACGAGAGGGTTCATTAAAAAAAAATAAAAAAAATAAAAAAATAATCCTCGAACTTTATTGGGTGAAAATAAAAACGCTGAAGCAGAAAGTGGGGGGCATGGAGCGGTCCTCGGGGGTCCGGGAGGAGTTAAAGCATGTGCCGACCGCGGTCTCGCTGTTTGGTTGTGAAGGGGTTGGGAAAAGGAGGAAAGGAAATGAAAATCCGATATGTCTTTATTCTGCTAATTATTATCGTTTTAGCCCTGTTTAAAAAAAATGGCTGATTAAGTTGAGTGCGCATGTCTTTGTGTGTCTATTCCCGATATGCACTCTGGGAATGAGAGAGGAGAGTGAGGGAGAGGGAGAGGGAGAGGGGGGAGAGAGAGGTGTAATTAGTGAGGTGATCAACATTCCCCAGACTGCAAATGACGCGCAGCCCGGACTCGGAGCAGCCCGGGAGCCTCGCGGCTTCCAAGGCTCGGAGCGCTGCGGCGGGAGCCCGGGACCCTGCGACCGCGGAGAGGGCAGGAGATGGGGATCTCCGGGGCTCGCACCCCACGCGCCCCTGCGCGCGCGACTCCCAAACTTCATTAGACACACACACACACACACTCTCTCTCTCTCTCTCTCTCAACCCCTCTCTCAGCAAAAGGGAGAGAAAATAAAACATAAATACCGCCAAAGCAATGCCCTTTAACCAGTCGAATTTTTTTTTAATTTTAATGAAGCAAAGTAATTATTATCGGACCAGAGATTTGTTTACCAGGGAGCTTTAAGGAGAAATGTAAGAGTAATGAGTTTTTCTCTGCCTGATTTATTCTGTTGTATACAGGAACGCATTTTAAGGGAGAAATGCGGGGACTGAGCAAATATGCAGATGTATGTAAATAAAGAGTGCCTGGCAGTGTGCAAACACCGCTTGGCCCAGTCTATTTCGAAGGCAGAATTGCACTCTGGATCCATAGGCGTCTATTTAAACACGGATATTTCGCTTGCACAGGCAGGAGAGAAAACCCAGGGCATCGTTGATGGAAGCGGTTAGTTGAGTCAAAGTAAACTTTCAAATGAGAATAAGTGATGGGTGCAAGGGTGATAGTAGGGATAGTGGTTCTAGCCTTTATGTAATATTTTTGAATGTTTTATCAGAATTGCATAAGTTCAATGTAATAGCTTTAAGAAGACTTAGGAGAAAAAAAAAACCTTTCATCTTGCAAGTCTGTTGAATTATCTTTCTTGAAGCACGTTATGATGAATTTTAAAACCCCACTACAGATCTCATTAGAATGAAATATACTTGGTATTTTCTGGTGCAAAATTTAAGGTGGCTGATTCTCATTTGAAAATCTAATTATCTCTTTCCAATATTACAGATGTGAATATGAGTGACACTTTCATTAAAAGATAATTAACTAAAACTAGGAATAGACATACTTTTAAATACCCCCTACTGAATATCTGAATATGGAATATATATATGTGTGTGTGTGTGTGTGTGTGTGGTGTGTGTGTGTGTGTGTGTATATATATATATATATATATATATATATATATATATATATATAGTGTGTGTGTGGTATATATACCACACACACACACACACACACACACACTATCTCTTGCTACCCAGATAGCATCTTGATATACTGCTATACTATAGGTCACAAGTAGACACCATCTATGTAATATTTCAAAAATAGGAATTCCAGACAGAAGGTGAAGTACAAACCAAACAAGCTAAAAACAGGAAATACTTGTAATATCCAGCTTCCTGGACAGGTGAGGTATCAGCTGCCTTTGAGTTGACAGGTCTTTGAAGTTCTGGATTGTCAGGATCTGCTCCAAAACCTTGTCTTAGGCCTTAAGCACCAAATCTACCAAATACCAACAAAAAGGTTTATCGCAGGACAACAGAGACTGCAAACAAGCATCTTTCTGGGCCTGAAACATTGTGTTATCAGGGAACATTTGGAAAATCCTAGAACTGATGCAAATGGCATTAAAAACCAAACAAAACATCTGGGAGGATAGAAGCATAGTCCTCAAAAGAGCAGACCTAGGCCCAAGTCAGAAAAGCTGGTTGCCTACAGCAGCTGGCTAAGGTTACAATGAAAGTCCAAAGGCTTGGAGTAGAGAATAAAACCTAGATATGGTCTTTATTAACAGGGGGAAAAAAAAAGCAAATCACCACCTTAGGAATCTGAAGTCGATGTACGTACTAGTATAGTATAAACCAGGGCTACTAAACGTTGACAGAAAGAAAATCATCTACCTCTCCAAAGACTCCATTCTATTTTAAACTTGTTTGGGAAGAAATCTGCTCAAAGTGTATGGCTTTCTAAGATTTTTAAGTTACTCCGTTTACAGTCTTACCTTTATACAGCAACTGTATCATTGATGTGCTGTCTGATTTCACCTCAGTTGAGTTTATCCATGTGCTTTAAGAAACATACGTGGCCACGGTGGTAAAATTTTAATTCTCTGTAACTTGCAAGTGAAGAAGGTGTTTATGTAGCATTTGCTGTTTACAGAAAAACACCCCAGAGAGCAAAAATTCTAGCTTTAAAAAACTATTTGAGGTGTGTGTTGGGGAAGGGGGTGGGGGGTTTAAAAAGACTGAGGGGAAATGAAGGCAGGGAGACTTTCAGGTTCAAATCAGAAAAGATCAAGCCCTTTGCGGGAGAGGCTCCATGTACAAGCTCACTGATGGAAAAACCATTTCCTGAGATTTCAGACGGGTAAATGTGTATGATGAAGGAAACACCTGAGAACAATAAGTCTGTTTCAGGCTCAGGTGAAGAAAGGGGTCTATTTCTGGCATGGAAGAATAGGGAAATGATGATCATTTCGTTTTCAAGTTCTCCTTTATTTCTTTTGCCTTTTTCTCCCTGAAATATCATCAATAACATTAATGTCATTAATGTCAAAACACCAAACGTCAAATCAGGAAAACCATTTAAAAAATTTGGTGGCTATTTCTTCCCTACACCCCCCATCCCTCTCTTGTCTTGGAAAATACATCCCTCTCTTTTCTTGGAAAATCAATCTCTCTCTCTCTCTCTCTTTCTCGTGTGTATGGGGGGGGGGAGCGGTTATTGAATTCAAAGTAAGAAAACAAAAGGAAGGAGGATTTGCAAGAGGAGCGCCCACTTTTGCAATCCCTCTGCTAGCGAGTATTCCCCTCCTAGCCTGTGTGTGTGTTCTTTTTAATCATCTCTTTCTCATCCTCTTTCACCTCTTTCCTAAGAAGAGAAGCTGGGGTGAGGGTCGAGGGTTAATGGGCTGAGGGGATGGGGCAGAGAGGGACTAGCACGGAGTCAAGAGTTTCCTCCCAGGCTCGGCCTTGGAGCGCGCCCGCGTGAGGAGGGTAGCTGGGGAGAAGCGGCTGCGGATCTGCGTGGGGTGGGCCCGGAGGCGCGGAGCGCGGCGCCGCGGGCAGGGGCGCGGCGAGGCGAGCGAGCCCGAGCCCAGCCTGCGGGCTGCTCCGGGGCGAGGGAGCGATCCGCCCGGCTCGCCCCGGCTGCGCCCCGGCCCCTGGCACCCTCCTTCTCGGCCCCTCGCTCGAGGAAACCCAGCTGCTCCTCACGGGTCTCTGAGGACCCCTTGACGTCAACCTTTGACCCTGTCCCATCTACCACCACCCCCCCCCGCCCCCATGCTGCTGTCCCTAAACTCTGTGCGAACCCGCCGCCGCCCTCAAGGAAGGTTTGGCTACTTTTTATTTCAAAGTGAAAGGAGCAGAGGTTTCCCTGCCGCACCAAGAACTTTCCTTACACCCTCTTCTACACTTTGCAGGGCTAGCCCAGCCAAGCCAAGCCCATTCCGGGGCACTCGGACCCTGAAGCCGAGCGCCCAGTTTGGGGGAGAACCCAAAAGGGATACCAGGTGGGTAGGTGTTGAGTGTTGGAAGCAAGGAGTAATTAATTTTGAGACAAAAGGTAATTTCCACTTTTAGACTTTTCCTTGGCGTATTTTATTTCCCAAATCTATGCCGCGGACACTCTGGGCTTTATAATCGCTTTAAAGAGTCTTCCTCTGTCTGTTCCCGGATTCCCCCGCCCTGCCCTCACCAATTCAGTAACAAATACCCCACCTCCCTCTCCCTCACGTCCCGCCAGCTCAAGACCAAGCCCAGCCCAAGGGGAAAAGGTTCCCAGTCTTTTGACCGCGCATCCGGGTTCTATAGATGAGCTCAGTTTGAAACGAGGTATTACAAGATTTCAGCGTTAGGAACCCTTTATATTACCACAGACACTTTCAGATCCTTAGCCCCCCTCCTCCTTCCCTCTTTTTGTTGGGTCTTCTGCACCCGGGGGCTATTTAACAAAGGCGGTCTGTTAACTAACATTTTTAACTCAGCAACTCCTTTCCAAAACGTACTTAAACTTGATACCAATGTCTGTCATTTTGTGAGTGGGGAAGTGTGGATGTGTGTGTGTAAAGGGGGAGACGTGAAGTTGTCAGTGAATCGGAAAGTGCAGGGCTTATTTGGGATGGTGTCACAAACACATTACATTGACAGTGAAATAATTCAAGAAATAGTGTGGAAGAGTGCCAAATTTCATTACTATGAAAAAAAGTATCTTTTTCTTGAGAACTCGCAAAGCGGGGAGGGGGGGACGGAAGGTTAAAACATGACATAACATCCAGAATGGACACTCTCTTTGAATGGTGAGCATGAGCTAGATGAAATGAAATTCAAAAAGGAAAGACATTTTAAGTGTGTATGTGTGTGTAGCGTTTGTGGGCAGTTAAATCTGTTGTTCGCTGATTCTCTCCCCTCCCCCAACCTGGTTCTTATCTCCTTTGTGGTCTTTTTTGTCATAAAAATGCCCCCATCTTGATCCCGGTCTCTAACTGTACTTCTATATATCTGTATGTTTCTCTCTTTCTAAACTAAAGTCCCTTTTTGGTTTTTATTTGCAGTAAATCTGTTTTACCTTTTTTTTTTCCTAGTGGTTCTGACCTGGTTCCACGGGTGCTGGGGGGACAGTCATTAGTATGTAAAGTTAGGCACAGGTAAGGTTGGGAATGGGGAAGAGGGAGGAGTTATAGAGAGTCTGAGGGAGGAAGAATTAAAGGAGTGGGGAAAGGATGGGGGAAGGGGGAGAGAGAAAAGTCAGACGCCCTATGGCCTTTCAGAGGTCAGGGCTCAGACAGTGCTGTGACCTCCTTTCCCTCTAGGCAACCAGCCCAGTGTTTATAAACAAAATCAGACGGGACTCTCCCGAAACAATGGCATTTCACTAACTTCACAAGCGCTTCTACAGCTCTTATGCAAATTAATAAGGACTCCTTATCACTTACCACTACACACCCCCAACCCCTCAGCACATGTATTCACACTTAACATCACCCAAACCGAGGATCACAAGCACACCCTTTTCAAAACACATGGAGATCTTTCCAGCAAACATATCCAACAAAAATTTTACATTTCATCTGGGGAAGATCTCTAAGAGACAAGGATGCAGATGGGAAAAGATAGTTAAGTGGGAAAAGAAAGAAAGAAATGAGATTTCACTGAATAGAAGATTAATTTGTGACCTCTTAAAACATAAAACATCTATATCTAGTCCAGGCAATGCTGTATAGACAATATACTAAACACTGGCCACTGAATAGAATTATTTGAAAACAGGACATTACGTTCATCCCAACATCCACATTTCCAAGACAAAAGTGCAGATCTTTATAGTTGAAGAAAAGCCACCACCTCTGTATGTAACATCCCTAAATATTAGACACAAAAGCACCATTAAATCCTGCAGCAAACAAACAACCCATCTGATCTAAGTTACAAAATGTATAATTAAATCCATCTTCAATTACAGAAGGCAGCTAGCAGAAACTAAATCAAAGATTTTGAAACAAATATTGTTTGCCAAGGTACAGAAATGATAGCTTTACATTATATTGTAACCAAAACTCCATTTCAAGAATAAATTACAAGATAGGGGGAAAAAAAGGTGAAAGCAAAAAAAAAAAAAAAAAAAAAAACAAATGATTTCAAACTTTTGCTTTAAAATGATTACCAGTGAAAGTCTAAGAGAAAAAGGTTAAAGAAAATATACCTCAGAGCAAAAAGATCATCTCCTTTTCTTCTTTGTCTATCAGTCCCCTGTTAAAGCATATGGAAAATGTTTTCAAAATGCTCAGATTTGGCACATTGTCATTGCAAAGAGAGGAGCGCAGTGATGCTGTTAGAGAAAATGGGAAATAAATTCAGGATTGGGTGCTGCCTCCTTCAATGCGGATTTATCTAAGTTTAATTTAATATTCCGCAATCACTGAATGATCGCATATAATTCACCAAGATTTTAAAGGGCTTTATTTAAATACCTTGAGCAACAAGAGAATGAAATTTAAACCATTGCAGCCATTGCTTATATTTTTTTATTTTCCTATTAGAAGAACTTTAACTGGCAATTTCTAATAATAAAAGGAAAAACGACAAAGGTTTGGATTTTTTAAAGGGAGAATGTTAAAGGAAAGCATTAGCTTTATTAAAATCATTCTGAACATAAAATCAAAAAGCACAAAATGGTTGTTTGTAAAACACTAAACCTTTAATCGATTTTATTGGCATTCCGATCGATTAGATAAACGGAAATCTATAGCAAACATCAAAGCATTTAAAACATTTTCTCTATCTCATTTATAAACAAAACTTTTCTTTTCAGCAGAAAAAAATGATTATCAAACGACTAACAGGAAATTCTTCAGATATCAAATTACGATAATAAAATTATTTCCACATGGAAAGGGATAATGACAATGATGATAGTAATTACAATAATGAATAATTCAACAACCCTTTGACATGTATGTTAGAACCTCCAACAGAAACCGCTCTAAAGGGGGGTACTTTAAAGAAATACTTTATTTTTTTAATTGAAGTATAGTTGACAATACTCTATTTTTAAAGGAAATATTTTTTAGAGATAACTCTGGGGGAGTAGCTTAGGTGTGGCTGTCGGACTAGTGTTAATTTCCCTGCAATTTCAAAGGAATCAATTTCCTCGCCGGTGTTTTCCTTCCAAATGGATACTTATTAGCAAAAATTAATATGCAAATGTCAGTGAGCCCTTCCAGGTTTGCAAACTTGTATCCGGACCTGTCTTCTACTTATTCTAAAAGGTGATTCTCAAATTATAGAGGGGAGCGAAGACTAGACTGCCCCAACCTGAATGTGATCACACATTTGATCTTTAAAGTGAAGGAAACCAATTTATTTGGAGATATGAAAACTGCTATCCAGAGAAATGCAGCAATCAGAGCTTATGGCATTTTAGCTGCAGCAAAAGGAAGTGTTGCTGTAACGGGTATTATGTTTATTTGTTAAAGAAAATCAATGAAAGTGGCTGTAAAGTAGTTAGTGAGGCGTGTGTTTTGGGACTCGCGGTGAATCGTGACTCTGGCAGGCTGAAAGAGCAGCTCCTCTCCTTGCCAGAAGTCCCCGTGTCGCCCCGAGCCCGGGAGCGGGCTGTGCGGCACCTGGCTTCCAACTCGCCGGTGCTGCCCCGCAGTGCTCTTGTCGACCGCCTAAGTCGCTCCAATTCTCTGCCCTTTTTGCCCTCTGTCCTAGCAGTTGCTCCTTCTAGTTGACTGCGGTGGCCTTCCCACACCCTCCCTCAGCAGCACACACCTTTTTCCTCCTTTTCTCTTACTGACTCTGGTCGTTTCCTCCTTTACGCTACAGGTCTCAACTTCTGTACTTCTCTTCCTCCTATTGGAATCTCCCTCTTCTGAATCTCGAAGTCTCTTCGGTGAATCGCGGAATATTTCTTTCCTACCCCGCCCCTCCCCCATTTCTCTCTCCTGCCAATTATTTAGCACCCGGTCTTCTTACCCTCGCACTTCTATCCTCTCCTCCAGACATTCCAGAGAGTTCTCATCACACCAGAATGCACTTTTTCTCCTCCTCCTCCTCCCCTTGGATTGGGAAGGGGGGTGTGGATTTTGAGTTGAACTCCCAGGGGTTTTATTCTATTCTTTTAACAGCTTTACTTTCCCTTTTTTTCTTTGCGTAACCTTCACCTACCTACTAATTTATAACAGAAGCGGTTTCTTTCCCTTTCATTTCCTAGTTTACGGTTTCCGTCTGGGGCTGTGCGTTGCACGGGCACCCTCTGGCTCCCCCCTCCCGGGCCGCCCCCGCCGGCCGCCGGCCCAGGCAACTATTTTCATGTACTTGGTTGTGGTCTCATTGCACTTTCTCTCCTTGGAATAAGTTAGTTTCCATGATTTGAAGTTCTCCGCAGAGCGCCTCTTTATTTGTCAAGCTA
This sequence comes from Potos flavus, assembly GCA_028534135.1. NCBI lineage: Eukaryota > Metazoa > Chordata > Mammalia > Carnivora > Procyonidae > Potos > Potos flavus. The sequence goes on from CM052900.1 coordinate 47,205,419, forward strand.
CCTCGCTGCCCAAATAAAGGGTGGGGTGTGGGGGAAGGTGTATCACCCACTTAAATATCTTTTAACAACAGTTCACTCCCAGTCCCACCACCCGCCCAGGTAATGTCTTGTATGAATAATAACGAATTCTGGAAGATTTTCCCTCTCTGCGCCTGCAGATTGCTTATGATTTATTCCTGAGAGGGTCTCAAACCCCTCCCTTGTATGTTCTGGCTTCGAGTGGTCACCGTTTCAACCTCCCCTCACGCCTCTTCTCCTCCCCCCCCCCCCCCCCAGTGGCCGCCCTGGCTGCGGGAGGGGAACGCAGTCTAAAGACCTCGTCCTCTCACTTCTTGTTTCTAGCTGCTGCAGCTGCCGCTGAAATTCGCTGTGGCCGCTGCCTCTTCCCGCTTTAATCCCAGACCTCCAGTCATTGGGCAGCTCCTCAGAGGCAAGAAGTCAACACCATGGCAACCCGACAAGCCTATCAAATCACCGGCTGGCGTGACAGCAGCAACACTGCAGGCAGAAGTGGGCTGGGCGGAAGAGCAGAGTGGCCACTACGCTCAGGTACACAGTCTGGGAGTGGACAGCAACTGTCAGCCTCCACGTTCTGGCTACACAGATGTGCACCACCCAGTTCATACCCCTACTCATGTCCCCTAGTAGGTTTGGAGAAGGAGGAGGAGGAGGAGGAGGAGGAGGAGGAGGAGGAGGAGGAGGAGGAGGAGGAGGAGGATAGCGGGAGGAGGAGGAAAGATATATATAGAAGTGGAAGAGCTTCGCGAGAGAGTTTCAAGCTAAAAGTAATCGAAGCCCTAGATACTGTAAACTAAAGATGCTTTGTGTGCCATTAGTAGATGAAACCAAGTCACAATAGCCTCGGAACCAGATTTAAAGGGTTTGCACAAAGGTGTGGGATTTTTCTTCATAGGTTCTGTCGATTGCTTGAGCAAAATTAATGCAACATTGTGTTCTGGAGTTTCAAAAGTATAAAAGAAAATGTTACATTTTTAACTTTTACTGCCTGCCAGTGTCCAGTCAGCAAAAAATACAGCTGGACATCAATTTCAGCTATGCTAATTGACTGCCTTGGAAATGACCTAAACTTTACCTGAAACTGCCTTTGCCTTGGTCTTTCCTAAAATGTGTGCTATGTGTCATGTGTGTTCTAGATCTTCTCTAAAGAGAAGAAAACTAGGAAACTAGGAAATCTGTGCATTCCCCTTGGGCCTACTTGGTCTTTGTATTTCCTAATTTTCCTTGAACTCTGAAGTGCAAATAGAAGACAGGACTTCACTAATAATTCAGAGCACTTTGTTAATTTACATGGTTTAGTTTGAAACTGCATTTTTCTTTTTCTTTTTTTTATTTTAAAAGCAAACAATGTTTTTAGAAACGTGCAACATATTTCTTATTAGCTTATGCGAATATTTGAACAATAATGTAGAATGCTATCACTGACCATGTATCATTCTCTATCACTTATCTCATAGTTGATTTCTGAATTTGAGAGCACAAGTTTGTTGAAGTTGTATAGGGCAGAAAAAGAAATCCATTTAATAATGAAGTTAATGTGTCTTATTGAGGGAATCTTGTATGAATTCTAAAATCTACCTTTAAGTCCACTCCACACAAACACAACTCACTTAAATAAACAATTTTCATATTGACCTAACATTTTTTTATGAAGAGGCTCTCAGTGTGTAACTATTTAAGTTATACTTGGCATGCATAAAATACTAGAGACCTGGAAAGGATTCTCAAAACAGCAATTGCAGTATTAAGCAGAATAGGGTAGAGAGCAAATTTTTTTGGCTCTAAAGAGAAATTCAGTGACATCTTGAACTTCATTTCCTTACTTTCTCTGTATTTCATTGTTGATGGATCCTAATATTAAAACAGTACATTTTCAAAATATAATTTATTATATACCAAAAACCAGTATAATAACTGACACTGGAGAAACAGGTCATGATATACTGGAGAAAACTTTTGGATATAATGTGATTTTCCTTGCCCTGAAACTCTAATAACATTCTGGTAGCATTTTCTTTTTCTGTGCTACTCTGCAGAGTTGTTCAATGAAGAACGGTTAAGCACAGAGAGCTGAAAGTTGGTTGTAGTTTAAATGGTTACGTCAGTGCCAAGTTACCGATATCCTCGAATGTTTTTGGCTAATTCACATTACGTCTGACATGTACTGAGTGGTTACAGTGGGAAATGTAAGAAGAAAAAAAATACTACAATTTTAAATTAAAATGCGTATATTTTATCTGTTATCTTTCAGAGCCAAACTTGTAAATATAAAATGTTTTGAAAGAGAAGTTAAATGACGTATACAAAGATCTTTCAGTATATTTTGACTTGGATAAGAATAAATGAACACAGGAGATATGAAAACAGTTAAAAGTTCATTATTTCATATAATAAATGGTGTACCCTGAGTTATTGAAAAATTTTAAATACCTTAGGATCAATCATACTATTTGTGATGGATGTAGTTATATTCATCAAAGACATGAACAGATACCATCATTCAAATGTTTATCTATATGTAATATTTCTAATTTTAAAAAGTTAAAATGAGATGAAGTTAGTACATTATATCTAAATGAAAACAAATATCTAAATATTCTATTAGATCCTTTAATCTTAGAAATTGTTATCTCTAAAGCTTGCTACATATGGATTATTGAAAATTAAAACAATTTTTGCAAATACTATACAGATATTTATTTTTTATCACAAATCGATTTTAGTGTCTGCCCTTAAAAATACCCTCAGATTATATATGACCATCTGCTTAAATATAGACTTATATACATGCCACACACATGTTGCTAGTTAGCTCTACATTCAAATCTTTACATTTAAAGCTATTTTCTATACTTTTAGTGTTTTCACTATAGATGTTCTTGGAAGGAGGAAATTTCTCTTTTTTAGCCAATAAAATAAGACAGTGGAATTAAATGTAGTTTAAATGCTAAATTTAAAAAAAAATCAGTAAAAGGAAGCCTTGCTCATTTTCAGCAGAATGGATACCATCTCCATAGAGTTCATTCTTGACCTTACCTGAGTAAGTACTTTAACTTAAAGTATGAGATGCACCTAGAGGGGTAATACATTGAGCTTAATAGGAAGACAGTTAATAACCTTTTTTCATCCTCGTGCACTATCAATCATGGCTGTCACCAGTCTGCTGAATCAAAGCAAAAGTGTTCTTCACAGATGACTGATTAGAAACGCAAAATCACAAGATCCATCTTCATGGTCACTTTTATTATAGTCATTTTTAAACTGACAGCAACCTGCTCAGTTTCAGCACACTGGGCATCACAAATAGTGTCACTCAGTGCAGCTAAGCATGAGAAGAGGTTGGTTGGATTATACTTAAAAATAATTAGGCCCTCAACCCTTTGTGGAACCAAGAAAAAGGTATTCCTCTTCAGGCCCCCATTCCTTCCTCTCATAACTTGCTCTGATTTCATTGTATCATGAGCTTACCATCTTGAAGGGAGGCAATGCAAGGCATAGTTTTTATCCTAGTTAATTATCTAGGAATTAGGGGGTGAATATGTCCACTTGAGAATTATAGATAACTTTTTGTCTACTGCTTTTTGTCAACATCATGACAAACAACATTGCTACCCTTATAGTTAAGTTAAATAGGGCTCTTTTTATATAGAAATAGGTTTTTAGACTAAAGACTTCAGGAATCTAGGTAGCTAGGTATTAGTGAAGTATTCTTGCTATAAAGAGCTCTTCTCAGTGGAAGACATTTAATAGCATCACCTGAATGCTGTAGCATTGTAATTTCTGAGGTTGTAACTCTCCAAATGCATAATATTAAAGGTGGTCAAGATATTAACTATGAAGTAGCGATATAAATTCTTGATATGCAACCCCATATTTTCTCCTTTTCAGCCCTAGAGTATTGAAAAATGACAAATTTGAAAAGCTAACAAGTAGATGTACATAAAAATCATTCAACTAAAGGGTTTGAAAAAGTTCTGTCTGAGTCGAAGCGTGAGGAACTTTGTCTTAAAATCTTGATCTTTATGCTACAAAGATGACAAACCCCTTCAGGTTTATTTCATGATATTTTCATGCATGAAATATTTTTAAGATATTTTCATGCATGAAATATTTTAAGATACTATATGGTACTAATGATACAAATATGTACATGAGAAAAATTTTTAATAGAACTATTTTAAAATATGTTATGATTCTTGTGCCCATTTTATAGGGTTCTAATTTCATATTCAGAAAGGAAAATCCAGTTAGATTTTAATTTTAATTTAGTAAGTTTAACTTAATGTCCTATTTTAAATTTCTATAGAGTCATCGTTTTCTTTCATCCCAAATGTTCATTTTCTTGTTAACAGCAGAACACACACACATATAGAGAGAGAGAGGAAAAGGAGAGAGAAAAATTTGTCAATGATATGTCTTTATATAACATAATACCTTCATATTCAGTTTCAAACATGTTTAATATTCTACCTTTAATACCTCTTTGTGAAGCTATCAATTCTTTTCCTCCGGCTCTCCCTCCACACATAATACACATACACACCCACACATGCATACATGCACACCTGTATTGCTTTATTCTGGATTACAAGAATGCTTTTCTTTTTTGCACAAAATGCATAGATAGACAAGATATATATAATGATATATCTGTATTTATACAGATTATGTAATTGCACATTATATAATTATATAATGGAATATCTGTATTTTCCACGGATATAATAGATGCATAAATGTACTCTCTATGTATATGAGGGCTAATATTAATTTCCTTAAATATTGTACTTTGTTTCTAGAGATATATGTATTTAAAATAAAGAAATTATGAAATATCCCAATTAACTATCCAGTTCGATTTTATCTTTTTTAGCGAAGTTAAATTGTCTTAGAATTTGGATAGATGTATGTGTTAGTTGATGATTTAAAATATTTCCACCTAATAAAAATTGATAATGACAGTACTACTTGATACATTGTTCAATATTTAAAATTAGGATTAAGTGAAATGTTTACATCCTTTAAAAGCTGTATAATTACATAGATTACAATGTAAATCACCTTAACGGGTTCATATTCAGTTTACTTTAACGATAAAAATATAATTTCTCCTGACAAAATATGTGTGTGTGGGCACGCATGTGAGTATGGGTGTTTAGTTTGGGTAAGTTTATACTTCTAAAAAAGATAATGTCCCATAGAATTCAATATACTTGCTTTTAAAGCTAATTTTTAGTGTAAAAAATTCTTTTTGCCTAGGTTCTGCTAGCCAGAATATTTATGGAAGAGAGATTTATTTGAAATATCTGGACTCTGCGTGGCACTTTTTGCTACATAACTAATTCAGCGAGATGATATACATGATATTGGGCATCATCTTGGTAATCTATACAGGCAGTCACAATGCATCCAATATGAATTTTTAATATGCATCATAAATATGAGCATTTATAAGGCTTATAAAAATTGTAGATCTAGATGTTTTCCTTTATAGACAAAACTGAAAACAATTTTTCCTTTGTATTTTAGAAACTTACTCAAAACTACTTTTAAAAAAATTAGTTTGTTTTGAGTTACTATGAAACATCTTTGAAAAGTTTATGTTTTGACACAATTTGAAAACAAAATTCACATTTTTAGCTTCATGGATAATTTAAAAAGTTTTTTGGAAAAAAAACAGCATCTTAATTTGTGTGAAATGTTTATCTGACTATTTTGTTGCTGTTAGTTTTAAAAACCTGTATTGTTTTGTGTGTATTTGCTTTATTGAGAGTGTTATGTTTAAGTGACTATGTAAACCATATGATTTTATTGAATATAAGAATATCATATGGTAAATGGACTAGCATAAAGCTCTTATAATTTAGTTGTTAGAAATACACTTAATGCATAAAATCATATTCATCAAATAATATTTTGAACAAAAAAAGACTAATAATGTTTATATATTTCAGTTTTGGGCTGGAATTTATATTTGTGCATTGCATGTAACATATGATATATGCATACATATACACAGTTACACCTAAATACTATCATATTTAGATTATTGACTTCTTTATATGGTAAAATGCTGTCACACACAAATATTGCAATTATCTTTGCCATGCCTGCATTTATGCAACCTGAATAAGCAATTATGGCATTTCTCTCTTTCCTGGAGTATGATTTTCCCTTGGTACTGGAATTGTTCTTTGTTGAATCTTTGTGATAAAAAAAAGCTGTTATATGAGTGTCAGTTTGCAATAAATGTGTGAGAAGATGTACGGTCAGGATAGACTGGCCATCTCTTAGCATGTCTTTTCTACCTGGGCTTCACAGCTCTAGCTCCCAACTAGTGATATTTAAAGAGAAAAGAAATGAAAGCAAAGGTCATAAAAAAATCACCTTTAACATTTTATAGTAAAAAAAGGAGAAAATATTGAAATATTTACAATAATTTGTTATGTAATTCTATTTTAATTGCTTTCCTATATTAATGTTCAAAATGCTGTTATTTGCTATCACTCATTTAAAATTGTTATTGTGTTCAACTCCTACTTTTTACTCACAAAAAAGATATAGTTCTTAAAAATCACCAAAACTGAAATTATTATTTTCTCTACCATTCATATTCCCCAAAGCTTTCTGCCATTCAGCCACTAAAGCTGGAAGATGCATTTTATAACAAATAGACTATTTTGATCACCACACTTTCTTCTTAGCTTGAATTTCAGTTTGCAAAGATATATGCAAATTGATTTAATGACAACTTTTCAAAATTCACTCCAAGATGTTAGTGATGTTTTCAAGTAAAAAATTTAGGGTAGTATGATGTAAAGATCCCTTTTTTGATAGCTAAAGCTTTTATATATAAACCTTCACTTATGTATTACCCAACCACTGAAGAATTTTAATGTATTGCAGTTCATTTTGCAATATTTGCACAAACATTCAGAGTAGTATTATGTTGCTTAGTTATTTCATTATATTATATTTCACATTTAGATTTTCACTTGAATTTTCCTGTTTTCAACATTTGGATATCATCTCATTAACTATCATAAACCAGTAGTTTAAGGAGGAGTAATTCTGAAATGTAAACACCCCTTCTAGAATTTTACAGCATTGCTATGGAAGAGAAAGAGCGCACTAGCATTACTTTCCCCCAAACATTTCCCTGTTATGATTATAAGAAAAGATCAGATGCTGTGGCAATTTTTTTCATATGTGATCTTTCTTTAGAATTATTTTCAAAGTCAACTGTCCTTAGACCTTATTTTCATCTCCAAAAAGCATTAAGTTTGCTTCTTTGTAAAATATTTCTTCATAACATATCTTAGTTTAATTCACTTTTAGCAAAAGAAACACCCAAACTCAATCTGGAGACCTCCTTCCAACATAATTTAGCTGGACCTTTTCTTAGTAAAGGTTTTCTGGTTTTCATTTTCACTTCATATTCTCAAATAAAAGATCCTTTGTTGTCTACCATTTGATTGGACTTAATGAAAAACACTCCATTTTAACTTAACAGTATTTCCTTTTGAATTTATTATATTTAAGAACACTGTCAAAAATCAAACATTTAATCTCAGGTTTTTATATTTCAAAATATATTACTATCACATGGCTCAGTGAGGTGATGTAAAAAGTACACTGAAAAGATTTCAAAAAGGAAAGCCAAAGCGAAAAAACCCGGTTTCATTTTAATATGAAACTAAATACTATAGCTAATGTGCAGATTGGGTACAGCAGCTAACTGTAAAGACTAACATGTGACAGGGTGCCAACAGCAGAATTGTGCAGTATTGACTAAATGAGCTTCACTGATTTGTATTGAGGCTAATATCTTCTTTAAACAATTCCGTGTAAATTGTGCGTATAAAGTCATTGGAAGCTATTTCTCAGGACAGCCTCGCTGGCTAGCTACCTGCTGGAGTGAGGAAGATAATCAATAGGAAGAAATAGAGCTGAGCATGAGCCTGGGAAGCTTCAGAGCAGTTAATGCTGATAAAAGTAGATGATGTCAATATTTGGGAATAGCACAACTCTAGGATAATAGACAAAAGAGAAGTGCATATGTTGTAGAGTGTTCAAACAGGGGCAAAATTAAAGCCTAAGTGGCAGATGATGCCCTGGGCTGCAAAAGACATTATTTACTACAGGTATTGTTAAATTTTTACTGAAATCCAAACAGAGCAAGATGTTATATGAAAAAGGTACCTAACTTTTGTCAGAAGCTTAAATAACCCATTTCCATTTCAATGGTCAATAGGTTTCTGCCAATGATTGGTATAGGATAGACTGTCCTTCAAATATTTGGCAGATACATATTTTTACATACGTAATACCGCATGTCTCATTAATAAATTGTTTTTAATTCTCTAAGTTGCTTCCAATATATTAAAAAAAATAACATATACAAGATAAAATGAGAACAGGCTGTCAAAGGGTGACGCCAAAGATACAAGCAAACCTAATTGTCTTTGCATATACTTGTGTGATTATAGCAGCCACCTTATCTTCTAAAGGTAGTAAGGCTTATTGGAAGTGAGGTAATGATATATTTTTACTAATTTAATACTGGAAATCAGTTTTCCTCTTGCTGTCAGGCGATGAAATTTTGTTCTTCCGTGCTGATCTTTCTGTTGATGTATTATGACATAGTCTGTCAACATGAACAGATATGTGAAAGGAGATTGGGTGACTGAGACGTACAACCTGCATAGAACTCTTCTTGAATTTTAAGCATGTTATCATGTTTGGGTACAACAAGTAAGGCTGTGTTTGCTTTAAAATGCTGTATTTTTATATAATTTAAGCCCAAGCAAAAACAGGTGGACTATGACAAGCCTCTAATCCGGAAATGAGTGAGCCGAATCCAAACCACGTATTTCAGAATACCTTTTAAAGAGCTCTTCCACGTCCTAAGTTGATTCCTTTAAAAATAAAACACACGCACACAAAACACCGTTTGCAAAATATATGTTTTTCGACAAAGAGGAGAAATCAAGTCACGCATGTGTGATTATCAAACGTAGCCATTTTCTCCCAAATTAAACAATTCCACAACTGTTACATGCTTTTATTGTCACAGATGTTTTTATTGTTTGGTGTCAGATATCTGGATTATATCAAGCACATGATTCTGAGGTTAGGTAAAAGAGCCACGCCTGATAGTTTTTACTTAAAACCAGGCTAACAAATGCTATTAGAAAAGTAAGCATATTGATCTAACGCCTAACATTTTAAACACTGTTTTTACCTATAAAAATACAGAAATAAATAAATTTTACCCCTGCTTTTCATTTTATGCTTTTCTTTGGGGGGAATAACTAGTTATTTGGAGAAGAATGTTTCATCTTTTCCAAATCACACATTGCAGTGACTAACCCAAGATGCAGGATTACAATCAAAATCATTTCAAGCTCCAAATATATAATCTTTATAAGCTTTCTTACAAATTGAAATATTTACTCAAAAAATGCTAGTAGTTGTCATACATCCCATCGTTTTATCTTAAATACGAAGAAATAAAAGACCTTTAGTCATTACTGAATTCTAAAGAAGGCTTCATTTTAAATAAAGTATGAATTTTGATTTAGAGACACAGAAAAAAAATCCTTTAAGATCTATACTTCAACTAATTTGTTAATCTTGTGCCACTTTCAGCATTTGTCACACATATAGACCAGGAAATTGGCTCCATCTCATTCTAGCTCTGTATTGAATTAAAAACCTCTACTGCAAAGAAGAGCATGATGTGGGGAAAGAATAAATTTAGTTCTTTCTTTAGCAATGCACATATATTTCCATACATTTCACATCCTAAGGGAGCCTATGAATGCATTTAATAAATACAAAACTATAAACTATAATTCCAGAGAAGGCAAAGGTTTACCTTTTTTTCTGATTTTAATATACCATTTAAGTTTGAAGACTGAAAATTAAATACTTTTATACATTTTATTTTACTTTTCTTTTAGTAGACAACTTCACTGTTAGAAATAAATCTATAATAACAAATCTTAGTTGCTTCTTCCACTTGGATAATGTTAACATATTTAGATCAGAGCAAATTAAATATCGGTAGTGGCAAATTGAGAAAAAAATGCTTTCTGCTATTTGAATCTATGTTTGCATAATTCACCAAAGTCTACTTTGGGTAATCTAGTAGACATTATATGCAAACCATATATATGTATGCATTAAAAGGAGTGTCCATTCCTCTTTCACATTATAGATTAACAGAAAAGGTATTTTTCAGCCAAGTGTGATAATAATGGGATGTTTTTCAGCGTGATGGGTGCATTTCTATGAAGATTTTGTGAAAAAATGAAATACACCCCACAGGTGAAGGGGATTACTAACTCTTCATATAGACTTGCTGTATGTATAGTTCACCGTGCTTTCAAGTATTTGAATCTGTGATGGCGTTCTGAGGAGACAGTGCCATGTGGTAGATTTATGATGGCCTCACGGAAACAGAGCTAGCAAAGATTATGGCATACTTGTTTAGAAAAACGGTGAGCTGAAGGTTCCAGATTTACACTGACATATATCTAGATGAAACCATAGTTTGCAAATTGCCTTGAGAAGTCATCTTTTATTAAGTGTTTGATAGGTATCAAAATGTATATATCTCTTTTAAAACATATCAAGAGTGTTGATATTATATTTATTGCAAGAAAATATTGCAATATTTTCTATCATTCTCTTTTCTATCTGTGAGTTAAAAATATTTTTACTTCTACATTTCTATTTTCTAAATAACTTAAAAATTAACAACCAGTAAGATAAATCATATAATGTTAAGAAGTACATTTCATAATATTTAAAAATATAAATGTCCAATAATGTGGAAAAAATGTAAAATTTTACTGTAAATCTGCATATCAATTAAGAGGTTCAAAGTCTTTACGGCTTGTGTTTTTGGTGTTGTTTTTATATTTATGTTCTTATTCAAGGATGAAGAAATAACCTTCAAAGAATGTGCCTAAATAAGTCAACTTACAACCTGTCACTCTCTGACTCCTTCCCATTTTAAGCGTTTAATAAACGTAGTCTTCATTCGAAGGATGCAGCTGCTTCTCCCTTATTTTATTAGGCTAGTGAAGATACTCCTTCACTGAATTCAGAACTGAAAATGTGAGCTGATACGGTCACAGACTTTTTTTCCTATGGAAAGTCTTATCTGTTTATGATCAGAAATGGCAGAATGCATGATGCAAACTTGTAATCATTCTGCTCTGCATTTCCAATTTCTGTGACTGCTATTCCTTGCTGTGCCCCTGTTATTTTTATAATAGTCCATAGTGTCACCATTTATATTTAGGAGAACCACATTTTCCCCCCACGTTCCACAATACCAATTTGTATGCTCCTACTTAATCTGAGAAATAAGTGTTTGGGAAAAGAGGATTGGTATACAATTAAATAACAGCTTTGAAATTGCTGGAATCACAGCTCCTTCCAAATCTTCTTTCTGTTGGTTCCATTATCCTTGTATTTTACAGCTTAGGATTTTGGATGTTTAATGCTGGTATTGTGTAAAGTGGGTGTTCCTAGAAGTCACACTTATGAATTATTGTGTGCCCCAACTGCTTCAGGGCATAAAATTTCTCTAGGAGACAGCAGCTGACAGATTGGAAGAAACTGGCTCAAAGTGTCAGATAACTTTTAACTTCTAATGCTGAGTTTTGAAAGTATCTTTTGGGTCTCTGTTCTTAGGGATTTAGTAAGAACAAATGGTATGCACAGGAAGCACATATTTCCACTATTGGCCTAGCCTTTTTATCATAGCTCAGGATACTTTAAAAAAAATTGTGGCAAAAAGTACATAACATGACATCTAGCTTGTTAACAAATTTTAAGGGTATAGTGCACTACTCTTAACTATAGGCACAATATTTTACAGCAAATCTCTAGAACTTTTTCATTTTACATAACTGAAACTTTATACACATTGAACAACTCCCCATTTCCTTCTCCCCACCTCCCCTCACCACAATTTTACTCTCTGTTTCTGTGAGTTTGACTATTGAGGTATCCCATGTAAGTGGAATCGTGCGATATTTGTCCTTCTGTGACTGCCTTATTTCACTTAGCATATATTCTCAAGGTGCATCAGGATACCTTTCTGTGTCTATTATTATCCTCCCCTTCCTTGGAGGGTCTCAGAGAAGGGGCTCAGTTGGAACGTTCCACACGAAATAAAAGTTTATTTACTAAGAGATTGCAGGAGAGAGAAGGGCAGGGTCAGAGGAGGAAAACTGATTAATTCTCACAGGAAACAGGTACAGAGAGATTGGTAGCCACCATTATTGTCATTGTTGACTGTTGCTCACCATGTGGCAGGCATAGTGATGAAGGCTTTATGTACATTGTCGTATCCGCCTGCTCAGCTTCCCACTGAGGTAGGTGCATTATTAGCCCCCCTTTACAGAGTAAGGAAACCAAAGCACAGAGAGTTGAAGTAACTTGCCCAAGTCTACAGAACAGATCAGCGCTAGCGAAGGGATCCCACCTTCGCTTTGAACAATTGTGCTGCTTTCCTAGTAGTCACTTGGTAAACAAATGTTTTTTGTTTTGTTTTGTTTTTCTAATACAAAGGAGTAAAATGAAGTCTCTATCAGTGAAGGAGAAACAGCTCTTTTTTCTCCTAAGAAATAAGAAGAAAGTGCTCTTGGCCAAAGTTAGCTGCCTGTCTAGCTATTTGGTTCCAAAGAAGGATAAATGTATAGGAGTTAGATACACAGTCCAGGGTGCAGATGTCAGAATGTTGGATGTGGCAGGTTTCATCATCGAGGTTCTTTTTGGTGAGATGTTGTCTAGACACCCACCACTCTGAGTGGCATAAATTCACTCACAGGTTTGTAAAAGATGTGCAAATTTAGTAAAATCCAAGTATTCTTTATGAAAGTATCTGTTTCGAATGACATGTGTCTTTAACATTAATGGTACTTATTTGTGGTGTGCTCCTTTCTAAGGATATTCTTTAGTTTGGTTATTGCATTTAAATATCATTGTATGAGATTAAGTATAAACCTCTGGTACTGTGGGAGAATTTATTGTTTTTGCTTCCTAGATCAGATTGAGTGCTTAACTTCTTATATTCTCATTAATGATTGTTTTTATTATTTTTGCTGCACTCACTTTTATTCAAAAAGATAGTCACTAAAAATTGTTTATTTACTCATAAAGGTTGCAGATTATATGAAAATTGGCCATACCCATCAAGCCAAATCCCATCACAGGTATATATTCTGTTGTGGTAACAAAAGTATTTTGCTTCAGTAAAAAACTACGGAATTTATTTATGGATAGAGAATGCCTCACAGATAGTAGGGGCTCTTAAATGTTAACCAGATAAATACGTATTTGCTTTGATTAAAATCCTATTTAAAGAAGCCATTGGTCTTTGATCCCAATGTTGGTCATCCAGATTGAGTAAGTTAAAAATTACTTTGTTTTGTTTTGTTTCTCTAGGGTGCTGTGAAGACCAGAACTGGGCCAATGCAGTTTGCTTGCACCTATCATGGTGGAAACAGAGAACATCAGAGAGGTACACAATTATCACTAACCAAACAATAGAGCAAAGTATATAAGAGTGGAAGCATTAGAATCAGGAAAAAAGGGGTTTGAATTCTAGCTCCAGTTGATATGGTGTTATGACCCTAGATCAGTTATTAACCTCTTCAGGACAGTTTTCCTTTTGTATAAAATGTAGATTATAATAACAGAGAGAGACACCTCAAGCAATGGTTTTTAAATATTCTGTGAAATAGCACGGGACCTCGCACCATGTAAGTCCTTAGCAACCATGATTACCGTGATTAATATATAGGATATTTTAATGTCTCTAAGTATATATTGGTTTGCTATTTGAAAAGTTCTGATTTTGGCATGTTACATTAATGGATGATATTTCAAATCAGTAACTTTTATTTTGAGAATTCTCTCAAGAATCAAAGGAGACCAAATCTGAAAGAAAAATTTGAAAAACAGAGATATAATTCAGAATGCTTTGATTGTACAATCTTGTTGAGTTCATAAGCGTTAAACTTTAATAATTTGGTTTTATATGTGGTAGAAATAGTCTATAAACAAAATATAAAACTAAGTAGAATTTGCATTTCATAGTTGGCACAGGATTCACATTTTTGAACTGTGCTGCGGCCGCTATGGTAAATGAGATACTGTCTCTATATTAAAGAAACTTATAGTCCAATGGGATATTTATTGACCAAAATTATGATGTAAGAGTGGTAGGGGAAACAGTAATTCCATGAAACTAGTTTGAGAGTGTAAAGTCAGGCATTTCATTTATGTCACGGACTACTGAGAAGGCCATTCTTTTTTTCAAACCTTTGAAGGCTCTGCATCTGTCACTATTGTGTATACACGCATGTGTGTGTGTGTGTGTACATGTGTGGGTTCATGAATGGGAAAACAAAACAAAAAAGTCCTCTTTTATTCCAGCTCTCATTGCCTTGTTTGTAGGAAGAGACATAGTGTTTTCCTCTCTCACCCTTAAGTGAAGAGACTGTTTCCCTGAAGGAACAATTAATTACATGTGTGCATAAGCTGACATGTAAGACTTCTATCAAGCAGTCATGGAAACAGTGAAATTGTTCATGAATAGCAAAATCTCTTCCACTGAAGAAGTTAATATTTATGATAAGTTTTCCACTTTTCTGTCTTTTCGAATTTTCTGCTTTCTTTCCAAAGTCTGCTGGGCAGTACGTACATAATTTTAGAAGAAAAAAAAAGCAGAAATCTTTCCCTTTAACATTGACAGAAATAACAAATATCCCATCTCTTCCTTGTCCTTTGACTTCGGTGACTTGTGCCCTCGTGTGTGACCACAAGGCTCCCCTTCTGTTGACAGTTACAAGCCAAAGATAGACGCTTTGCCGGACTGCGTGCACCGTTCAGAGAAGCCAGGACATTTAGGATGATTTGGACTGCAAAAGTGTCCCTGAATAGCGCACAGTATAGCCAAGTGCTGGACACTTGGATGAAACAGACAGAGAGAATGAGCACTCCTAAATCTTCTACCATATCTCATTCATGAATGAAATGAACCTGATGAAAAATAAATTGAGGTTTCACATCTACATTCACCATTTTTCATTACTTAGGACTTTCTAAACTGCTAAAGACAAAAAAAAAAATCTCATACTAGTTTATTATTGTTGATATTCAACAGAATTTTCATAGTCTGTATAAGCTGTCTTTAAATTCTCTGAGAGCTCTTCGGCATTATTTTCTATTCTAATTTGCTATTAATGTTAAAAGCATGACTGACTGCCATCTGTTATCACAGGTGTCATCTGATGGAAACGTTGGTTCTTGAGTTTCATTCACTCTGATATATTCTGTACGCAAGGGAAAAGGAAGCAAATAAATCTGTACTGCTCACCTCCTCACACTGAACTGCTGCTCTTTATTTTTTTTAATTTTTTTATTTTTTTAAAGATTTTATTTATTTATTTGACAAAGAGAGAGATCACAAGTAGGCAGAGAGGCAGGCAGAGAGAGAGGGGGAAGCAGGCTCCCCACTGGGCAGATAGCCCAATGTGGGGCTCGATCCCAGGACCTCGAGATCATGACCTGAGCTGAAGGCTTTAACCCACTGAGCCCCGCAGGTGCCTCAGAACTGCTGCTCTTTAAATGTAACCTCAAGATAGCATTAAAGTGGGATAGTTTCCAAATCTAGCGATCATTTGTTCCTAGCCCAAAAGCCCAAGACTAGAGTATGCTTACATGCTAACAAGAGAAAGGAAAACAACTCACTGGAAGAAAAAAGAACAGGAGCGAAGCTTTGTTAATCTTATTTAGTCTTTTCATTAGCAGATTTATTCAGTCAGTCATATAATTAATGTATCTTGGGTGCCCACAGGGTGCCTGAAAGAGAGGCACTGTGGAACTGGGGGTACAGAGCGGGACCAGCTTGCGATTCCTACTTATTAAACAGAACTGAGACAAACATTTAATGCTGCTACAATGTGATATACCAAGCAAAGTTTCCAAACTGAATTGTAATTCAATGTGTAGACATTGTGTCATAAGCATATTTCCATTATCCCGCAGACTTTTTATTAATTTTTACAGCTTAGATGTATTCCATCTTAACCATTAATGCTCTTCAGCTTTTAGATTGTTTCTGAACTTTGGCTATTATGGAGAGCATTATTATTTAAACCGTGGAAATTTGAAGAGTGCCTCCATGTCCAATAATAAAGAAACAAATAATAAGGAAAGAAAGAAATCATGGCATGAATATACAGTAGAGGACTAGATAACATTAAAATGATTCTTGTCAGCACTTTTTAATGATTTAAATGAAAAAGCAAAGCAAAAGCTGTATTATACACACACATTTATATATTAAGAGCTCCACAACATAAAATTTTGTATTTGTGCAAAAACATCAGGAAAATTTTACGAAAATTTTATCTAGAGTTAATTCTGTATGTGGGGTTATGAGTGATTACTAGTGGTTTTTTTTCTTTTCTTCTTTTTATTCTCTGCTTTTTAAAGTTTTAGGATTTATTTATTTATTTATTGTCCGGGCACTGGGGGAGGGGCATAGAGGGAGGAGAAGAAGACTCCCTGCTGGGTTGGGGGCCCCGCCCCATGGCTCTGGGCTGGGGCTCAGGGCAGTGACTCAGGCCTGGGGCTCCATCTAACCACCCTGAGATCATGAAACCAAGAGTACTTCACTTAACCGACTGAGCCACCTAAGTGCCCTTGAAGTTTTTCTCTAAAGATCATGTCTTATTTTAGAATCAGACTAAGCCTGTATGCTTACTATATGTTTTAAGAAATTTGATTTGGAATTAAAAAGTGAATATCTTATAGTTTTGAAAGATATTTCTAGTTTTTTTTTCTGTATGATTTTTATCAACTTAAACAGGCACCAAGAATAGCAATAACACTAGCACTGAGTCAAAAAAACAAACAAAACACACAACTTATTAAAACATAATAACTAAAAATACCTCATTGCTATTTTAATTTGAATTTCTTTACTAGAAAATAGCATGATTATTGTTCCCTCTTTGATTTCTAATTTCTTTTTAAAGATTTTTTATTTATTTATTTGACAGAGAAAGAGAGATCACAAGTAGGCAGAGAGGCAGGCAGAGAGAGGGGGAAGCAGGCTCCCTGCTGAGCAGAGAGCTCAATGCGGGGCTCGATCCCAGGACCCTGAGATCATGACCTGAGCCAAAGGCAGAGGCTCAACTCACTGAGCCACCCAGGCACCCCTAACTGAGAATTTTAAATTAGCATTTATAGAATATTGTTTGTTATATTGGCCTACATTTTTTCAAATGCCAATGAATGGCACCAACACCATTATTTTCATTTTTATGACGCTCCCTTTAATTATATATGTGTATTCACATGCATATGAACATATACAGATTATATATACATATAGAATATGTGTGTATTAATACATGTGTGTAGCATTATTCTTTTTTTTTAAAGATTTTTTATTCATTCATTTGAGAGAGAGAGAGTGAGCATGAGCAGGGGAAGAAGCAGAGGGAGAGGGCGAACAGACTCCCCGCTGAGCAAGGAGTCCCCTCCCAGGACCGTGGGATTCTGAGCAGACACTTAACCTGACTGAGCCACCCAGGCACCCGGATAGTGTTATTCTTGAATTTATTATTTTATTCTTTTAGTTTGCACATCTGTCTAGAAGTGTGCATCAGTCTAAAATACACACTGTTTTAATTAGACCTGCTTTAATCTTAATCAATTGTAATAGTTTGTATGTTTGTATACACTCATTACTCCCCTTTTTGTACGTCTTAAAATATTCCCTTTATTGTTCTAAATTAATTTTACCACTAATTTCTGTCATACTCCAAGGGAAAAAAATTCCAAAAAATCAGGGTTACTAAAATTAAGAATTATATCAAACGTACAAACTAATTTAGAAAAATTGAATAACAAATAATTATGGATAACTTAATAATTTGTTTGAACACAACTGAATTTTCTGGCTCAGATCAAGAAAGAATGATAATCCCTGCAGAGGCATGGATGGAAACACAACTCCCCAAACACCTGTATCTTGGCCTTTTCCCTCATAAGGCTCTGAGAAGAAAGAACCCGCCACAAACACACCCAAACTTACCATCTCTGTGCTGCTAATTGTTACAAATAAATTCTACAGATGGGAGTAATTCCCCCAAACATTAAAATACTTAAACAATTAAAGATTACTTAGGTTAACAAACATCTCGAGGAGACGACCTTAAACCTAAAAGCCCTTCTTATCTCCTGACCATAATGACTTGTCAGATTTCCTAACACCTGGGATTTCAAAATAAGGGTGTTGAATAGAAAGGAACTGTTAATTCTGGGCCACAGGTCAGATGTGGGGGAAATAGATCTAATCTGTATCATACAGTTAGAACTTCAAATACTCTAAGGGACTGAGAGTGTCTGTGGAGAGAAGCCTGTGGAAGAGCTGTTAGCAGGCACCGATTCTCTGTTACAATGTTGCATGGGGGGTACGTGCTATACTTGAGCCATTTCAGTTCATGCCTTGATTCCCCATTTTTTTCCTTACCCTAGTTAAGATCTCTGTTATATGGTGCCTTGTATCTTAGACCCAACCCACATCCTGTTTTCATCTTGTTAGAGGCATGATTATTGGTAGCTTTCTCTGTGTCATTTGTTCTACCATACGTATACTTCGTGTCAAGCACTGGGCTGCATATTTTGCATATGTTATTTTATTTACTCCTCAGAACAAATCTGAAGAGTACATAGCATTCTGGATTCCTATCTAATTTTTACTAGTACTCTTGTTTCCCATCTTCCTCAGAATTTATAGTTTTACTGTCTGTAGACAACTTTCCAGGGGATCTCTATAGCTCCGTTGAACCCCAGAATCTACATTCCTTCATTGGACTCCACCTGCTAGTATTGTCAGTAAACTGACTCTGAGTTTTGGGTAAACTGGTGCTCTCTCCATGGTTAGCATTTGGATCTAGGTCAGGTTTATCTTATCCCTCCCAGATCTGTTCATAGTTTATTGTCTTGTGTGTCTATCCACTAGTCCAACTATCTATTTAATATGTCAATAAGGATAAACAGAAGGAATTCTAATTTTGATGCTTTCAAAGACCCACAAGGAGACAGTTCTTAAATTCAGTGTTGATACTAACACAAAAATGTGTTCATAGCTGGAGATTCCTGACCAAAATGATTGCTAGTCAGGTGCATGTCTATTGTTCATCTCTACCTATGAATTTAGCCTGATTCCGTTTCAATACGTTACAATGTACTATAGGTTCTCAGTAAATAATCATTGATGGGTGTTACCAATGGAAAAACATTTAGGAGGGAGTAGGAGAAAACTAAACCACAGGAAAAAGAGTGCTAGACTTTGAGTAGGATGCCATGATTTGATTTTTGGCTATACTCTATATTAGCTGAGTTCCTGGGAAAGTTTTTTTTAAACCTTTTGAGTCTTTGTTTCTTTATGTATGAAATGTGGGTTATATTATTAACTTTTTCAAAAGATGCACAAAACTGTATATAGAAAAGACTATGAATTCCGGCACAGAGTAGGAGATCAAATCTATCAGAAAATAGATGACACATTCGATGGGACGATTAATGGAATTTTTTAAAAAGATTTTATTTATTTATTTGTCAGATTGAGATAGAGCACAAGCAGGGGGAGCAGTAGACAGAAGGAGAAGCAGGGTCCCAGATGAGCAGGGAGTCCGATGTGGGACCTGAGCCAAAGGCAGACGCTTAACTGACTGAGCCACTCGGGTGTCCCTAATTAATGAAATTTATTGGAAGAATTCATTTACAAAGTACAGACAGATTTAAGAGAAACTGAGAAGGGAGCTGTTACTTAAGTCATAAAGAGCAAGGGGAGTCAGGAGTCACCGGAACATGGGAAAAGAGTTCTACCTATAGGAAAGGGCTGCCTTATATCTGGCTCAGGTAGGATAAGCAGCAACTACATGCTCTTACCTCCTGCCAGTACCATTACATAAATCCAATCATAAGACTGACAGATTGCAGCCCAGTTGATTCAGACCATAAAGGCCAGCTTTCTGGGGGCAATGAGAGAGTAGAGAAGGATGAAAATTGGATCTGAAGGGGCAAAAAGACTAACAGAATGCTCGAGACAATCTTGTTGAATAAACAAATGCTGAAATCTGAATCCCTATTATCATTCCAAAGACAAGACAGTTTGCCATAGACTGAAAATCTCATGTTAAAATGGAGAAAATATAGATGGGAGAAGATAATTAGGGAGAGACACTAAAATAATGGATAAATTGAAAATCAATGAGAAAAAATTTCAAAAAGAAAGGAGGCAAAAAAAAAAGACTTTGAATAAAAGCAAATGTTTTATGATAACAATAATAAAAAGAAATTAAGTATGGACCTTAAAATGAATATATCATACCATACTGTACTAAACTATACTATACTAGTAAACTTGTTATTGAGATTAGTAAAACATGATATTTTTTAATTTAAAGATTTTATTTATTCATTTGAGACAGAGAGAGAGAGAGAGAGAGTGCATGAGCATGGGGAGAGGCAGAGGGAAAGGAGTAACAGACTCCCTGCTGAGTGGGGGAGCCCAACATGGGGCTTGATACAGGGCTCGACTTGGGCTCACGTGGGGCCCGATGTGGGGCTCCATCCCAGGACCCTGAGATCATGACCTGATGCTTAACCATCTGAGTCATCCAGACACCCCATAAGGCAACTTTGAAGCTTAAAGTAAGTAAAAGTAGAATGTTGTTTATTATGCTGTATAGTCTACATTCTACATATATATAGTCTTCAAAATTAGAGCAAAATTTTGAGTTAGAATTTGGGACCTAAATCAGTTTGCATTTGGTGCAAATATATTTGGTGCAGCACTCAAATGAGACAGGTATCCACATTGTTGTAGAATGTAAGTTGAGGTAGTTCAGTTTTCTAGGATGCTCGCAAATAGTGCTTTACATGTCATTAATAATTTAATTACTACTCAATTTTATATACAAACCAATCATTGCACAAGATCTCATGGATACCAAATTTGCATTTAACAACATATTTTCCAAAACAGCAAACATATTTTAAGTACGTGATAGAGGTTTTATTCTAATGACAGTGGAATTTCATTTTATTCCATGTTTAAGTGAGAATTATGTTTTAATGGTGATTTTTTTTAAGTTACTCATTTAATTTTCTTCCTCTTGTGGTAAACTGATTTTTCCTAGTATTATCAAAATTAAAGCTACCAGAACTTAGCACATAAGGCAAAGAATATTTTAAATTCCAGAAAGATATTATTTTGTAATTTAAATTCAGTTTTGTCAGGTTTTGGCATGGTATTCAAATAATGTAGGTATCTGTGTTATTGCAAAATATAAGCTCAACTTTCTAGAATGGGTCCAAAATGAAGGCAGCTTATATTTCACAAGAATTTATAAGAATTTATAGTACTAGGGGCGCCTGGGTGGCTCAGTCGGTTTAGTGGCCGCCTTCTGCTCAGGTCATGATCCTGGAGTACTGGGATGGAGCCCCGTGTTAGGCTGCCTCCTTGGTTCTGTTCTCCCTCTCCCTCTATACCCAGCAGGTGCTTTCTCTCTCGCTTTCTCTATATCTCAAAAAAATAAATAAAATCTTTAAAAAACAAGAATTTATAGAACTAACTGCTAATAGGCATCAAGACTTTTTTTTGAACACTCTTAAAAAAACAACAACAAAGAAATTATAAAACTGTTGACAATTGTTTAGAGAAATTTATCTGTACTTGATCTTAGCCAAAAGGCCGAGAAGCAATTACAGAAATTTATCTGGACAAAAAACAAAGAAGTTAGCTGTCATAAAGGAGTGCTGCATATCTTTATTCTGAAAGACTTAGGTTACCTGCCATTGAGTGGGCTGAAAAAAAACATAATTTTCTTTTCCAATAGCCAAAATTCCCATTTCCTATTTCATTATTTCATAATTCACTGTGTATAGTTATATATCAGTATTTATCAACATGGAAAAATTTTCATAGTGTCTTCATGGCAAACGTGATCATTTTTTAAAAATCAAGTTAACAACATTCTAAATAGATAGAAATAATTGACTTCATACTTATAATAAAATTGGTTAAATTAAGTGGTCCATGAATACAATTGAATTATCTTTTAGTATGAAGATTAAGCAAAAGTATGTGAATCGTAAAATAATCTACCATGCAATTTCTGATTATATTCTGGCAGAAGGGATAGTGTTTACAAAAAATGTGAATTTTCATGAATCAGTGCATTCTAAAAAAACTAAAGACTGTGCTTTCCCAATTTTAGGAATCACATATAATTGAATTTGACAAAAACACCGTTCCTCAGGATAAAAGATGTCATTTAAAAGGAAGTGCGGGGGGGGGG
>CM052900.1:47228345-47266891 GCA_028534135.1 Potos flavus
AAGAACTTGACAGATGTTTTCTGCTCCTCTGATTAACCAAAGGTAAACTGCAAAATTTTCACGAAGAGACAATTGTTGAGGACCTTTTAGTTAAAGGAAAATTATGGTGCATTTTGACTTCTACTTAACATTCTCACTGAGTAGGTCTAAATATTTCAATGGATTGGATCAACTAAAGTCCACACAAATATTTCCTAATAGGAGAGATCTCTGATCTAGAGATCCATGTGGATATGTTGTGAATTGCATAAAATCCTATGCACATTTTGACTCACTTTTATATATACACAAAGAGAAATAAAAATGTGTACTCTGATGATATGACTCCTACAATCATCTTTGAACACTTGCCTCTACCTAAGAACAAATATAATCATACTGGAGAGATTTTACTGATTGTTTTAACCCAGAGGATCTGATCAATATCAGAAGTGAGCCCTATTTTCCTTGCCTCACAGACTTTTTCCTATTTCCCTAATATAAATTAATCCCAGCGTTGTGGTGGTGGTTGGGGAGGTGGGGTGGGTAGAGTGGAGATGTTTTATTTTTCGTGGGAAACTAAGTATGTGGTTGCTGACTCTATTTGACAGCATCTCCGTATGGATGGCAGGGATAATTATCTGACGTATGGACTTCAGCAAGTGTTTCCTTAATTCTCCACCCAGCTGGTATTCTCAGAATTTTCCCAGCTTTTGTGTTTTTGATCACATAAACAATGAAAAATAAAAATACCACGGGAGAGGAATTGCAAAGTAGTCAGATGCTAAAATCCTGGTTCCACAGTTTCAGTACATATCAATACCTAGAAAGAAGGAGAATAAAGGAACTGAGAAATTTTCTATAAGTAAATAAGAGTACCAAGAACCGGGTCTTGGACAAGGATCTGAGTGGGTAGTAGTACTTCAGTGATGAGCATCCCACAAACCAAAATGGGGCACGTGCAATGGAAGAAGAGAAAGAAAACAAGAAACAAACCAAATTATCTGTGTATATTAACCTTAAAGGTGGTGGTGAAAATGTACAGGTTCTAAATATAGTCTAAATATCGAGCCAACATTTGAAAGCTTTTCTTTCTGCAATTGAAAAATTTAAATTAATTTCTGCTGTTTATGTGCTTGTTGTAATAAGACAATATTTAAATTCCACTTAGAAAATAAACCATCGGCAGATATTGTTTTGTCTTATGCTCTTTTCACTCTATTCACAGCAACAAAATGATTCCATCATTTTTATGTGACTCATATGCAAAACAAAATTCACTCATCTGTGTGGTCTACTGATCGGAAATAAAATCAGATATTTCATTTCTAACTTCATCAAGCAAGAGAAAAATCAGTGTGATTCCAAGAAGAGATGAACTCAATTGGTAAGGAAAGACTTGTTTTACAATTTTTAGAGAGAATTATCAATAGCATCCTGTAAAAAAATGTCAAATGCCAGAGCATATTCTTTATTTCTAATTTTTAATTATATTATTATTTTAATAAAACCATAACTGGCACATGAAAGAACACATTCCAGTTTTGGAAAGATATAGGTTTTTTTTTTTTTTGTAAAGACTTTATTTATTTATTTGACAGAGAGAGAGAGATCACAAGTAGGCAGAGAGGCAGGCAGAGAGAGAGGGGGAAGCAGGCTCCCTGCTGAGCAGAGAGCCACATGCAGGGCTAGATCCCAGGACCCTGAAATCATGACCTGAGCCAAAGGCAGAGGCCTTAACCCACTGAGCCACCCAGGTGCCCCACGAAAAATACAGTTTCATTAATATTGAAATTTCCTTCTGTGTACATAAAAAATAAAGTTCAGGTGTCACTGAAAAATATCACCTCTTATTATTTTTGACTTATGCTTTCACGTGTTTTCATGAACTTACTTGATCATATTGGCTTTATTTTTGTCCATAGATAGAGCTTAACTTCACTTGTTCTGTTTTTGTTTCTATACTCAAATTCTGTAACCCAAAATATATGCTGACCTGCAAAGATTTTTTCGTTTGTTTGTTTTTATTTCTGTTCTCAGATTTGTTTTCCTGGTACTATAATATTTTTGACGAGGTGGCATTGAATGAATATAACTAAGTTTAATTACCATAATTGTTTGATCAAATATTTGATTTGGGGATTAGTCAGTAGGATTAAGGAGTCAGTCACAAGAATTTTATATTAGAACTAATTTAGGAGAGAGGTGCTGTTCCATTTACTTCTGCCAGTCAATGACAGGGTGAAATCTGAAACCTTTCATACATCAGGATGCAAGATGAAACTGTCAATGCTACCCTCAGATGTTTCTAAATGGTTGCATATTAGACCTTGTAGATAAAGCCTCTATATATGTCCTCATAAAAAGATTTACCTTGGATGGCAAGGCTGAAAACAGCAATACTGAGTATCAGTATAAAGTCACATTCCATAGTCCTTTTTAGAATTTCTGCATTTAATATTTTTGGATGGGCAATTGAAATCATTAACAGAAAAGTTTTTTACATTTACCTTGGGCACGAAGGTTTTTGTAAACTGTTTTTCAAGAAAGAGGGGAGACCTAAAAAAAGAGAAATAATATATATTGTTTAGTATGCATGTTTGACACTCAGGTTTATTGATATGTTCTGCCTTTTATAAGATGAATACTATGACAAATGACAGAGAAGAGATTGCACGTCACTATCTCTGTTCTATCTATGTACTGCCAGTGGGCAAAGATTTCTCATTTCATACATCATTTACAACTTCCTACAGTAATTTTACACAGTTCATATCCTTGGTACAAGGCATAGCAATTATCTATACACATATATGCATGCAGGCATACTGAATATGAAAACTATGCGGTTCTAAAGAGTTGCAAAGTTCATACGCTCCAGCCAATAGAAGCTGGTGAAAACTTTCTTATTTTAACTGTTGTCCCAGTGTTACCACTGAAATTGGTTATTCCAGGACTCTTTTTCTGTATTCTTCTTTTAGAGTACGTTGGTAAAATATTATTTTCAGTTTTTCCAATTGCTTTTATATCCCAAAAGTTCCCTTAAAAAATAATTTTGTTCCGGGACGCCTGGATGGCTTAGTCACTTAAGCATCTGACTCTGGACTTGGGCTCAGGTCATGATCTCAGGGTTCCTGAGACTGAGCCTCCATCCCCCGCCCCTGTTGGCTCTGAGCTGGGTGTGGAGCCTGCTTTAAGATCTGTCTCTCCCTCTCCCTCTGCCCCTCCACTCGCCGCCCCCCACCACCTCTCTCTAAAAAGAAAAGAAGAATATGTTCCTTTTTCTATACACTTTTACTCTTTTGCCTAAATAGAATAAGAAAAATGCAATTTTCATTCTGGAATGGATAAAAAGCAACCCTAAATGTAGATTTTCAATTTTAAATGTGAATAAACATTAGAGTAGGACAGCATTTGGTTATATTGGACTTTCTAAAATTATTTTAAGTTTTCATAGTTGTTCTACTTTTTCATCTAATGTAGTATACTTAACATCTAGAGAGATTGTAAATTGATACATAATTTATAATCTCCAGAAATAAATTCTGAATGCTTTCATGTGTTATCAATAAACTATAACTAATTTAAAATTTTTGAATTTCTAGGTTTTTTTTCAAATTTCATTGTTTTTAATATTCTGGCTTTCATTATGTGTGGTTAGAATGACGAATGGTAACTCTTGCGTTTTTTTCAAAAGTACAGAAAGTAATGATTCAGTTTCAGCAGACACAATGAATCCCACTAGCTACTTATTAATAAATTAATTTTTAAAAATTATTTGATGTGTTGACATGCCATATACCTACTCCTCTACAATGATGATTTCTTAAATATTGTCCCTTTCTTTTCCTTTTTTTTAAAAATATTTTATTTGTATATTTGTCAGAATGAGAGAGAGAGAAAGGCAGAAGGAGAAGCAGGCTCCCCACTGAGCAAGGAGCCCGATAGGGGACTCGATTCCAGGACGCTGGGATCATGACTTGAGCCAAAGGCAGACCCCTACCTGACTGAGCCACCCAGGCTTCCCTATCCCTTTCTTTTGGGAGATGACTCCTTCCAGTTTCCTTTTATTAACCTTTCCTTGGTATCCCTGGTGCATCAGAATGCATAAATCTATATATGGAAAATAAGATTTCTCATATTAGGTCCTTGTATTTTAAGATAAGACAGGAACACATAAATGCTATATTCTACTTTTGTGACTCTATTACTGATGTTTGATAAATGCACAAGATATTAGAGGTCTTTGTTTTTTAGTAAAATTCAAGAGAATAGATTACCAATGCTATTCTGTCACTGACTATTTTCTTGTCTTTGAATTGGTCCCTCCATGCACTTCAATATTTCACTTGTAAAATGGAGCAAACTGGATGATTTAAATTTTTTTTAATATAGGTAAGATCTCTCTCACTAGCCATGACACCGGAAATGTTATATGCCTGGAAACCAAACAGTTTTGCAAATTCCTTTTAAGGGTACAAAATTAAGGCCCTATGTTTTAAATTTAAGATTGTTCTAATAACTATTATAATTTAACTTTATTTGCCTATAATCCTAGTAATGTTACAGTCAATGACAAATGATAACTATAGAAATAGCTCCAGTGTATCTTAATTTTATGGATAGTCACATTTAAAAAAAAAAAACGGTTAGCATTTTCACTGAACACTCAAATCCACATATCTGTTTTTCATAGCTAGTTGGTTTTTGAAGACTTTTTACTAGGCTTTATAGAATGCCTGAATCACATAAGAAGGAAATAAATGCCTAATCAAGGGTAATGTAAAGTTTTTAAGATGAAGAATTTAGTCAAAAGCAGTTTTTTAAATGAACTTAAACATGGAATGATTGTTAAAAAGCCTAGTGAATGCTTTATAACACTGACCCTAAAGTAACAGAAAGAGCTATGATAACATTATGCATACCACATATATAAAAAAGTCACAAAAAATTTCTAGCAACTAAGTCATTTCTTCCTTTCTAATCTTGAGATTCAAACCAAAGCCATATTGACTGCAACTTCATTTCTACGTACATACAAATCAAGAATGAGTGGTGTTTTTAGGCAATAAGTTAAAAAAAGATTAATACTGTGATCAGATCTGTTTTTCCTTACTAATGTTAAAGATGTTTTTATCACTCCTTCATTCAGTAGATTTATTGAGGTTCTCTCATTACATAAAAAGTAACTAAACTTTACCTAACTAAACTTACTTAGTTTGACAATAATTAAATGCAGCGTCAGATTCTTGCCATAATAAAAATGACTACATGTATTAAGTTTCTACTGTTGTGTAAGAAATTGCAGTAAAAGGGGTGGTTGGAAGCAACAGACATTTATAATCTCACAATCTCTGTGGATTGGGAGTCTAAGCACAGATCAGGTGTGTCCTCTGAAAGACAGCTCTGGAAGCATTTTTCAGGGTTGAGTTCTCACGTGAACCTTTAACTAGGGAAGGATTCATTTGCAAATTCACTTAGGTTACTGCTGTAACTCATCTCCCTGTGAATATAGGACTGAAGGCCTCATTTCTTGCTAGCTGTCAGCTGGAGGTCCTTACAGGCCATTGGCTGGTAGTGGAAGCTCCCCTCAGTTCCTTACCACATGGGCCTTCCAACAAGACTGTTTGCTTCATTAAAGCCAGAAAGAGCAAGAGAGGCTCCTGCAAAATGGGAGCTCTGTACGACCTTATGTAAGTAATCAAATAATCACATACATGTCAGTAATATATCCCGTTGTCTTTACTATATTCTGTTGGTGAAGAGCAAGTCACAGATCTCTTCCACACCTAGGGAAAGGAGATCACATAAGGTCAGGGGCATCAGGAACTGGGATGATAGAGGACACTTTAAGAGTCTGTCTGCCATATTACAAAAGCAACAGTCTACGTATAATTCACTTTCAAAGAAATACATGAACAAAAATAGAAACAGTTAAGAATTCAAACATTTTTACTTGGAAACTAGGAAGTTTGGTCTTGCTATTAGCAACTTGTATGGCACTCAGTAACCTGAGTCACCTCTCTGGTTGCAGACGGGATGGTATTCATATCTGAAAATGGAAGGGATTGGATTGGAATGATTGCTAAAATCCTTTCTTAGCTCTAGACCACTACAAGGCCTAGAATGTTTGGAACACATAAAATTATTCAGTGAACTAAATGTTTTACTTTTTACCCTGGCACTTATCCAGAAGTTTGTCTTCTTAATAGCTTCTATCAGGAAGGCTAAATCTATCAGGATTTCAATTTAATTTAAATGATTTTTAAATTTCCTCTCTAAACAAGCTGTGAAAAATAGAGTTAATGGTTAAAAAGATGGCTTCGGGCGCCTGGGTGGCTCAGTGGGTTAAAGCCTCTGCCTTCGGCTCAGGTCATGATCTCAGGGTCCCGGAATCGAGCCCCGCATCGGGCTCTCTGCTCAGCAGGGAGCCTGCTTCCCCCTCTCTCTCTGCCTGCCTCTCTTCCTACTTGTGATTTCTCTCTCTCTGTCAAATAAATGAATAAAATCTTTAAAAAAAAAGAAAACAGGAGAAAAAAATACATATGAATAAAACGTGGCTTCTGGAGTAGGATGCTTGAGTTCAAATCCCAGCTCTTCCTCTCATTAACTGAATGACATTGGGCAAAATATTTCAACTCTCTTCATTGGTACCATAACATGATAATAGTAGCTGACTTAGAAGATTATTGCCTCACAAATACTAATTGTTTCATAGATATTAGCTACTGTAGATTTTATCATCACTACAACATAATGCCATTAGGTTAAACAAGGAAAATACATACAAGATGAATAATAAAGTTTCTCTGCCTTCAAGGAACTCCCAGAAATGGTGCTTTATTGAAATATTTTCTTTTCTAGGTAGAGTATGTCATTATAAAAAGTGTTTTATTCCTCTTAAGATTTATCAGTAACCAGGATGTAGTTGGACTTCTTGTTTAATTTGATAAATATGGTTATATTAATAATTAAATAATTTCTGTTGGATTTTATCCAACATTCTCAGAAAGAATTAACTAGGACAAGGGTTATTTTTTACTATAAGGAAAATATCTACCTTATGAAATGGTCATTTTAGTTCTGTATATTCTGTTCTTTTGTGAGCAGATTTCCAGGTACAACACTTCATGGTTATTAATAAATGGGCCATACATAAATTATGCATTAAGAAAAAATGAAAGACAAAAGCACTGAGCATCTCTTTTACTAGTTAGAGGAAGAAGTTTTACTGTCTGACATTGAAGACAAGACAGTCAGTATAATTTCATAGAATTACAAGCAGCCAGATTCACACCCCACCTCATCTTTCAAACTCTCTTTTGTTCTCTACACAGAAAAATCACACGGAATGAGAAATAACCATAGAGGGACAACCATTTTACTTTGGAAAACAATCCTTACCCATACACCTTTTGAAATTATTTTTAGCACGTGGTCTTGGGTTTTCAGTCTTTGAACTTCTTCTATGACACAGGGACAAACTCAAAAACCCAAAAACTGCAGAAGTCAGATACTGGAAAACTCTAATAAAAGTGGACATGTTTGACAGCTGACAAACATAATATGAGTTTGATGAAGCATGACAAGTGTCTATGCGTTTCATGAATATGTGTGTGTCTTTTGAGAGAACTTGATCACTAAGATGGATGAAAGGCAGATCACTGATAAATCTCTATTTTTAACTTCAAAAAGAGGAAAGAAATATGAAGAGTTAAGAAGAGAAATACTATCAAATAGCTGCATTCTTAGTTGGCAAAATTGACACCAAATCCTTTTGAGTATGTACCTAATCTGAAATTGTCTTTTTGCTTTACTTATTTCCTTCTTTGTTTTATCTCTTTATTTAGAATGTCAGATCCAAAATGACAAGGATCTTGTATATTTTGTTCATCACTTTAACCCATTTCCTAATGTTGTGTAAGGGCATTGTATGTGCTCAGTAAAAAATTATTCAATGAATGAATAGAGATTCATTCATTGAATGAATGGCAAGAGATTTCGATTCTGATTTTTGCTTGCAACTAAATAGCTGGAAGACTTTGGAATAATCACTTCCTGGAGGCTCATTTTCTTCACTTTTAAAATCACGGCATAGAGGGCACCTGGCTGGCTCAGTGAGTAGAGCATGTGACTCTTGATCTTGGGGTCACAAGTTCAAGCCCTACATTGGGCATAGAACCTACTTAAGTAAGAAAACAAATGATGGTATAGACTAGATAGCTAGTGTTTCTTGCAGCACTAATATTCATCGATGGCATTCATGATTCAAAGGTTCACATGATAACCACCTAATGTTTTTACAGGAAATTTCACTTATGTGACAGATTTTATTTGACCAATCTTTTTTGTTGTTGTTGTTTATGGAACATTTATCCAAGATGAAATTATTTATGATGTTAATTATCAGTGCTTTTTTTAATGTCTACTTTTTGTTGCTGATTAAACCATGTTTTTTGTCTGATGAATCCAGTTTTAGTTATTTAGATACTCAAGTAAGGTAAAAATGGAAGATTCTCCTAAGTTCACGCTGAAGGTTTTTTTTTAAAAAAATTTAAGTTAATGTTTTAAATGGTTAATTTCTACAAAATATTAAATTTAGGTAGATCTATTTGATAGGGAAAAGAGACAATTGAGAGATACCTAGTTGTTTCCAATTTCAGCAGTGCTATGAACATCTTGGATGAGTTGACATTAGAGGAATCTTCATTTATCTCTTTTCATAATCTGTGGGATGAATATAAATTTAATATTATACTAAATGCTTTTGAATGGATTTGTTAACTGATCATAACTTCACTGCATAGTCAGGTGATTGAATTTATAATTGTGGAAAGATATTGCTGATAGTAGTGAAGAACAGTTAGGTTCCTTTTGCCCCAGTGATGATGTTTTAATTTGTTTTTAATTTTTTAAAAAGATTTTATTTACTTATTTGACTGAGAGAGAGACAGCAAGAGAGAGAACATAAACAGGGGGAGTGGGAGAGGGAGAAGCAGACTTCCCACTGAGCAGGGAGCCTGATGCGGGGCTTGATACCAGGACCCTGGGATCATGACCTGGGCCGAAGGCAGAGGCTTTAACCCACTGAGCCACCCAGGCGCCCCTATAATATTCATCTTTAAAGAACACTATGATGTTCATATTTAAAACTATGTTCTTTAGTTAGTTGAACTTACTTGCTAATTGTGTCCCAAATTTTATTAAGCATTATTTGCAGATTTCTAACTTCTGGGCAAATGCATAAAACAATGTGGGCTTCTACAACTTGGAAAAAATTTATGTTAATCATTTTTATTGATAGGTCTTCCCTCTAGACCATTAGAAAGTAAAAGTAGTCAAAACTAAAGTTCCAAAGAGGAAAAATGAAACTAGTGAACTCTACTGATGTTTAACTTCCTAAGAATTTCAGCATACAATTTGCCCATACAGGTTCCATTAAAGTTAATGGGAGTCGTGTGACTAATTCTCTCTGTAGGGTACTAAAAATGTACCCTACAGTATTAAAAAGTCTGAACCTAATTTTTACTTTCTCTTAACCTTGATTATGTTGTATTAAAGATAGATACTTTCATTATCATACCCATATATAGTAAAGTTTATATAAAGATTTGAAAATAATCTATTTGAAGGAGAGGCTGAATTTATATGGGTCAGAGCAGAATTTTAATTAGTGTTGCAAATATGAGTAATGCTTTCATTATAATGATAAAACAAGCATGAGTATCTGTAATTCACCCTCTAGCTATACAAATGGGAACTTAAACCTCAATGAATTCAATAAATGAAACATTTTCAGAACGCTTACTTAAAATCAGGTCTACTTTTTAATCAGTCATGTTTTAAGTGAATGCTTATTAATAGATCATTAATAAAACACGCTTACAGAATGAGATTCCAAGAAAGAGGTTAAGATGACTAAAAGACAAAAAAGTAAAAAGGTCTAATGGATAATTTTTAATTTTGTTTTAAACAATTTAGTTTTAGTAAGTTACATATTTCAAATTAAAACTGAATTCTAAATCATGTTTTCAGTTATGTTTACGAAGATTAAATACTACAGATATTCTTGCCTGTGAATTCATGACCCTTTTATACTAAGTCCCCAAATATTTTCAAACTAAAATATTAAGCTCATTTTTTTCTTTTGAATAATTTCTGCCTGACTTCTATCACTACCTGGGGGAATAAAGTTATAAGGTTTTTATTGTTAAAGAATGCAAAACAAAAAGAAAAATATATACATGAATAAATACCCCACCATCCATTCTTCACTGAAATCAGCAGCTATGCTGCAAAAAAGGGACATGCACAAAGTCTTTCCTAAGTACAGAGAACACTGGAAAAAGGCAAGGGAATGTTGCAGAGTAATAAATAAAGCAGAACACTCTCCAAGGGTCCAGAATTTGGTTTGGATAACCTTCCAGAAGGCAAAATTCTTACCCAACACCAGCATACACTGCATTTAGGACTGATCTTTTTATGTTATACATTTATCTTCTCTTGGTTTTTATTACACGATTCTCTGTGTCTAAATTACAAAAGAGAGGCGGCTGGGTGGCTCAGTGGGTTAAAGCCTCTGCCTTCAGCTCAGGTCATGATCTCAGGGTCCTGGGATCGAGCCCCGCATTGGGCTCTCTGCTCAGTGGGGAGCCTGCTTCCTTCTCTCTCTCTGCCTGCCTCTCTGCCTATTGTGATCTCTCTCTGTCAAATAAATAAATAAAATCTTTAAAAAAAATAAATAAAAAAGAAATAAATTACAAAAGAATTCCATGAGTTTGGGTGGGGCTGGGGAGAATAGTTACTATTGTAAATATATTCACAAGTTCCAATTTATTGAAACTGATGTCAGATACTTAGCTATTGAACTTCAACAGATTTCTAGAGTACTTTCAGCTCAAGATCCCAATTCTTAGAACTCACTTTGAAGCTTGCAATCTTTTCCATTTTGCACTGCAACTTTCTTCCGTAATCTGTAGGCTTTCGGCTAAAAGCTGCAAGCATCCAAACTACGAAAGGCTCTTTAGACCCATTGGTTTTTGGTCTTCCAGGCTAATTGTGGCATTGACCTTAAAGCAGCAGAGGCAGAGGACTTTTTTTAGCCCTCACTATTTATATTACTCTTGAATGAGAATGAAAAACTTAAATGTAGTTCTTGGAGATGTGTCTAGCAATCTGGGCTATACCAACAGCTCACCAAGCCACACAGCTCTCATAGGCTGAGCATAATTTCAATCTGAATTGTTCTGATTCTTGAGCTAAATTTAGAAGGCACCACTTTTTTCCCCATTTTTATTTTTATTTTTTATTTTTTTATTTTTATTTTTTTTAAAGATATTTATTTATTTGTCAGAGAGAGAGAGAGAGAGCTCACAAGCAGGCAGAGTGGCAGGCAGAGGCAGAAGCAGGCTCCCTGCCAAGCAAGGAGCCCGATGTGGGACTCGATCCCAGAACCCTGGGATCATGACCTGAGCCGAAGGCAGCTGCTTAACCAACTGAGCCACCCAGGCGTCCCTTTTTCCCCATTTTTAAAGGCATGATAAGGTATACCTTGAATTAAAAATAATTCTCCCAGACAAATATCTTTATTTTTTTGAATTTTGAAGAGTCAAAATTATATTTAAGGTTTTGCAATGCCCTTTGAAATAACTAGAAATATCCTCGGATGCTTGGATGGTTTGTCGCTACTTTTTAAAAAATGTGTTATTGGCATACTTATACTTTGTGGCTTTTCAAGAAGAACAGCTGGATGAGTTGGGAAGACTGACCCTCAGACTCTGAATTAAGTACGATGGGCCAAGAAGTGTAGTGACCCGAAATGTTATTCCTGCCCAGTGTGTGTTGGTACTTTTAGCAGAAGCATCAATCCTTTCTCATTAGGGCAGTGTCTCTGCTGTGGACTTTGGGTCTGATACTCTTCCTTTGATCTCTCAAATTCTGTGATTCCACTTCTCTTTCTGATGTACATCTTCACGAGCCTGCTTTGGTTCCTGATTATTTGGTTCTTCTTCGGCATCAGGCTAGAAAAGCGCTCTTCTCTTTCTTCCATAACATCCAAATTATACTGAAATTAGTTCTTTAGGGAGATGATTTTCTTCCTTAGAATGTCAGTACAGTAAGGGTAGGGACCATGTTTCACCAACGCTTACAGCCTATCTTACAACTGTGCTCAAACTTTATTGAGCATAATAACATGGGATACATGCTTCCAGAAAATTCTCAGTCTCTTAATCTATAATTGCTGCACATTGAATTTTGAAATAGACCTAATTTGCATGACAAAGCCTCTGACAAGGATATTTCTTCCATTTTAGTTATTTTTGCCCAAATTCGCTATTCCATAATTCTGTACTTTGCTTAAAGGTGAGCTTCTCTGTATGCTCCCATTACATGAAAAATCAGCTGCACTCCAGCCTTCTGTGAAACGTGTCCTACAGGATGTCTGCTGTGGATGGCCACCTCTGGATTCCCTGGACCCCTGATGCATGTTCCAAATATGCTATGGAAGTGGAAGCCGGAGGTCCTGGCACAAAGAACTGCCTTTACAGCCTTTTCTGTGGCTGGAACTGCGAGGTCTACATTACCATGTGTTATGTGATGATTCAGTTCACCCCGATTTGCCCTTTGGGAACTGCTGTGAAAACTTCTTTTGTACAGTAAATCATGACAGCGTTTGGCCTTCATTTGAGAGTGAATGCATGGTTTATATATTAAAGCCATTTCTCCCCCCTTTGGAAATACCATGTGGCATCAATTTGTTTGTAAGCACAAATCAAATGGCAGCTTGGGATCCTCCAGATGATCCAGAATATGCTGTATTAAGTTTTTAAAAGTTATCAGAGCAGGGAAAACCTAACATTGAAAAAAAAATTGAGAGACTACTTGAATCCCCAAGAATGTATCAACATACCACAAAGGTCCTTGGACACTTGGAGAAAATCTGAACTGAAACTTTAAAAAATGCCAAGGCATTAATAATCTATGTGACCTATAATAATAGGTAAAAAATTAATATCCTATTTAGAAATATACACATTTTCTGTGTGTGTGTGTGTGTGTGTGTGCGTATTTGCAGAGCTGAAATCTATTTGTTCCACCCAGCCAGCCAAATTTTACAGTATTGGTTTTCAACCACAGGTGAAATTAGGGTATAGAACAAGAAGCAGCGTCAACATTATAACTTTCACTTTTCAAATATGTCACATATGAACAAATATGGTAATTCCCTGAATAACGGTACACTGGTCTGCCCCCAGCCCTGCAAGGAATATCCCAGGCTCTGCATGATGGGTTTCCAAATTTATCCACTCGGCCATACTTGTGGCTCTTGTGGTTGGTCCATGGCCTGAAACTTAACTTGCCCAGCAGTTCTGTTTCCCAAAATAGGCTCAGGAAGTTTGTGACCATGTTTAGTTTGTTCCAAAGGAGCTGCATTTATTTAATGAGGTTGTGAACATATACTAAGATTTGTATATGGCTCATCAAATAAAATACATCTTCAACTCTTTTCACTTCAGTACGTGGTTTGGAGTGGCTTGTTTTACAAGCACATGTGTTTATCATATGACTTTATTTGGGGACAAACATGATTTCTTACATTTAGGATACAGTTTCAGAGTAGCTGAACATTTTACTTCATTCCTCCCTATTCAAGAAAAAAAATATTAAGCTTGGTAGTCCTTTCGCATTTTTCTTGGCAGGTTTCTCTGGGTACTAAGGGATTTTATTTAATTCAAATGTGCCCATATACCATGGTAGGGAGATTAAAAAAAAAAAAAAAAAAAAACAACCTGTGGCTTTACATCCCTTTTCACCCAAAAAGACATAAGTAATGTCTTCCTGTGTGCCAAGGGGATTAGGAACCCTCTTATCAGTTACATGCATTTATAGGAGTAATGTGTTCCACTGGTCTGATCTCCCTTTGTTGCTCAAACTGTCTGTGACATTAGGCAAATCATTTACCTCCTAGGTCACTGGCTTCTTTTATATTTATACCAAATATCTTCCTTAGCACAACAGAAGAAGGAATTGTGACTAATATTGATAATAGCTATAAAATACATTTTCTTCTTCAAGATAGAAGATCATAACATATAGAGCACCAGAGGTGGTGTTTTACTAAATGAGCCTTGGTGAGTGGTTAAATGACTCACCCAATATCTTCCAGTTTACTATATAATGTAATAAAGCATATTCTATGAATAAGCCAAATGGATAAAAAGTCCTTCATTTGATGATTCAGATCCAATCCAATCAAGAAGAATATGCCACAGAGTTTATTTCCTGTAATTGCGGAGATAAAATTGATTTTCTCATATTTTTCTCATTTTTTTTCCCTCCCAGTGTTTGCTACAGTTACTGATTGTAAAAGAAGACTAGAAATAGAATTTGTCATTTAAAACATCACAAACTTCATGGTGCTTCTTCTGAGAAAAAAAAAAAAAGTAGAGTTGGTAATCTGGATCAAATTCTGATGAAGATTCATTCTTAGAACTTTATAAGAAAAGGGGATGGGTGAAATGGAGATCACACAATCTTGTCTTGAAGCAGAAGACTCATCTGGCAACTTCTGGCATCCCTCAATAAAATTGAAACGATATTGAAAAAGTTAATCTCCTCCTTTTTGTTTCCCCCTTAGTCTGGGTCAGGGATGTGGCCAGTGTGGTTACCGCATTCAGGGGGCGGGGCCAAGGATTTGGCGGTGCTGTTGGTGTTTTGGGTGGGTAACACGTGACAGAGTAAGTACGCTGTGGATCATGCGAGCGGGTATTATTACTGCAATTTTTCTCTAAAGTTTTACAGTACTTCAAAATAAAAAGTAAAATTAAAAAATTTTTAAAAGGTAAGGTGGTTAAGAAAATAATCTTACCAGAATAAGTTATAAATACATTTGTCTCCTGTAGAACATTACAAATACCTACATATACACACACAAATACATGTATCTATGCTATATACTATCTTTATGTCTTTTACATGTGAATAGATTTATAAGTATATTCTTATTGTTCTAATTTCTCTAAGATTCTGATGCATTCCAGAAGAAAAGGAAAAAAAAAATCTTGCAAAACAGTTCAGTAAGACAATTAAAAGGAACATTTTTGAATGTGTAAAAGATTTATTTCAAGTATTAGTAGTTAGAATGTATTGGTCTAAATGATCCATCATGATGGATTTGAGTACCAAATTAGGATAGAGTGAAAAGAGAAATATATTTAAGTTTGTTCTGATTTTTGAAATATTACTCAATTAAAACCTTCTCTAATAAAGATGAGTGCATTAGTTAAGGCTGCCTAAGGGAAAGTCTGATTTGTTTCCTGCTTATTAATGAATACTTTATGTGATATTTACTCCTCTATGAAATAAAAAGGTGTTCCCACAGCAACACCAACAGTAGATGTTAATATTTTTATTTTTATTTTCCTTTATTTATTTTAAAGATTTTATTTATTTATTTGACAGAGAGAGACACAGAGAGATAGGGAATACAAGCAGGGGGAGTGGGAGAAGGAGAAGCAGGCTTCCCACTGAGCAGGAAGCCCAATGCAGGGCTCGATCCCAGGACCCTGGGATCATGATCTGAGCCGAAGGCAGACACTTAACCACTGAGCCACCCAGGTGCCCCTATTTCTATTTTCCTGATGTAAGGCTTAATACAAACTCTATCTTCCTTTTTTAAATGGCCAGGAACAGAATTTGGGAACTTTTAGGGAATGTAGTTTCACTCACATTTGCCTCCCCAATTAATTTCATCTACCCAGAAACTATAATTTATAGTAACAGTGCCAAATCTAAGCTAATTTGCTTTCTTAAAATTAGGTCTGAAATAAATGAAGCAGCATCTAGCATGTTCCTGACATGGTTCATGTAACACGTTGCCCTTCACTTGGCCACAAAAACACGAGGTCTTTTTGCTGAGCGAACACCTTCTTCAAACAGATGACCCTGTTCCAATGGGCTTGAAATCAAGTATTGTGGTCATTGGCTTGCAGGTTCTATTTTGAAAAGGAAAATTCTGGAGGGAGAACGTTGTATTTTTTTTTTTTTTAATAGAGTGATCCGTGCAAACAGACCGACTTTTCTTTGTTGCTATGCATTAAGATCTGAGCTGAAGCATTGCATGAAAGCTGTGCTTAGTAGTCAGCAAAGACACTACTACTCTGGAAAACAGATGAAGCCCTTACATATACTAAAGTTAAAAAAGTCTTTAAGATACAGGGTTTAAGGCACTGTTTGTCTCTGATGAAAAATTAATGAAATGGTGAAAGCATGGTGTTAGCATGAGGTACCCCCTCCAAAATATTCACTTTAGGGTGGCATTGTGTGCAAAAGCAGCTCTCAAGGCAAAAACTCCTTCAGAAAACTCACTCTTCCCTTGAACCTCATCTTCAATGACAGTGTGCTTACTACAAAATTCAGGACAGTTCTCTTTTTTGGGTCCCTGTGCTACTGATGAGGACCCAGCCCTAGAGCTCACCAAGGCCTAAAAGAGTTACTGGGTATGAGAGAGGAGAAGGTGACAAAGTGGCGGAAAGCTCTTTGACAACACATTTTATCAGACTTATCCAGAAATACCATAGTTTTAATCTCAAGACCGAGTGCGTTGAATGTCAGACTAATTTATTTTTGCTTTTATTTCTCAAATAAAATATAGAGATGTTGTTAAAGGAAAGCATCTTTTCCCCCCTTATTATTCTTTGTCCTTTTAAAAATGTTTACTAACAAAATCGCTGGTTTGAGAGTTAATAGAAAATTTCTTCCTCAAGGTATTCTTTCTATAGTAACTCTATGTGAACATAAGGCATCTGTATATAGTCATCGATATCAATTGCAATATTTTCTAATACAAGGAGAAGTGTAATGAGCATTTCAGTATGAAGTGCTCTAATGAGAAGGAGAGATACAATGATCTTTCCCTTAAATGTATTCCCATGTACTCCTTTTGTCAATAGATTTCTATTGTTCCTATATACAAGACTGTGCAGATATTTTAAAATATGACTCAGGAGATTTTTTGTAGACCTAGATATTTCACTCCAGTTCTTCATAAACCTATTCTTTAGGAGCCCTCAAGGGATTTAGGTTTTGCTGTCATTTGGGGCCATTTAAATCCCTAGCAAGACCGGTAATGACTGACTCTTGTAGAAAATTCCACCCTTGATGGATCACCTACTTAGGAATTTCTGGAGGAAATCTCATAGGATTTCTGTCACGTTAGATATCTTACACAAAACCTGATCCTCCAATTGAGAACTTGACAGGGAGTCTAGCACTTTTGGTCTGGAACATGGGAAAGAATGAGGAGGAGACCAGCAGTGATATTCTTCATAGATAAGGATTTCTGCTTCCCTAACAACTCAGTGCCAAAGAGCCACACAGATATTCAAAGAGGTTGGGAACAGTAGCAGATGTCCTATACTTAGGGGACTCCCTCAGTGCTGGTTCTAAGAAGCAGATGAGAAGGAGTGACT
The DNA here is from genome assembly GCA_028534135.1 of Potos flavus. Taxonomy (NCBI): domain Eukaryota; kingdom Metazoa; phylum Chordata; class Mammalia; order Carnivora; family Procyonidae; genus Potos; species Potos flavus. The sequence continues at coordinate 47,245,796 of CM052900.1, forward strand.
GCATCAGTCAACAATGTAAATATGCAAACCAGGTTGATATTTCAAGATAAAATCCCCATCATGTCTCCAACTCGTGTGCTATAAAAAGATGGAAAGGCAATCAGAGATCCAATCACTTCCCTTGATGAACCCATATGCAACTAATGTCTCAAGGTATTAAAAACTAAGCAAGCAGGTAAAAATTATAGGGCAACATTGGAGACACTGTTTTAGAGAGGTGGTGGAAGTAGAAATTGGTCAAGAAGATATTAAGAAAGCTTCATGGCTGCTACTGGAGATTTACAATGTCCATTAACATATTAATGAAACTGAGAGCTCTCTTTAAATTTGTCCTGCATTTACCACACTTATATTACCACATAACTTTTTTGTATATAAAGAGGAACACACAAGAGAACCATAATGTATTAGGGAACTCTAACGTAAAGTAATACAAACCAGCATGGTATACTAAGTACTAACCGAATCCATAAATACTGAAGGGATACAGAGTAAGGTAAGAATGGTAAGAATGGCCTGAGTTCAAATTTATTGATTAGCTACTCTGTGTCAAGCACGATAGATATTTTACATGTAACAACCAGAAATGTGTATTGAGCATTCACTGCATGTCAGGCACTGTTGTGAGCACTAGACTCATTATTTGACTCAATGGTTTTTTGTCCCTACGAAGGCCACGTTATCATTATTCTCACATTATACATGAGAACGTGGGGCTTAAAAAGGTTAAATGACATGTCCTTAAGAAGAAGCTGGGCAACTGGATTCCAGTTTATCAGGAAAGATAGGTATATTGACAACTAACCCATACACAAAGTGGTAAGTCCAATACTGACAATATGAACAATAACTAAAAAAAGTGAAGTTTTTCATTTAACCGATGGGAGAATTGTCATGAGAAAAAAATCTTGGTGGATGGTCACAGAGCTAATAGCTATAATTATGTATGATGTGCTAGATGTGCTAGAAGATGTAGAAGGGATAACAAAAATGCCATTTTTTTTTTAGAAATAAGTTCATAGGAGAATTTGAGAAGGTTGCTATTATTCATTTGGCAAGGTTGCTATTATTACTCAACTTGTGAAACAAAGAAAACTAAACAGAGTTTGTTGTCTGAAAGAAATGAACTATATTCAAAATAAGCATTGCCTGGACATGTCAAAATGATTGCATACTTTGTTCAAATGTTGGCTCCTAATACAAAGATTGTAAAGATTCAGTCCATTGGATGAGATGTTGTTTTTAGAAATGATCTGCCTCTCTGTTCATTCACATCCAATTCAAGAAATAGGAAATTATTCAGGAATCTTTTTTCTCATTATGGTCTTGATGTGAAATTCATTTCGTGGTTGCTGAGCATCTTGAAAATACAGTGGATGGTTGCAACTACTTATTCATCTCTGGTGAGTTTACTACAACTGCTCAGATAACAAATGATAAAATGTCTTAGATTGTTGTTGTTTTTTTAACTGGTCTTAAAGTTGCATTTACTCAGTTTTCATCAGAAATTATTTTTAGAATATAAAAATCATATTCCAAATTCTATAAAATGTGGACAATCTAGAAATATAATTTATGAAAATGCATAAATATGGTTTCAATGTATGACAATAAGAACACATAAAACATAATTTTTATAATACTTTTCTGCTCTATTTAATCTTTTCAGCCCTCATTAATTACTCTAAATACCTCGAGGTAGGTAGAAATAAATTAACTATAATTTAAGCTGTAATTAATTTTTGGCCTGGGCCCAGTAGAAAATAATATTTGAACAGGAAATAGAATTGTGACTTTCAGATTTCCATTTAAGGCCCTTTAGGTTAGAAGGCAACATAATTAATTATTAGAATAACATTCATAAATCAAATCCATTCTGAAGAAAGTCTGATTTTTTCTGACTTAGGTGGCCTTTCTTCCAAAGTTTGAAAAGGTATTTAAAAGTTACTTTATCTGGAAAACCATTTTTATCAGGTGGCAACAACTTTACTTACACTTTCTATAGCTCTCCATATCTAAGTTGTGATTCTTCTTAAAGCAAAGTTTAAAAGATATGCAGTACAAATGCTTTGGGACATATTCCCATTTTTATTGATATAAGCACAACTCCAGAATAATTTATTTTGGGTCAGTCTAACATTACTTTGGGTCTAGAGATCAGGGACAAGATGAGATTTTCCTAGTCTGGAAACGTACATTCTGAAATACTTTGCGCTAATTTGCAAATAATTAGAACAATGAAGTACATAGTCTTGGATAAACACATACCTTTTCCAACTCGTGGCAAGCTAATTGCTCTTCATATAGAAAATGTAATAATAATAGCAGTGGTCTGACAATGCAGTTCCTTATATTCCTGCAGGAAAGAGGATGCTGGCTGGCTGGTAATACTGTATTCGAGTACTTGGTGTCTCACATGCCCCCCCACCCCCCACCCCGGGCCCAGTCTCTAGTGGTAGGCTTCAGAGAGCTCATCTCAAACAGGGAAGGTGTGCCTTTACAATGTATGGAGGACCCCAGACCGAGAGAGAAATAGTCCTATAGAGTAAAAGTGTACACAATAGTAGTGTTGGAAGACTGAATTAGAATAAAACAAAAACAACTATCTTCTGGGTCGAATGTAAAGGCCTGAAGGTGAGTTTGAAAATGGAGTGTATATGGAAAGGTTGCAGGTGATTTGTGTATTCAAAAGTCACAGAAAAAGGAATTGGGGATTTCTCGTTGGCAGCAAACTCAGTAAAGCAACGATAAAATAAAGAGTTCCAATTGCTTGCTTTTTTGTTGTTGTTGTGAATGTGATCTCAATCGGAGAAGAGCGCCTAAAGGAGATGTCTGGAAAACACGTATGGTGCAATGTATTTGGTTTTCTTAGCACATGTTTACAGCAAGAAGTAGGCACTGGAATGTCTCAAGGAAAGACTGCCAGGGTGGTTGAGGGGTCTAGAGTCAATATGCCGTTGGTTTAAAAAGATGAGACTGTTTTGGGGCGCCTGGGTGGCTCAGTGGATTAAGCGTCTGCCTTCAGCTCAGGTCATGATCTCGGGGTCCTGGGATCCAGCCCATGTTGGGCTCCCTGCTCACCAGGGAGTCTGCTTCTCCCTCTTCCTCTGCCCCTTTCCCTGCCCATGCTCTCTCTTTCTCAAATAAATGAGTAAAATCTTAAGAAAAAAAAAAGGGTGAGACTTTCTGTGTAAAAAAGTGAAGGCTGTAATAACTCTCTTCAAATATATGAAGAATTCTTTCTTGGAAAGAGATTAGTTCTATTACTTGAAGTGCTCTAAGGAACCAATAGGAACAATAGGCAAGAGTTGTAGAGAGGGACATTTTGACACCACTCAGGTTTTTTCATAATCATTATGGCTATTCATCAGTGGAATACTTTGCCTTACGAGGATGGTATAGGTTGTGCATTACTAGAAATATTCAATATAACCTTTACAACTCTTTCTATCTATGTACCTTCCTTCCTCCCTCTATCTCTCCCTCCCTCCCTCCCTTCCTTCCTCTCTCTCTCTCCCTCCCTTCTTTCCTCTCTCCCTCCCTCCCTCCTTTCTTTCCTCTCTCTCTCCCTCCCTCCCTTCTTTCTTTCCTTCCTTCCTCTCTCCTTCCCTCTCTTCGTTCCTTTCTTCTCTTTCTCCTCCCCCTCCCTCTCCCTCCCCCTTCTCCTCCTCCTCCTCCTCCTCCTTCTTCTTCTCTTTCTCGGTCTCCTTCTTCTTCTTCTTCTTCTCTTTCTCCTTCTCCTTCTTCTTCTTTCTTCTTCTCTTTCTCCTTCTCCTTCTCCTTCTTCTTCAACATAGAAGTCCTTCCTAAGATGATGTGGTTTGAAAATAGAGAGGTCCATATAATATGATTGAAATAGAACTAAAGAAGCATACTTTGGTATTGCTCTGCTTTTCATTTTCTGGATTTAACAACATTATTAAGAATAAAAGAAATTTTTTTATGTATTTATTTAAAACTTAAAAAAAAGAGGAGAGGAAAGATGTAAATATATTCTCAGGACATTTCTAGCATGATGGAGCACCCAAAGTGGATGTCTCTGCTTTGGTTTCATGATACAAGATTTGCTCGCTAAGACAGTGCTCATGTGGACGCTGCACCAGTGATCATGTCCTACATAAGGTTGTGTATCTTACTCTCAAGGTAGAACTTTGTGTTGTAAGCATGTGACATAGAAACTCTCTCAAATATCATTATTTGATGGGTTTCTTCTTGCTTTTTGTTCTATTTTATAAGGTCTGTGGTCTTACTTTTAGCCATAAATCTGTTTTCTGAGATTCATAAGAAGATCTTATATTTACAGCATTCCAATGCCCCCATCATCCCTGTATATCATATTGTTTGATTATTCTGTCTTCCTCCACTTTATATCAGCCTGATGACTGTATTCTGTTTCTTTGAAGCACTATGTAAATCTAGGTAGTAAATGCACTGTCTAGTCTTATTGGATACCATGTACATTAGGTTGAATAGCCCTATGAATTTTGTTATAATCGTGTCATGCCTAATGATGACCTACTCAGCCCCTGCAAATATCACTCACTCATTTCAGCATTGATTTTTCTCATGCTTTTCTTCATGGCATTTAAAGGGCTTTTACACCTCTCTTTTACTGAGGTGGAAGGGTATATAACGGCAGAGATGCTTTGCTTCCCAGATTCATAATGTTACACTCTGCTTCAAATCCTTTTGGAAACAAATTGGGGTATCAATACATAAATAATGCCACACTTATTTCTAATTGAAATCACTACTTTCATAGAAATGGTACATTAAAACAATTTTCACTGAAAAAATATTTTAAATGCCTTTGTACAATAAAGAAAAGATTACCATTTCTCTGTATCAAGAATACAATTTATCCCAAACAACTTCTCAATAGAAGTAGAATTATTAATGGGAGAATAATAAATACATATAATTTCAGCATCTAACCTTAAAAATGGAAATAATGCATCAGGTTTTTAAGACTACATCGTATTGGTACACCTGGGTGGCTCAGTTGGGTAAACCTCCAACTCTTGATTTTGGCTCAGATCATGATATCAGGGTCTCCAGATGGAGCCCAGCATTGGGGCTACCTGCTCAGCAGGGAATTAGCTTGAGATTCTCTTCCCCTGCCCCACCCCCATTCATGCTCTCTCTCTCTCTCTCTCCTTAAAATAAATAAATAAGCCAAAAAAAAAAACACATTATATGCACATGCACTGTTTATGAGAGTTTTTTTGAAAAGTTGCAATTAAGATCAAATTAATTGATTCATAACAACTACATTTTTTTAAAGCTAAATGTTATTCTCTTCTAAGATCTGTTTTTGCATTCACTCAAGTATAGAGACAAATCTAGTTTTTTTTTTTCCCCCAGATTATTACTGATTTTTTCCTACCTCTCTTTAGCACATTCCCATTTTATGTGAGATATGCGGCTTAATATTTTCTGCTCAGAATTATAAAAACTTCCGGAAATGGCATTTAAAAAATTACACTGGCCCATTTAACTTCACCTCCACCAATTGTAAGAAATTACACAAAGATCTATCGTTGTTACCCTGGAAAAGGGTGAAACATTTAACTCACTGGATTTGGTTTCATAAATACTAATAATACTTTTAAAAACATTATTAGAACATTTATTCCATCTGCTTTGTAATATATTTTTTCTCCTTTTTAAAACTAGACTTTATATAGTCTCATTTTTAATGTCTCAGTCGAAGGAGCTTTCATAAGCCCTTAAAAAATATCCTGATTTGAATTACTCTTGCTCAGAAAATTCCTAATGTTTAACTTATATTCTCCTTTATTCAATTGTCGCTCTTCAGACCATCTTAGAAAAGTAATTTTTCTCATAATTTCCCCCTTAAATCATTGTAGGTAATCTCAATATTTCATCTTTCTTAAGCACATAGTGCTATTTAAATTTGCAGAAAATCTGAAGGTGACTAAGATTTCCTTTAATTTTTCATTTTTGATGAAATGATGCAGTGTTTTTTTTTTTAAGATTTTATTTATTTATTTGACAGAAAGAGACAGAGGGAGAGGGAGAAGCAGGCTTCCTGCTGAGCAGGGAGCCCGATGTGGGGCTCGATCCCAGGACTCTGGGATCACGACCTGAGCTGAAGGCAGATGCTTAATGCCTGAGCCACCCAGGCAACCCGAAATGATTCAGTTTCTTAAAAAATACTCATTTAAGTATTATATCTTACTCTCATAAAAAAGGTAAGAAAATCCCATGGGACCTTTAGAATTTGTAAATTTCTCTTTTTCATATTTCCAATCGGTGTCTAAACCACATCTCAAAATTATGCGCAGAGTAGAGCTGTTGATTTTCTTCTCTTTGATCCCCAGATAGAAACCTGGACATCTCCCTTTAACCTTTCCTTATCCTCAGCCACCTTACACATTTAATCTAAGATAAACCTTAATGTTTCAGCTCTAAAATGTAATCTAAATCCATCCATAGTTTTAATCTCTGTTGACACCACCCTTGTGCAGGCCACCATTATGTCTTGCTTGGGTTTTCACAATGGTCTCCTACCTGGTCTCTTTGCTTCCATTCTCACACCCTTTCTAGTTTATTTCCAACAAAGCAGTCAAAGTGATCTTGTAACTCATGAATCAAGTCATGTCACTACCCACATTAAGTCTTTCTAAGACTTTCCCATTCAACCAAGAATAGCATTCAAATTGCTTGGTTTAACAGCTCCTGCCTATTCTTCCAACCTCATCTAATGTCACAAACACATTCTCCTCAGTGTCCCCACCACTCCATCAGTAGTGCTCAGTGCCATGCTCCCGCCATAGTGGCTTCCTCTCTTCTGTGACGAAACTACTTTCTACATCGGGGTCTTCTTACTTACTGATTCTTATGCCTAGAATTTTCTTTCCCACATTCCTCACATGGCTGACCTTTTTATTTCTCTTCGGATCTCAACTTAGATGGCACTTATTCAAGGAGTCCTTCTCCATCCACCATAACAAAAGTTGACCTCTCTCTCTTATTATCATATCATCTTAATTTCATCATAACACCTCTCAAATATGTAATTATCTCGTGTAATATAATTATTTCTTATTTATTTTTCCTTCTCCAGTAGGATGTAAGCTCTAGTATCAGAATCAGCTTTTCCTCCAGGGAACTGTGGTTCTTTTTAGTGGGAAATGGTATTTAGAAACCAAGATCTGGGTGCTATGTGTGCACCTTGTTATTGGGGTATGGTTATCTCCAATCCTTCTCAATGGATACAACTGTGTAACTCCATTTATATTTCATATATTACACATCTCTTGGTTATTAAAAACCATGGCCTGTTTTCTTCAAAAATGTCAAGGTCATATATGACAAATAAAGACTGAAGAAATATTCCAGATTAAAAGAGATCAAAAAGGCATCGTATCTAAAGGTAATGTGACATCTTGGACTGGATCCTGGATGGGTAAGAATTTATAATCTTTATGTGTAGTATTTTATTGATAAGAATTGACACACTTTGAATATAGACTGTGGATTAGATTAGATCATAATACTGTATAAATATCAAATGTCTCGATTTTGTGCTATGTTATGCATGAAAATGTCTTCATTCTCAGCAAATATACAATGAAGAATTAGAGATGAAACGTCACCATGTCTGCCACTTATATTCACAAAGAAATACACTCCTATTTGTCTCTTCTGTTTCTCTCTCTCATTCATCTGTTGAGAGAAATCTCTCTCTCTCATCCAGCTATTGAGAGAAATAGAGAAAGAGAATAACTAGCACATAGAAGTTGTAAATAATTAAATCCGAATAAAGGATGTGTAAGAGTTCTTTGTTTCACAATTTTTAATAGAGAAAAATATTTTCTATTCATACTGCTTTGAATGAACAAAGGCTGAAACATCCTCTTTTTCCTTTTCCAAGTAAAAAGCAAATTAAAGAGCTCGAAGTGAGTAGCAGCATGTACAACATGCAAAACCAGAATTCTTTACAAAGGGCAAATGAAAACAAAATTCATTAATATCACTTTATTCTTAATTATAGAAATTTTATAACTGTTTTACTCAACCAGTACTAGTCCATCAGGTGCAAAACCACTAAGGAGAATATTATTGTTTAGTTTTTTTCCCTTCACAAAGAGAAAATCGTCTAAATAGCTTAAACTTGCCTAAAGCAATTTCAAGATGACCTAACTCTCCCCAAGTGACTTCTCAAATTCTTAAACTATTATCTTTCTGATCAAACCCCTTTTCTAACTTTTTCCCAATTATACTAGCCATATAATTGCTAAGCTAAGATTCCTATAGACTATCTCTATCAAAGGATCAGGATAGGGAATGATAAACCTCTTAACAAAAACTTAATTCTGATTCTTTTCCCAGATTAAGGTATCTTAGCAACCCATGAAGCATTTTATCTGCTGATTCTATCATCTGGAGCACTTTGTTGAACCCTTGAATTGACCTTATACCTGTGTGTTTCCTTTCTTGTTGGTTTCGTTGGTCCAGGTTATATAAAATGAGGTTGGCAAACAAAAAGCAATGTGACCACACATGTGTAAATGTATTTAGCCTTTAACACCACAATCGGTTATTTATAAACTTATGAACCAGAATCTTTATTTCTGTTATTTGTCTCCTGGGAATAACAGGTCTAGCTCTGCTCCATGGGGGGCAGCGATGAGGAATAGTTGCTTGGTTTTAGCTAATACAAGGATTTGAGATGAAAGAAGGGTCGAAGCAAAATACAGCCCCAGTTGCTCAAGCTGAGGAAGGCTGAGCGGTGAAGCATGCATTGTGGTCTAACCTTCAAGAGAATGTTCCTGTTTATAGTACTGCAAGGTGGGTGACAAATGATAAGAGGGCACCAACTTGTCTAAACAACTTCGAATATTCTGACTTTGAGTCTTGGGAATACCAACTGATGAGATCAAAGAACTACTGTCAATGGTATTGGGAAATTGTGTGTGATACAAGTAAGCACATTTACTATTGGTGACAGTTTCTTCATCTTGCCTTTACCTCACTGACTACTACACCTCATCTGGGTCATGAATTCTCCTCATCCTCCTAGCTGTGTGGCAGTGTTGCAGATCCGGTCTTTCATTCTCTCTTTTTCTCTGTCTCCTCTCATTCACTAATTAACCACATCCACTCCCATGGCCTTAAATATCATCCATTCTCTGGACAGAATTTTTTTTTTTTCCCCTATAGCCCAGACCTCTCCATACTTAGATTCCAGACTCCTACAAAGAGACCTACTCCAGGGACGTATATGTGACGGATATCCGAAACAGACTCCTGAGTTTTAATTCCTAAAATCTGTGATTCCTCCTACAGATTCTCAGCTGTAGTAACGAGCAATTCTATTCTTCCTGTTACTCAGGGCAAAATAATTCTTGACAGTTTTCTTTCTCCCACACCCGACATGCAATACCAGAGGCAAATCTGGAGCCACTGCTTTCAAAATGTCAAAACACAGAGCACTTTTTATCACCTTTATCATTAGCACTATAGTCTGAATAGCGTGCTGTCTTGTCTGGATTATTGCAAGAGCTATTCATTGGTCTACCCTATTCTGCCCTTGCTTGTATAGCCCACAGCAGCTAGAGGGGTCCTTTTAAAGAATACATCTGATCATGTCACTCCTCTGGTCAAGTCTTTCTGATGGTTAATCCAGACTTCTCATGGCTTAGAAGCAAGCCCCTACCTGGTATGGGCTTCACTCCCTGATCTATGACCACGATTTTGTCATTTGCTCCAACCTAGTCTTACTGACCTTTCTGCTATTCTTTAAACAAACCAAACATACTTCCCATTTAGTATCTTTGAACTTGCTGACTCCCCTGTCTGGGATGCAGTTTCCCCACGTACGCTTAGCTTCTGCACCCATGGCAACTTATCAGAGAGTTTTCCCAACCATTCTTTTTTTTTTTTTTTTTTTAGATTTATTTATTTATTTTTGAGAAAAAGAGAACAGGAAGAGGGGCAAAGGGAGAGAGAGAGAGGGATCCTCTAGCAGACTCTCCGCTGAGCACAGAGCCTGACGTGGGGCTTGATCCCAGGACACTGAGATCATGATCTGAGGTGAAATCAAGCTCAGAAGCTTAACTGACTGAGCCACCCATGTGCCCCTTCCCAACTATTCTTGACTAAAGCGGCATGACCACCACCACTCATGTCACTGCATATTCCATTTCCTTATTTTATTTTTTTCAGTAAGTATTGTCACTTGTCTTATTGTTTTTTGTTTTTCTTTTTTAAAATTTCATAAAAAGCAAACTTTATATTTTTTAAATTTAGATTTAATGAATTGGCTTGTAGTGTAATATTAGATTCAGAGGTAGAATTTAGTGATTCATCAGACGCATATAACACCCAGTGCTCATTATATTACATACCCTCCTTAACACTTGTAACCCACTTACCCCATCCCTCCACCTGCCTCCTCTCCAGCAACCCTCAGTTTGTTTCCTAGAGTTAAGAGTCTCTTATGGGGTGTCTGTTTCTTATCTTTCAATCCCACCCAAATATCTATGAAAGCACGGACCACTGTGTGTTGCTTTCCTTGATACCCAGGACACTGTCAGGCATAAGTGGATGATTAATAACCAATATGTGGTAAATGAATTAATTACATTTTTTCTGTGTAGAAGAATTAGATATAATAAACTACAAACTTTTCATGTTTTAGATAACATTCTAGAATGGGTAACTGAAATGAAGATTTGTAATTATTGAAGAAAGAATGTGAAATCTTATTTCTGTGGCCTCCTTTAAGCTCATCTGTAAAATAGGGACAGTAATATCTTTCCAGTCTACTACAAAAACTTGATATGAGCATTAAATGAGATGATATGTAGGAAGCATTTGGATTCAACCCAATATTACAACATCCAGTCTCTATATGACCATCTTGTGCATGAGAACTCCTTTATGCTTCACTGAATTTCAGATGTTTTATTTTTCTTACTTTTTTTTTCTGATCAGTAAAAGATTGGTTAACACAAGCTTTTCTTACCAGAAAGCATAACTATTTGTTTTGTCCTATTAGCATTATTTTCAATAACCTAGATGAGAGTTTTGGAAGCATGTTAAATTTCATAGATGCTGAAATCCTGAGAAGAACAGCTAATTCAATGAATTATGAAATTAGTGTAGAAAAATGTTGATGAGCTTGACCCTGGGTCAAAATAACATGCTGCACCAAAGTGAAGAGAGCTACATTTTGATACCATGCTAGTTATTTCACACATATAGTGCATTTAAGGCTCACGATAAAATGAAACAACTAGACATTATCATATGCCTATCCAAACATTGAAACTAAGTCTCAGAGAGGTTAAGTGGCTTCTTTAAGGTCACAGAGCTAATATGATGTAGACTGAATGCAAATGGGTAACTCTCTAACTTTGAAATCCATGCTCTTTCCTTTAAGCTGCAAAGATTCTTTTGTACAGTGTAAAAAAGAAAAATACAGTCAGATTCATAATGAAGGCTAGGTGGCAACACAGAAAAAAATTGGCATTACCCTTAAGCCATTAGATGTGGTTGTCAAAGAATGACTAAACTAAAGCTTAGGTTGTGTTCCGAGATTGGTGGATCCATTGAGATGGTGGTGAGAACCCAGATCTATACTGTACTGATCAGATTATTCTAGCAATTTTGTTTGAATTTGGATATCATGTTTTAAGGACCTTGGAAAAGCTGAAAATTACTCCAGGATGAGTATTAGGGATGACTAAAGTCCTCACAAAATATCCTAAGAGAGATGGTTGATGGAATTAGAGAGGTGTTAACTGGGGTGGGAGGGGGGAAAGAGTTAGAAGTTACTGGCAGTCACATAGACCAGAAGTTTCAGTCATTCAATACGGCTCCGAACAATAAAACTATGACCATGAGAAGCTAAGTTTCTTGAGCGAAATATGCTATTGTAGGAGTTCTTGAGTTTTTTTAACTGGAGGAGTTCAAAGAAAACAAACAAACATGATCATGGTAGAGAAGTTTCAAGAGGCATCCAAGTATCAAAGAGGAGATTGAACTAGATAACCTTTGGGTCTGTTCTGATACTTGGATTTCATGCTTTGTCAGAAGAGACAGTTAGTCTGCATCCACTCGTAGGAGGTTTAGGGCCAGTAACTGTGTGGCTATCTCATCCTACTGAGAATGATAAATGCGTATATAATTAAAACATTATCTAGATCTCAGCTGAGGCCTTTATGCTTCCCAAGAATGGCATAAAATAGACCTGAACCCCAAATTCTATACCTTGAGGAAATGCTGATACTGTGTAACATGAATTATTGGAGTGGAAGATGGGTCAGGAGGAGAGGTTTGCATTTTTTAGATTTCCAGATCCCTGAGCTAGCACAGAACTGAAACTAAGTTTTCTCAAAATTAAAGTGAAACCACAAAGCAAGACTCCCACAAACATTAGTGAATTGAGTGATACTTAATAAAGCTTAAAGGGGGGGTGGTGCCTGGGTGGCTCAGTCGGTTAAGTGTCTGCTTTCAGCTCGGGTCATGATCCCAGAATCCCAGGATCAAGCCCCAAGTGCAGGGAGTCTGCTTCTCCCTCTCTGTCTGCTCCTCCCCCAGCTCCTGCTCCTGTTCTCTCTCTCTCAAATAAATAAAATCTTTAAAAAAATAATAAAGCTTAAAGGGGATTAAGTGGAGAGGAAGTGTGGTCTATATGGTAGCAAAATAACTAAACTGGGCATGAGCTTTGTCTGATTTTAAAATGTCCTTGAGCCACAGGGGAATATCACTGGCCTTTTAATCCATATTGGCTTTATCCTCTTAAAACTCACAATGAGGGGCGCCTGGGTGGCTCAGTGGGTTAAAGCCTCTGCCTTCGGCTCAGGTCATGATCTCAGGGTCCTGGGATCGAGCCCAGCACTGGGCTCTCTGCTCAGCAGGGAGCCTGCTTCCCCCTCTCTCTGCCTGCCTCTGCCTACTTGTGATCTCTCTCTCTCTCTGTCAAATAAATAAATAAAATCTTAAAAAAAAACAAAAAAAACTCATAATGATGCTTCTCCTTTCTCTTTCTTCCTCAATCGCATCTCATTTCCTACCTCAGAATTGCCTCAGGAATTTCAGTTTCTTCCCACTCTTGAAGGGCAGCTTCCTCAGCCCTCAAGCTCTAGAATTCACCTCACTCATCATCACAAACTGCAATTTACCAAGGTGCTCATTAGAATTGAAAGACCTGCTCATCATAGAAGCATCATCCTAAGAAAGAGTATTAGCATTAGAACAACTTATTAGCATTTCAAATTTATTATTTTTGTCATCATACAGTAGAACTGATTTTTAAAAATACTAAACATCCGAGGAAATTTATTGGTCAAATCCCCTATCCCAAGATTAAATAAAAAGAGACAACTTAGGATAGTGGTCTGGAAGCAAACAGATTTGTTTCTGACCTTGTTTCAACTTGACTGGCTCTGCCACTTTGGGCGGGTTACTTAACTTCTCTGATTTTTTGATTCTTTCATCCCCAAATATGATTAATAGGATGCGTTGGTGCCATCTGGGTTAAGTCAAATAATGTGTGCGTAAAGCACTTCAGGTACTCCTTTTCATCTGGTCAGTGTTGTGTAAGTGTTAACACCATTACAAATAAAGTTTTCTCACTCAAAGATCTTTTTAACTTTTCGAAACACAAGATAAATTTTTCAATGACCACGAAAATTTAGCTTGACAGACTTTGAGGAATATACTAAGGATATTTACCACTAATATTTTTTCTTCTGCCTATCATTTGCCAAACTGTCACTAAGATTTCTTGAAAATACACTTCAATGGTTTCTGTATTGAAAGCAATTTATTTGACTGGCAAAATGATAGAGGAACTATTAGTTAAACACATTTTACCAATTTTATGACTTTCCCTGGTAGCATGACACCAAGATTAGATACTGTGATCCTAAATAATCAAGCTGACCTTTGGCAAAATTGTAAATTAGAAATAGTTTAATTTAGTACCAACTTTCTTTTCATTAAATCCCTACCCCTGTCTTAGACAAAGCTTCAGTCCTGTGCTATTGGGTGGGATAGCCACTCTCACATATAACTATATACATTTAAATTAAAGTTCATTAAAATTAAATAAAATTTGGAATTTGAATTTCAGTTACCCAGCTGGACTGGTCATATTTCACATACTCAAAAGCCATGTGATAAGTGGCTACTGTATTGGAGCATGTGCATATAAAACCTTTTCCATCACTGCAGGAAATTCTATTGGACAGTGCCACCCAAAACTGAAATAACTTGTATCCTTTCTTGGTCTAGCACCTTCAAAACTGCTTCCTGTTAGGTGTCATCACTCTAATGTCTTCTATCTCTGAGATTTTCCTATCCTTTGTCTTATGTTACCCACTAGTAGAAAGGGGCTAAGGGGGAAGGAGCCCGGGGATGATTTCCAGGTAAATGAATGAGTAACTATTCATCTTCTAGAGCAGTATTATTCAGAAAGTGGTTCTAGGATGATTGCCATCTTAATCAACTGAAATAGTTGTTTAAGTGTGAGGCTTTTAGGTCCCATATTAAACCCTCTCAATCTGCCTTTCGAATCAGCTTTCTCAGTCATTGTTATGGAATGCTGAAGTTCGAGGGCCATTGATTAAGAGGAGCAACCATGATGGTTGCTCTAGTAACCAAAAGCCTTAGAGTTGGATGTTAATTTGCATAGGAATGGAATGCAATGCCAAGTTTAGGAAGCAGAGGAGATATTTTTGGAAGGATTATTTTTGTTGATCTTTAAATTATACAATAGAAGGCCATCTACTTGTGGTTCATTGCAGACCTACTTGCTAGCATAATTCAATTGGTAAAGCCCATTTCCTAATAAGAGAACTAAAAAAAAAAGTTTACTCTTGACATGAGGTATTTTCTTTTTTTTTAAAGTATATTTATTTATTTATTCGATAGAATGAGAGAGAGAGAGAGAGAGAGAGCACAAGCAGGGGGAGTGGGAAAGGGAGAAGCAAGCTCCTAAGGGAGCATGGAGTCCAATGAGGGATTCTATCCCAGGACCCTGGGATCATAGCCTGAGCTGACGGCAGACCCTTAACTGACTGAGCCACCCAGGCACCCCGATAGTTTCTTTATTAATGGTTTAGAATCATGTTTACTTTTTTCATGCTTTCATTTCATCTTATTATCATTGTTATTATTTATTTGCGTATTTATGTTATTGAAGAAAAATATTGAATGCATCATGAATTTGCCTGTCATCCCTGTGCAGAGCTCATGCTAGTCTTCTCTATATCATTCCAATTTTGGTAAATGTGCCGCCACAGTGAGCACTATTACTATTTACTGAAGTACAATTGAGAAAATTGTAAGATTTTAAAGCATACAATGTGATAATTTGATATATGTGTACATTATGAAAGGGGAAATCATGTTAACATTTGTAACTTGGTTTTATGTCATTTATAACTTGACTTTATGTTATTTAAATTTCCCTTGAGAAGCAAAGAATTTTTAAAAGAATTTTTAAAGGAAAAATTAATGAAAGAGGAAAAAAACTGGGAAAAACTTACAAAAAATAGATTTTTAAAATAAAATTCTAAAAGGCTTAACCGAGGAGACAAAAAAAGTAAAATGGTCAAAACCAGAAACGAAACCAAACAGTGGGAAGTTTTCTGGCCAGTCTCATCAAGGAAAAAAAGAAAGAAAATAGTTAAACAGTACTAAGAATAAGAAAGGGAGAATATAAACATGGATATAGACAATATTTAGGTAATTACAAATAAGGCAATCTGGTAGAAAAATGTTAAGTGAAGTTTTGTTTTATGAGTTATCTAGACTTATCATAAAGCATATAATAATTAAAGCACAGCGATTTGCCACTAATAGACTAGAACAAAAGAATAGAGAACTTAGAAGAAAGCATTCAAAAGATGAGGAAGTTTGCCATAGGACGAAGGTAGCATTTAAGCACCGGGGAAAAAGGGTGGAAGTAAGTGACTATCCGCTTATATCCACATTAGATCCTGAACTTGAGCCATAATACAACTCCAGATGCATTAAAATTTTAAATGTGAAAAATCAAACCAGTAAGATAAACTAGAAGCAGTTAAAGAACTACTTTATCTTCCTTTCACCAAATCTGTCATTTTTTATTTTATTTTATTTTATTTTTTTTACCTCCTGAACTGTCTATTCTGGCAAAATGGATGAAATATGAAACAGAATATACAGTCATGGAAAGATCTCTGTAATTATTGTTTGCAAAGCCAGTTTACAGAAAAAAGGCATGGTATGATCCTGGTTTTGTTATCAAAAACAAGCATAATGAAATGAAGCCCATCTCTCAACTCTACATCAGTATTTGGAGACTATCCCAGCTGACGTCTCAGATGTATAAGAAGTATCCAGTTACTTATTGTCTTTGGGGGTAGTTAAGTCAGTTCTAGACCCCATCTTACCTGTCTTATGGACAATTCAATCGCAGCTGCATGGGGGTCCTGATCTTCTTTCACTAGTTACTGTCCCACACGTGGAAGGAAGAGCTAATCTTCAGTCTGTCATTGTCAACACTGATCATTTATTTTCCAGGCGAGGGATAAACATTTGAAATCTGGTGTCTTCCTGCCCTTCTTGTACATATAGGGCAGAGAAATACTTATTAAGGTGGGGACACTTGTTAGGGCACACTGCCCTCTTAGGGGAACTCATGCGGTCATCCTGGGAAGTCTGGGTGCTAGGACGGTGAACCCGGACAGCAGGGGTCCTTCACATATTCCCTAGCTTGCCATCTTTTATTTTGGGGTGAAATCATGCTTCCTGCTCCAATAAACCTTAAAGATTCCCCCTTTCTCCTTATGGTTTCTTCAAACATACCTAGATAACCTTTTATATGACTTTAAATTAGCATAAAAGACTAGAGGAAACTGACTTGGAGCCACTTTTGCTTTTATCCTTAGAAAGAAAAAAAAAATCCTGAAGGAAAGGAATATAAAATTTGAATAACTGATTGAATTGGGGAGATGAGCATAGGAGTGGGATATGGTATGGAGGAAGGAAAAATAGGGAAGATAAACAGAGTTGTAACAAATATATGCTGATATTCTGATTGAGTATGTATGTAGGAAAAGATCTATAATGTTACAAATAACTACAAATAGTTACTTCTGAGATTAGGGACTCCTTTAACTTCATAGGGAACTGTAATATCTGAAATATTTACAGGAATTTGCTACTTTTATGAATTATAAAAAGATTAACTCAAGAAGCAAAATAGACCAAACAAAAGGAGAGGTTTTTTTTTACAAAATTTCAGTTTATGATTATTAGGGTTATAACTAAGTCAAGGAAACTGTCTAAACTTCCTAAAATACTGTGCCCACTCATGATGGAGATCTAGAGATGAAAGGTTGAATGCTTATTTAAAACAAATTCTTTATTATATTTGAACTATTTGAAAAAGAAAACTCCAGTATGAAAAAAATATGAATATAACACATGACTTTCCAAGAGGTATATGTATCTTGAAGCTCTTGAAGTCCTTGGGCAGGTGATGAAGTTCAGGCAAAGATCTAGTTCTTCCATGAAAAGAAAGTTTTAATATGCTTTGGGACCCTGAGAAATGCCATCTACATGTTGCTTATTAGTCCGGAGACCATCAGAAACAGAAAGCAAGATTCCGACAATCCAGTTTTGATTTACTTTAGAACAATTTCATCTTGCTCAGTAGAATATAGGACTTAAAATCTGAGAGCTGGACAGAAGGATATATGTTTGCTTCTGAATCCCGGAGTTCTTTGTTCTAGGAAATAGGAGGGGCAAAGAGCCAGTAACCAGAGGTATTGCAAAGGTTCAGAGATTTTACACGCCCTAAACCAAGGACCTGGAGTCTACCTGTCACTCAGGACCCTTGAATGTAGAGATTTCATTTGGGCAATAACATTTTGTCTCTTAACCTAAAGCAAATTCATGCCACCCCGTTGGACCATAAGAAGATACGACTATGAATTAAAAACTTTTTTAAGTCCCAGATGAACAAATAAGCCACCTGCAACAACAAAGAAAAAGGTATGCATGATTTACCATGAGCTAATTCAAGTGGTAAATTATTGAATCATCAAAATGAAAATAGAATATTTCATCATTCCAAAAGGGATGAAATAGTAGGATAGCGAAGTGTAGTCACAACAAAATGCTCCCAGATTCATGCTTTTCCAAATACCTTGTTTCGATGCCTAAATTGTGAACAAAACGAAATTGTTGGCTCTACTATCTGCCTCCCTCTCCGACGGCCGTAGCTTCCTCTCCCTGTTCTGCCCCAACCATTCTGTCCTCCTCGCTCTTCTCTGAACAGGCTACAGTCTGCCTAGGAAATGCTGCTCCTGTGAAACAACAACTGAACTAAACGTGGATTGCTTATTTGAATGAAAAACAATGACCCAAAGTCGGTGATGTAGACGTTATTTCGTATTTAAAAATGACAAGTTTCCTGATTCTCAGCATGAACACGAGCATTAATTGAGCATGTCACCGTGTTGAGTCTTTTTTCATTCAACATTCCATAAGGAAGTTGACATTTTTATTGCTTAATACAGATGAGAAAACTGAGAAAAGCTAGAAATGTCAGACTTGAGAGTAAAACCCTGCTTCTTCTTTTTTTTTTTAAAGATTCATTTATTTATTTATTTGAGAAAGAGTGAGAGTACACGTGGGGGATGTGGGGATGCAGAGAGAGAGAGAGTCTCAAGCTGAATCTGCACTGAGCCCAACTCAGGGCTAGATCTCACAACCCTGCAAAAAACTGTGCCTTCCTAACCAGTATTCTGTAATAATTCCTCTGAGGTTATATATAAATTGGGTTATATGTATACAAATGAAGATTCCTTGCAGACCCATAAATTAAAAAACCCCAAAACTTCTAGAGTTTTCTTGCAATGGTTGGCATAAGGTTTTGCTCATTCTCAATATAAAAGAATTCTTTGTCAATGTGCACACACACACACACACACACAGGAGTACTATCCATGTTTTCCCTCAAAGCTATAAAAAGGTTACCTAATCTAAAAAAAAAGATATTCAGCTTCACATCTTATGAGATCCTCTATAGTTTTAATATCTGTCCTGCCCTGCAGCTATCCCCCAGCAATAAACTATACATAGGAATCATAGTGTAAGGGGAAAATAAAGATATAGAGTGACACCAATATGTGAAAGCAAAACATCTGGAAATTCAGTGAAAATATTAATAAACTCAGTGAAAAATTTGTTCAAACTTTTTTGATATTATATAGACAAAAATAAATGAATAGTTAGCTCAGTGGAATAAGTATTTTGGGATTCTTCGAAAATAAAATGACAAAGTATTCTAACTATTGTTTCCAGATTATTATTTTGTGAATTTGGCCATTTAATTTTAGTGTTAGGTCTGTTTATAAATAGATGAGATATAAATAAATGCTTAAAGTTTTGGTCAATGGATTGTATTCCACTCAGAGGAACAATAAATTAGCTCTCTATTTCCAGGGTTTTTACTGCAAGAAGTATATTTTAGAATATTGGTGTGGTAATGATATAACATATATAAGACATTCATGTATGGTGTCAAAAACTCAAATGTTCTGATCATATTAAACAAGTAGATTTTTCTAAAGATACTTTCTTTTACTCCTGAAGGTGAACTACAGCCAGCCCAGGGAAATATTGGCATGTAGCCTTGAGGTAACGAAGATGGCCAACGCCAGAAGGAAATCCCAGAGATGGATCCTGAGGATGGAAACTGTGGTGGCCTTGAAAAGAAACAACTTTGAGGAAATAGGGGAGAATTTGTCTGGAGGATCCCATGGACAGGTAGGCAGGTTCCCATTGAGAGAGAAGAGGAAGGCATGTGCCTCTATTTTTATTTTGGTTTTTGATTTTTTTTATTATGGTAAAACACATGTAAAACTTACCATCTTAATCATTTTTAGATGCACCATTTAGTGTCATTAATTATTAAATATATTCACATTATTGTGCAACCATCACCATTATCCACCTCCAGAATTTTTTCATCATCCCAAACTGAAACTCCATACCCACTAAATAAAAATTCCAATTTCTCTTTCCCCTCAGCCCCTGATGAATACTATTCTACTTTTAGTCTCTATGAATTTGACCACTCTAGGTACCTCATATACCATAGACTGAATATTTATTTTTGTCCCTCCCAAATTCATATGTTGAAATACTAATCCCCAATGTGATGATATTAGGAGGTGGGCCCTTGGTAGGCTTTGCTGTCATGAATTGGATTAGTATCCTTACAAAAGAGACTCCAGAAAGCTACCTTGTCCCTTCAGCCACGTGAGGACACAGCAAGAAGATGACTTTCCTTGAACAAGACAGCAAGCTCTTACACCAGACACAGAATCTTCTAGTGCCTTGAACTGGACTTCCTCACCTCAAGAATTATAAGAAATGAGTATTTGTTATTTATAAGCCACCAAGTGTATGATATTTTATTATAGAAGCCCAAACTAAAGCATTTTGTAAGTAGAAACATATAATATTTGTCCCTTTGTGTCTCATTTATTTCACTTACCGTAATGTTTCCGTTTCTTCCATGGTGTAGCATGTATCAGAATGTCATTCCTTTCTAAGGCTGAATAATATTCCATTGTATGGATATACCACATTTGTTTATCCATTCATCTGTCACAGGACATCTTGGTTTTCAATCATTAGGTTATTGCGAATAATGCTACTGTGAACATGGGTACACAAATATCCATTCGAATTCTTGCTTTCGACTAAAAGAATCTTTTAGGTACATACCCAGAAATGGTGTTTTTTAAATTTTAGAACTTTTTATTGACATATAACATAAAGTGGTGCACAGATCATAAGTGTACAGCTTAATGAATTGTCCTTAAGCAAACACACCATGTGATCAGCAGGCAGATTAAGAAGCAAAACCTTAAACTCCACCCCATTCGGCCCCAGACCTTCCCCACAGGAGCCCAACATCCTGACTTTACCCCTCAGATCAGTCTTGTCTGATTTTGAACTTTATACAAATGGAACCACACACTATGTGTACTCATTTTTTATTAGGTTTAGGAGACTATAAAAATTATGTTTCTGAGGTTACTGTAACATTTGTGA
>CM052900.1:47267391-47290597 GCA_028534135.1 Potos flavus
TACTTTGAGATAGAGCTTTTAGGAGGTAATCGAGGTTAAATGAGATCATAAGAATGGGGCTATAGTATTAATGGCTTTATACAGAAAAGAAAAGAGAGATTTTTCTTTCTTCTGCCTCCATGTGAGGACACAGTAAGGAGGTGGCCATCTGCAAGTCAGGAAGAGGGCCCCCACCAGGTACCGAGTCTCCCTACACCTTGACCTTAGACTTCCCTGCCTCGAGAACAGTGAGAAATAAATTTTTATTGTTTAAAGCATCCAGTCTGTGGCATTTTGTTATGGCAGCCTGAGCTGACTAAGACAGTGTGTCTTACAACTGAAGCTCTATGCCTTTGAAGGAGTCACTTTTGCTTTTTGAGCCTCAGTTTTTTTAATTTATAAATTGTCAGTAATATTCCTTATTTCCCCCAAGAAGCTAGGAAAATCACTGAGATAACATATCCAAGGTATGATAGATACAAAGTAAATCCTTAAAAGTTAGTTCGTTTCCCTTTCCATCCTTTGTTTTTGTTTTTGTTTTTTTTTACCACCTGAGCACAACTATAAAACGTAAAGGGCACCATATGCTGCCACCATTTTTCAGGCATAATAATAAAAATAGCTAAAAATTATTGAGAATTTACTATGGATTGGGCACTATAGCTAACACTTTATTTGCATGATCTTGGTGCATCCTTACAGACACTTTAAAATAAACATTGTTATTCCCTTTAACAGATAAGGAAACTGAGACTCAGAGAAGACAAGTAACTTCTCAAGATTACATAGTTATTATAGAGTGGATACGGGATTTATATCCATTTCTGTCTGACTCCCTGGGCTATGTTCTTAATCATTTTCTTATTCCCAAGTATATGATTATTGCTCATTCAACCCGAGGGGCACAGGAGATTCAATCATTGCTCTCATGCACTTCACTATCTAGTAGGAAAGGCAAAAGTGAAAATCAATAATTAGTAAATAGTGTGATAAATGTTAAATCTGCACAAGATGTTATTGAGTACAGAGGACAGACACCAATTGTCTGAGGAGGCCAGAATATAGTTCCCGAATCAGTTTCCTGGACTGCCAAGGTGGACAAGGACATTTCACACTGAGGGCCCAAAGGCCCAAAAGCATAAGGACAGGGCTCATTTGAGACCTACATGTAGTTCTGGGGGCTGCTGTGAAGGACACACACTAGGGAAATGTAGTCAATGAAGCAGGAGAGGTTTGTAGAGTCCAGAATGTGAAGAACATTTATAGGACATACAAAGGCGTTTCAACTCTCTGCTACAGAATATATGGGTGAGAAAGCCATTCTTGTACGTCTCCCCCCTTGCGACAGTTTCATCATAGAAAGGAAAGTGTCTTGTTCATCTCTGAGTATCCAAAGCCTAGCAAGGGTAGTTACTCAGCAAATACTTGCTGCACAAAAAAGTGAATGAATGAATGAGTAAAAGAGCGGTGTTAAGCACATCACAATATATATTTTGACTGCAGGGGTGCGGGGTCAGAGGGTGCCAAGAATGGGATAAGAGATAACAGTGGACAGGAAGTTTTTCAGCAAAAATATAGTGAGAATGATATTGGAACATTATTTAAGAGAAAGACTGTCATTTACCAATATAGATAACATAGAGGCTTGTTTGGGGGCAAGGTGACATGAGGTAGAGAAGGAGAGAAGCAGCTTTCAAGAGAATACAGGTGGGTTTTGGTTACATTGAGTGGGAAATGGTTGGATTTCTGGTTGTCACTTGGGTTGGGAAACTAGAGCTAAGGGTCATGCTCTGAAAACCTTGGCAATCCCTGTTGATGTCGACAGAGTGTATGTATAGAGTAGGTATAGACTAGAGTGAGTTCTGGGGTTGAAACTTAGGGAAAAAACAAGTGCTTTCCAGAGATTAATATATATTATAGAATCTTATTTGTCATCAAGGATTGAGAAAGAAGAGCCTAAGATGTGGGCTTAGGAGGCGTAAGGGATAAGATGAATCTTGTGGCATGAAATTTAAGGAAAATTCAAGGGGGTATGTTTTCACCAGGATTAAACTCTGCAGAAAGGGGTAAATTTAGCACTATTTGCTATCTGTTGTTTGACAGTATATTTATTGGGGGAAATTATGTTATATCTATAGAATTAATTCTAAAGCAATTTTAGGGGGCTGCTTTTCTTGGTGCTATATTTTTTCCATGACCTGGATGCATTTTATATTCAGCAGTGGAAATTGAGCATTTTTAAAAAGTAAATCATACCCCCAAATGACATTTTCACGAAAAAAAAAAAGAAAGATGTTAATACAGTGTAATACCAAGAGGATACAGTGAATGCAATTACTTGTTTGCTCAAGACATCATTAAGTAAGCTGTTGGTAGGTGCAAAAAATAAGAGACCCTAATGGAAATCTCTGAGCAACCGGTGCATTGACTTTTCTGGTGGGAGGTGCTCTTTAGGATAGCTATGGTAATATACTATCTCTGGAATTTATGGGACTAGTCTTAGAGGTTTTGAATAGAATGAAATTATTATGAATAAAGGCATAACTGAAGATTTGGCATAGTAATTTATTTATAAAAATAAGGATTGTCTTCATGGTTGTGAAGAGCAGTTGAGACCCCTCTGTTTTTAATTTTTTAGAAATTTAAATTATCATTATAATTCAATTTTTAAAATATTTGTTGAGACTTAGGAATATGTGTACCTATCTGAGTGTCCGTGCTGTGCAAAGGGAAAAGAAGCCTGTATTTTTTACAAAGAATTATTGAACGTACAACATGTAAAAGAAAAACGTACATAAGTGTGTCACTTGATGAGCTCAATGATATTTTCATAAACTGAACACAGCTGTAAAATCTACACCCAGACCAAGAAACAGAACATCAGCAGCACCCCAGATGTCTTCTTTAATCTCCCTCCCAATCACTAAGAGTAAACACCATCTGCCTGTACGACATAAAATCTAAATTTTTAAACACTAGATTTTATCTGATTCTCTACCATGTAAATGGATAACAGTTCACTGAAGATGCTGCATTTATTGGTTTACTTGTTTTCTTCTTTATTTAGGCTTTAAACTTGTCCATAGCAGGGATTACGGCTTACTCTGCTCATGTTTGCCAAAAGGGTCTGGTGCAGGGTTGCGAACATGGTAGGCGTTCAGTAATTAAATTGACTAATAAAAATAGAATGCAGTGGAAGCAAAGAAAACCTGAGGACAATTAGAGCCAGGAATTATTCCTTGCGATAAAGGCGTTTTGGTCTTGGTGGCACTGAAGGACCAACATATACCAGGACCAGTACTCATTCTTAGCTTGACTCAGGACACGGCAGAGAGAAAATAATAATTCTCTAGGGGTGGTTTTAGGTCTTGTATGATAGGATATCAGAGAGGAGGCACCATTTCAGGATCTGTCGTGACATCAAAAAGATACTCTAATCTGACAAACTTTTTCTATAGTAGAGAATGTGGGCGAGATTTTTTCCTTCCATTCTTCAAGGAGGTTAAAATAATCCCTTTGCCGAGACCATAAGGAGGTTATAGTTGGAGGAAATGAATTTCACTAGTAATATTTCATCATTGTTATTCATTCTACATATATTTTAGCATTTTCTCTTGGTGTAGTTACTAATAGACACACTTAAAATGATACAAAAAAGGAGAATAATCAACTCTATATTTTGCTACATTCAATTATTTAAATGTTATCAATAACCTTGATTTTCTTATTCTTCCATTGTACAAATGAATTTGAATTCAATGATACTAAAAATAATTAAGATTAAGTGACTGCTTACTATAAACCAACCCTGTAATTTACATAAATGAACCCATTCTAGCCTTGCAATTATCACACCTCATATTATATGCTGTCCTCATTTTAAGGAAATGAGGCTTAAAGAAGTTCAGCTACTGGCCAAAGCCATAAATCAAGTGGGTCTTTCACGAGAGATTCAAATCCAGGTCTGTCTGGCTCCAGAATATGGACTTCTACCTTCTGTAAGATACTTCAGTATCTTATCATTCCTTATGCTTTGGGCTTTTACCCACTTTTAAATACTCAATACAGTTTACTGAAGTTTCGTTTTGTTTAATGATTCAGTTGATATCCTTTTTACTAGAAAATATAGCAGTCCTGAGTGGAGGTGGTAGGGGTGGGGGTGGGGAGGGTTGGGGCGGTGCTGTCTCTGATGTTGGCAGTCATTAAGAGAGATTTCTATAACACGCCAGAAGGTTGGTTATAAATTTGGAGCAAGGATACGAAACTAGAAGGCAAAAGTCCCAAGTATTACATTCAACTCAAATTGAAGTATTACAGAAAGGCATCCTTGACAGTTCTATACATGGATACAGGACTTGAAATTCTGACCAGTTTGTCAACTTTTTGGGTAAATGTGTTGTCTCTGGAAGTTCCAGTGAAAAAGAAAAGGCTATCTGTCAGTTTCCATTATTACTTCAGCATGAATTAAATGAACATATTGTAAGAAACTGCAAGGAGTATCACAACAGAGAAAAGCAAACTATCAGCTAGGGGTGTCAGAAAGGCAAATTGGTCTCTTGAGATGAGAAGACAAAATGTCTTAGGCTCCAATTATTTCTCCGATGAAGAGGGTTGAAAGGAGAGGGTGGTGGTCTTCTCTGGAGATAGTGAGAGCTTACTTCCAAGGGGCTTTCTGTTCCCCTGAGATAGAGTAGGTGTCTAAGGTCAGGTCTCCATATAAAACTGTTCCCAGTCTCTCTGGAGGATGAGTGTTCATCTCAACTTGCCCCCCAGCCCTTAGTGGCCAATTCTCTAGCCTTGTTTCACACTTTGCTCCCACTGTGTGTTGTTGGGGATCTTTGAACTTCTCCCAATATACCTTCAGGCATTTCTTTTTTTTTTTTTTTTCCTTCAGGCATTTCTTAAGAGTATTCGAGAACTGTTTTGAAAACATCAAGTTAATGTTTGTGTCTGTGTGTGCTAAATTTCCTAAACTACTAAAACTCCATGAAACAGGGGTTTGACTGCTGTAATCTACAACTTTCCCACGTATAATTTTAAGTACGGCAAGACACCAAATAGGTGACAAGGAAGCAGGTAGTAATAAAAATAAGATACTGTTATTTTGTCTTTTAAGAATGAATCACACATGTGATGAAATAAATCTATTCCTTTAAAACCTGGTAGATTATTTTAGGCCATATGCAGAGAGAAATAGAATGTGTTCAATTAAAAATGATTGGGAAATGTTATTCTTCACTTTAAAATAGCTGTCACTTAAATTATTTATAATTTTTATTCTCAGCTCAAGAGTAAAAAGACAAATTTTCTATAACTGGATAGCTATTATAAAGCTAACCAGATACCTTTGTCTTTCTTCTTGCTTTTATATTAAGCCCTATAGACTAAGCTCTTGGCTATAAATAAAACTATTGATGTTAAAAGGTCATGGCTGTGACCTTTCACATGTTTCTTCTCCACTGTATCTATATACACTGTATACTTTACCCAGAAAAGAGATTCTTTATTTAAGAGAGCTTAAACTGTTCAAATTTGTAATGTACTGGGGATTTTGGAATGTCTAGGGGACTTAGTGGATAAAGAACTGACCTTTCATCTCTGAACCCAGACACAGTCCAACCTCAGATAAGTGAAAAAGTTTTGTGTCAGTTGCCTGTATGATAAACTGGTACTATCCACTATCTTCCAACCCAATTAAACATTACTGGCAGATCTGGCCTCAAGAGGCACATGGAGTATAGAAATGGAATTACTTCTACTCCTGGAGAGGGTGTCTGAACCTTCAAGATAGGATTTTAAGGTTATAAATGGGAAGCATTGGCCAAAGTAGCATCTAAAGATAGAAATCCATAAACCCATGCGAAAGCCACCCCTCACTCCCATAATCGAATGCAAATTTTAGATACTGGGATATTTCCTAGTTTCATGCTTTTAGCTTTTATTTGCTATGTCTTCAGATGCAAATTGTGAAATATTTGTACTATTTTAATATACAGGAAAGAAAATAACTTGTATGTAGCAGACGGTAGCAGATGTGTGTAGTGGTGGCTTGCAGTGAAACTTGGGGCTGATACAGCCAA
The DNA here is from genome assembly GCA_028534135.1 of Potos flavus. Lineage (NCBI taxonomy): Eukaryota > Metazoa > Chordata > Mammalia > Carnivora > Procyonidae > Potos > Potos flavus. Next base: position 47,273,451 of record CM052900.1, read on the forward strand.
CCTAACGTCCACAGAGAAACACAGACTAGAGTTTCTAACATATTAAATAATACACAAATCCCTGCATTTTATATTGGAGTATGTGATATGAAGTTGTGACAAGTTTTCATTTTATTATTTAGATTTCACTTCCTTCGCATTAAAATGAATTCCCTTTTCAAATAAACATTGGAAATAAAGAACACATAAACTTCTTGAGGAGATGATTGCTGTTTTATTTTTACATCTTTGATTTGTCAAATTTGCAACCCAGCCACGCACAGTAGATGTTCACTATCTACTTTATCATGAATGGATGAGTGATGAGCAAAAGAGGTACTATTACATGTTGGGTGGCCGCTGTAAGTCAGAAAAAAAAATCTGCTGAATGTTTCAGTTTTGCAGAATTAATGAGAGAGAGGAAGTTGAACAATTCCTATAAAAATATTCAAGTAATTTAAAATTTTAACAATGAAAGGTGTCAAATTTAACTTGAGAAGAGCCTTTAATGGAAGGTAATATAGTGATTAAGTATCTTTATTTTTCTCCCTTAGAGAAAAGACAATGGCCATTGTCATTTAATTTAATTTAAACAGAGCTTCATTTACATATTACTGAGAACTTTGTAATATGCAGTTATACAGCAACTATTTTAAAATTAACAAAAGAAAAAGACTTAAGGTTTTTTCTTGTGGATATATGACAAATGACAAGGAAAAATAAAGTGGAGAATATCACTGATTTAATCTCTTTGGTAGGATTAGAGTTATTCTTATTTACTTTTTTAATATTTTTCTACATCTTTGAGTGCTGTACACTAAGCATATTTGTTATTTTTTTAACCAGGAAAAGTAACCTCTGAAACAAACTCCAAATTCTACCTGGTTACAACTTTCTTTGTGGCCATCATTCATGTTCGGAAAACTAAATACAGTATTCATTCTGTAAATTTGAAAATCACGAAGTCCTTTGGGCATCAAAGGGACAGTACTTGTGATAAGGAAAAAACTGTACTCTAAAGATGGCCGACCAAACCAGCAAAGGAATTCCAGCCCCTGTCTCAAAGCCCTTCCAGGTTCTTCTTTCCTACCCCATTTTGGGTGCGTGCCAAAATACCAAATATGCAGAAGTAGGAGGGTATAAATTACCCTTCCCTGCTTGTGCTCGGGGCTCAGATCTTTGGAGAAGGGTCTCCTCTGAGCCCACCGGTATTAAATAAACCTCTGATCCTCCAAAGTCTCCGAGTGCCGCTTGGTTTTTCTATCAGGATCCAGTCCAGGTTCCGTAACACTTGATGTTCCTGTGAGTAATTTGATTTGAAAATTGAGTGAAAGTGAACTCAATAAAAGTGAAGAATCCAAGTTCAAGAGCCAAGTTCTAGCAAAGTGACTAGAAGGGACCAGGAGCTTGAAAATACTTGAGGTGAATTGCGTTGAGTGGTTCCAAAGAAAAGACAGTAAGCCTATTTTGATCTATGTACATAGATGATCTGGATACTTTATATTCTTGGTGTTAAAAAAAAAAAAGGAACCAACAGACCCCAAATGAATCACTTGTGTTAAGTCCCATGTCAACAAAAAGTCTCTCCCAGGAAGGTGATCTTTAACCAGTCAGTCCTGGAATCACCTGGTCAGCACTAGTGATGTTATCTGGCTGATAGACCCCCACCTTCCTTGAAACAGTCTACTCTTTACTAGAAACTTCCTTGCCCTGCCTCCTTCTGCTTGTAAAAGCCTTCCATTTTGTACAGCTCCTCTGAGCAACTTTCTTTCTGTTAGATGGGATGCTACCCGATTCATGAATCATTGAATAAAGCCAATTAGACCTTCAAATTTATTCAGGTTTTGTTTTTTAACAATGGGTTTAGCCAAAAGTGATTAGATGAACCAAATCATTACTCAAGAGTGCTTCAATGAAGACATTTAATGTGAATGGGAAAAATATTAGCAAAATAGGAATATTAATACAAAGAAAAGAAGTAAAACTCAGAGGGGTAAGAGACTGAAAGATCAAGATATGAAATACCCAAACTGCCTTCAAATTAGAGGTGAGAAAATGATGCTATGTTTTGTCTTCAAAGAGTAGATTAGAAATACAGGCTGGAAATCTGAGAAGGATTAGAGCAGAATATTTTTGTGAGAAAAAACAATAGCTAAAATTCAAGTTTTGTGACTAAGGATTTTTGGTTTTATGTTTTAAGATGATCTATTTTCTCCTTATGGTTTTTCAAAGGGAGATTGGATATAAGCAGTAAGAACCATTTAAAATGGCTTATCCTGGAAATATTATCTTCTTACACTCACTATTTTTCCTATCTAACACTGGAAACTAAAAACGAAACTCTGAATTCTGATACAGCACACAAAAATTTTAGCCGAATCTTTTGTTTAGAGTTGAAGCTTTTTGTTTGTTTGCTTTTAGAAACTATGGAAATAAAGCTCTCGGTTAACTTTCCTTGCGGTAAATCACTGGATCCTCAGGGCAGAGCTATACAACCACAAATGGCTGCAAAGATCACATTCATGTGAATTATATATTTTCATGACCTTTCTCGATGCATCTCCTTTACAGCATGGATAACAATTATAGTTTAAAAAGCTACTTACTTACTTATTAGTTTAATATATGTATACCACACTAGGCATGAAAATACGCCTACTTTTGCACCGATGTATCTGAAGTCCCCAACTGCATGACACCTAGTAGGTGCTTAATAACTGTTGAATGAATGATTAAATCAACGAATGAGTAAAGACCTCCTTGAGCTTTCATTTCCACTTAACTTACATGTAAGAAAACAGATGCCTGCAATCAAGCGGACTTCCACTGCTCAGAAATGATTTTTACTATTTGAAGGCTAAATAATACCTTGAAATAAGCATTTTTCTAGAAATGAAACAAAAAGCAAATACACAACCACGAATGCCCCCCAAATATTTAATGCATAAAATACCAATTTAACTAAGAAAATGCAAGTCACTGATGATCATTATGCATGTTTTTTTTTTTCTTCAAAATTTCTTCCTATTTCTCACAGGGAAAGGCCTGGTTAGAGATGTCATACGGGGTCATTTAAAACCATGTCCACTGATTTAATGTCTGCAGGCACTCGAAGCATAGTAAAAGCCAAGAGAAGACCACTTGCTTTAAAGATGATAACACCTTTGGAATGTTAATAGTGTAAAACTTTCTAAAGGAAAATGATTTCTTTACTGAACGAGAAACGAGTCAGATTGGCTTAGTCCATTTTGCACCTTTGTGCTAGGGAATCTGTAGGTTTAAATTACAGCAGCTTCAGTCTTTGCTTTTCAATCCCTTAATCCTTAAGGAGCATAGGTTTCAGTTCAAGACAACTTCACACAGAACATAAGAAAAGACTCTGTGAGCCTACCTCAAGTATGATGATCTTTTTTTCAGCTGTGATCTTTCGCTTGCATCCCATAGTAAAAATGACTTTGAGGCAAACCAGTGTCAAATAATTAATGCATTTTCAATGAAGGACTTTTTTCCACTCTGCTATAATGCAATGCATGAAAAGCAATAAATACTTTCATGTAAGCCACTTGTACCTGTGGTTTTCATCACCGTTTCACTGGGATCCTTCACATTAGAGAACCTTTGTGAGGTGCCTAAGCCGAAATGGAAAGAAAAGCTGGCCTGGGAGGTTTTACATCTGGTAGCCTACCCCATTACTTACAGGCTACATCTTAAAAAAAAAAAAAAAAAAAAAAAAAAAGTTATACAGGTTGAATTGGGGCAATTATGTTCTGATCTAAGACATATATATTTGTCGATTATTTCCAGGTGTTTCTTAAAAAAACATGTTTTCTTGATCTATAATTAATATTTTGCTGATGGAGCTCTAGCAAAATGCCACAAAACCACTCACCATTTCTCCATGCTATAAATGATATGAACTAATAGTAACCATATTAAGATTCTTAGGTTTTTAAGCATTATCCTAGTTTGTGTCACAACTATTATTTAAAATTATAATATCCAGGTGTTGTATATGGTATTTGATCAAAGGGAATGGAAATGTAATGAGTTATAAGTTTTCTCCCCGAGGACTCAAACTGTACATAATGGGAGAGGGTGTGATTTATTTTTTGAGTCATTCTGGAAACAGTTATAAAAATCTTTAGTTAAATGTTCGTAACCGGGGTTATTGAATCTGCTGATATTTACCACTTATGGGGAGGGGTTATAGGAGTGCATTTTTTGGAAGGGAAAACCGAAATACAGTATCTTTAAAAAAAACCTCTACACATATCAGAAAACATTAGTATCACCTGCTGATTTTTTAAATGAATATTTCCAGGCTCCGTATGACACATTCACAGAATCAAAAATGAAACAAAATAAAACAAAAAAGCAAAAAAAAAAAAAAAAAAAAAGACTTCAAAATTGACCTTTAGAGATAACAAAAAGTGACACTTGATTTTTTTTTTGAGTTGATGTATGCTTCCTTTAAATTTAATGAACAGTAGAGCTATAATTTTATGTGAATATTCCTAATTTTCCCCACATTAACCTTGTGTTAAGAAATGCTAACAACTTTGACTTATAGGACTAAGTACTCTTCCCGTTAGTTCTCTGCCATCAGTGAGAATGATCAGTTCTTCCCCTTTAAGCAAATGCAATAAGGAAGCATCAGAAGTGGGTTGAACACTTTTTTTTTTTTATTTTTGATCTTCCTCAAATATTGTTTGACCTTAATCACTGTCTTCCAACAAGCTTAATGTGACATCACCTTGAAACAAAAACACACAGCTCTCAAGTCTGGCTCTGGAATGAAAAAGCCCTGATTATTAGTCCTCTGTGTGATCTTTTCAGATTGCACTGATGAGATGAAGTTTAATCTCGTTTCTCTCCTCTCCAGCACCACAAACCACAGGCAGTTTAAGGCAGCCTGAAAATCTCTTACATCTGGAAGAGCAATAATTCATGGGATTTCGCCTGACAGCCATGACAGGCAGCAGGGCAGCCAGAAACAACCGTCTCTTATGTTGTGCTATTTGCAAAAAATCAGAAGAGGAGGAGCCGGCGCAGGACCACATCCTCCTTTAGCATATGTTAGCGGAGAAAACCCTTTTATTTTCTGCCAGATGCTTCATGAATAGGTCCTAAATATTACATAGACAGTAGCTATCACTTCCAAACAAAATTCCTGGGTGTCTGCTAAGCTGCAAAGCATATGAAGGCCTATTGTCTGGCAAAAGGGTCATGGTTAAATTTGCACAGATTTTTTAAAATAGATATCTCCGATGCTACGTGTAATTTATAGGCATTTGCACACCCTGCTGTGCATGAATACGATACCATCTTCTGAGGAGGATTATGTCACGAAATGTATACGGGATTTAGCTACAGTAACTTTTACTGGGCAGCTTAGAATGGCCGGCAAAGTACTAGAATTTACTGCGGCACGGCTTGCGCCGTCAGGCTCAGGGTTGGTGTTTATGATTTCTGCAGAAGCAGAAATAAACAACTTCTCCTTAATGGCCTTCTTTATGTGTAGGCAGCAGTGGCCCTATCTGGTCTCACAACGGTAGCTGGTGCAGCAGCCTGTCCTACTTCATGTGGAACCGAGGTCTGAGAATTTGCATTTCTGCTTTTCTGACTTTACTGTGGCAGTAGCCAGAAATGGGAAAAGAGACTGCGAAGATTTGAATGGGTAGCATTCCACTCTACTGTTTTTAGTGCTATAAATACATTGTGGATAGAAGGACTCAATTTTTAAGACTCTGACAGGGAGGAGAGAAGGAAACGGCCAGATTTATTTTCAGATTGTACATTGTCGATAAATCCTGTAAAAATACTCATCAAAGGAAATTTAAATGACTTCTCCGAGAGGCCTGTTTTTCCGAAGTAGGCGACAGAGTTAAATCACCATTCAGTATGCATTTCAAGGTATATTTAGGCAGTGGTCAGAATTCTACGAAGCATGCGCAAGAGCGGATGAATATGTTAAATGCGTATTTTCCTCCTTGGGCAAAGATTTTTAAAAAAGGTGATTACCTAAAACTTTTCTGAGGTAACAACAGCTTCGAAAGTTCTGAAAGAATGTTGACGTACGCTGTATGTAGGAGCAGGCAGAAAATACATTTTTTAAAAAACGAGACAACCGTTTCATGCCAAAGAAAAACAATTCCTTTGCCAAACTACACATTGTTAACTTAAAATGTGTTCCATGTGGAAATAGGAAGACTGGTTTTAAGGAAAGGCTAGTGATCTGAAGTCAGTTGGCTCCGTGCCTGTCAACTACACATTTTGGCTTCTAGTTTTACAGCTAGAATTGGAAATATTTATTTCCCTATTTAAGAGCGGTTCTTTTCCTTTGCCTAGTAAACCAGTGAATTTGCCTGTAAACATGCATACAGAAAAAAAGACTTCTAGGCAATACACAAGGGAGGAATAGTTGAAAATCTCTCGTAGGCAACATATTATAGGTTGGAAAGATTGCATTTTCTTCTCTTCTCATTCTGTCCGGCCCTTTTGCCAGCATTTTTTGTTTACTCATCACATTTTCTGGAAAGAAATTAAATTACCGAAGCCTTCGGCTTTTGGGTTTGAAAGCTTATGACTGCAAGACAGACACATATTTGGAAGACGTATCTCTACTGATGACAATATTTACCTATCACCACTGTTTGGAATTATCAACATCAACAAGCCTTCAGAAAGAGCCTGTTACTGGCTTCTTTGAAGTAGTCATCCAATTGCCGTGGTCTTTTGCAGGTTACAGATGAATTCTCAAAGGCAGCATGAATCCACAGCGATGAGCAGTCATTGGAAGGACCTTACAGAGGCAAACAGTCTTGAAAATGTTTATATATATATATATATATATATATATATATATATATATATATGTATATTTCATTTGCTAGTCATGTCATACTTACCTTGGATCACTTAATTTATCACAGGTTTTTCAGTGTTTGATCTTGGCAATAAGGAAGGCAGGAAAATGATTCATCCAAAGTATTCTTATGTTGTTTTACGTAATGTGAAATGGTGGGACTTAGAACTTCAAGTACATGCAGAGTTGTAGCATTGATCTCAGTTTCACTGTCTCAAAGGCAAATCCAGAGGCTTTCAGTAGCCAGATTTTAGTAAGTCTGAGTGGGCAAGAGCTATTTATTGCAATTCTGAGAGTATAAAGCTCCTCCTTTTCACACATACCCCTTTGCTGGAATACCCAAGTTTTATTTATGATTTTGGATTTTATTTCACAGCATTCCAGTTTAGTTTAGCATGATGTATTTAATAACCATGTCGACTGTCTTAATTACCCTATAAAGCAGGGTTCCATTGGCATTTGACCCTCCACAGCATTCCAGAGAAACTGCAGGACCATGATAATTACCAACCGCCTGTGAGAAAATTAAACAAAAAGGCCCAACTTTTAAACCACCATTTTAAACGACCTATTACATCTCAGGAATAAATCATTGATGAAATAGCCTACTTAACAGGAAAATAGCTATTCCATAGCAAAGAATTTCCCCTTGCATGATCATGAAGAGAATATTAAGTATTCTTCAGCTCAAAAGGTTAGATTTTATGTCTGTCCAATGCCTTTTAATGACACATTTTTGTGTAATTTTACTGTAATCAAAGCCTTTTCCCATAGAGGTTACAGACTGTGGATATTTGTCAGTCTTAAACATTTTGCTACCCATGGAATATTAAATGCATTTATATATGGCCAGAGGAAAAAAATCTGTTTATAATTGGAAAAAAATTCAAATTAAAAAAAAGATCTATGAATAGTTTTACTTCCTTTGCTTAGCATGCCCATTTGCTATACATTTTGCAAAAAGTGCTAATCAATCACTCTGTGTGATAAGATTGATTTATTAATTGCCACCACAGTCCAAAAAAATTGTACCCCGCTTTGAAGATCTGAATGTCTGGATTAATTTGAGAGTGGTGCCAATATGTCATAACTAATCATGATATATTGTTATATTCATTTCTGTGTAATAGTTCTATCAGTTTGAAGCTCAATAAACATAAAGCTTAAATTCTCCATTCCCCCTACATTCCACCCCGATAAATATTTGTTTTGTGAAAATTGATATTTTACATATGTTTCTTATTATGGTTCCCTGTGTGACGTTAGAGATATACTAGATAACTCTTTTTTGATCTCACCATAATCCAATGATTAGGATCATCACTTTTAAAAAAAAATTGAATACAATTCGAGTGAAGACCTATAAGAATTTCAGGCTTTTGTTCTTTTTTTGAGATAATTTTGACTCCCCTTGCAAAAAGCAAAAAAAGCACATGTGCCTTGAGGTCACATAAGGTCCATTTCCAGGTTTCTAACACTGGCCACTTTTTTTTTTTTTTTTTCCCTATTGGCAAATTGCCTGGGGCCCAAGGAAACTGGCCAATGGGTACTTGAAATAATTGGGTGAACAAGTGTGCTTTTTTGGCAAAGATCGATAGTAGAAAGGACAAGTATTAAATTTGTTGTCAGGGATCCCAGCATCCCGGATGTACTTGTTCTGCTTACCAGCTGTGTGATCTTCAATAGATTACTAACCTTCTCTGAGTTGCTCTTTTCTCACCTGTAAAATTGAAATGATGGTAGCTATTTCACAAGGTTTGGGGGAGGATTAAAAAAGATAATATGCCTAAGGTGCCTTCTGACTCATAATAGTTACTCAGTTTTTGTTGGATTTGGTTTTTTTGGCTCTGTCCCCAGCAGAGTTCACAGTAATCTGACTAATGGTTTGCTAAATATTTTCTTATGGAAACCCACTCAAAACCGCGAAGGTTTAACACTGAGAAGAGATTGCCAATTAGTGAGGAGTGGCTGATCAAGGAGCCTTAATCTATTTCTTGGACCATTCAGGCCACATAAATTCCTATGACTGCAAATGCCAGTTTTCAGTGGCACGTTCCTCACTATTCTTGAAAAATGTGTCCCAATTATAGATGGTTTCCTTGGTTCTTTTTAGCACAGCTGAAGATGGCCAGTGTCTTAAAATAAATTTAAAATACTGTGAAAGAAAAAAAAGCAAATGAGGAAATTTTTAAAAAATCATTAAGTTCTTAAAGTAGAGATTTCCGATTCTTATCATAGTCAGCCCTCAGCAAGGTCTGTCCAGTTCTAGATCTCAACCTAAAGTTGTGTTCATGGGTGTCTGGTCTGTGCTTCCCCATTCCTGTTTGCTCATTGAAAGGAGGAGAATGCCTCGTCTTCCACCAGAGAACTGTTTCTTCTGACGCATGAAGCTCTGGTATTAAGGGTTAGTGCTAAACATTAGCCTTGTCATCCACTTCAAACTTTTCAACTCAAATTAAGGTTTAGGGCTGAGAAAGAGACTCTTCTCTATAGGGTGTCAGCATGAATTATGTCACTCCTCAGGTGAGACCTCTAGGAAATAGGTCAGTGAAGGCACCACAACCCAATAAAATTTCCAAAGTTGCAGTTACAATAATATTTATGAAATGGCATTTTTTTTTTTTTTTACAGATTTTATTTATTTGACAGAGAGAGAGAGAGCTCATAGACAAGTAGGCAGAGAGGCAGGCAGAGACAGAGGGGGAAGCAGGCTCCCCGCCGAGCAGAGAGCCCGATGCGGGGCTCGATCCCAGGACCCTGAGACCGTGACCTGAGCCGAAGGCAGAGGCTTTAACCCACTGAGCCACCCAGGTGCCCCTGAAATGGCATTTCTTATCAAAATAAACCTCAGCCTTAGCCCTGGTGTAACATTACCCAGTGAAGAGGGATAGCCTTGATCCAGTAGCTCCTGAAATCCATTTTTTATTAAGGTTCTCTCAAACTCTTACCCCACTGACCCTCTAGTGCAGCAGCTCCCAGAGGCCATGGTCCCCAAAGAGATCCCGAACAGGCTTCAGAGGGATGGACGACTGGCGTGTGAAAAATTTGAGCTTTATTTTCACTAACCTTAGACTAAAGTTTCTAATTTTGTTGAAATCTGAATGTAGGCAACAAACCACAGAAATAGGAACAGTCCCTGTGATGTCACCAAGGTAAATCACAGGTATTTCCGTATCACTTTACCCAATCGGCAGATTATCATTTATGTTCATCCATATCTCAAAATTCTATGAGGCAGTAAAGAAGCCTGCTATCACATTATGTAATGTGTTAATAATGAAGCACACATGTTACTGTATCATTAATTATTCTTGAAACACTTAATAACTATATTTAAGTATCCTAGCTTTCCTTTGCATCCCTGTATGTTGCCTTTCATGGACGTAAATGCACTATTTTTAGATGGGGTTTTTAGACTGCCGGTGGGTTTGTGGCACACGAAGTTTGAGAACTTCGGCTACTGACTCGTCTTTAACTAGCAAACTGCCGTACTTCCGGTAGTAGACTCGGCTTTCCCCATCAGTCAAAAGAGAAACAAATGATTCTAGCTGGACAAATTGTTTTTTCCCCCAGATTTTTCAGGCTAGAAATGACAATAAAATTTTCTTTTCTTTTTGGTGACGCTGTGAGGATATGGGTCTGGGGATCCATGCTGAACACTAAGTGAAGAAAGTTCAGTGGTAGAAGAAAATAAAACCAATGAGCAAGAGAAGAAAAAAGGGGTGAAGGGTAGAAAGTCCTGATAATTCTTCTTATCCCTGGATGCAATCCCAGAGGCCAGCCCCAACTCTTTGGTGATTGAGTTGTATAAACCCATGAGTTTCCTGTTTGAGCTTGTTTAGGATGGGCTTCTGGATCTTAAACTAATGACGACAACAACAAAAATGTCCTAACCAATACAGAGAAGTATCAGAGCCTCTTTTCATCTCTGGCTCAGGAAGAATCACAGTTCCCTTTCTTTAGAATACCTTTCTTATGGTCATTTTTTGTTTTTGCCCATTTAGAATCTTTCCCTTCTTCTTTTCTAAAAGTAAACCATTTTTCCCTGGGATACTGCCCCCCCTCCTGTTATCCATCTACTCTATATAGACAAGGTGGATCCACTGTAAGCTAGAGAGGGAAAGATGTGATGCAGGACTCAACCACTCAGCACATTTCATGGCCCTGGCCAGGTTCAACAGGAGGTAGAATCTACATCATTGAGAGTTAAGCCCAGTGCTTTTACAAGACTTGAAAACAGCTGACAACAAGAAGTGATGCTAGAGGTATTGGTGTCCTCTCTGTGGAATGCTGAGCAGAGATGTTGAAATAGACCAGATCCTGGTGACATTATCTGAGCCCCTATATCCGGCCATGCCAATGGTCAGTTCTTAGGCACTCAGTAGTCTTCCTCTAGATTTTACAGTTCTATGAGACAATAAATAGCCTCCACATTTGTTATCAGCTTAAGTCAGTTTAATGTTTTGGCTTCTGTCTGTTGAAACCAAAATAGTCCTAAATAATATATCCTTAGAACACCCAAACCAGACCGAAGGACTCTAAAATCTTTCTGTCGAATATTGTCAGCCAGGGTCCTGTTCTGTGCCCAGTGTTTTGTCCATCTCCAGAAACATATGTGATGTTGGTTGTCACTAGATCAATACACTGCTCCCTGTGAAGAAGGAAGGTTTGAAGATACTTGCTGCTTTGTTTGAATTCTAACCCTGTATGTTTCAAGGTATGACACCAAACCATGATCCCAGGCATCTTGGTGACCAGTCCTTGGGGCCACTGGGACTTTTCTACTGGGACTGCTAATAGCAAGGACAAGTGATGCTGGACGGCCCAGGGAAAGGGGAGAGGAAGTGGCTTAAATCGTCACATTTTCTTTCTTTCTTTCTCTCTTTCTTTCAGATTATATTTGTTTATTTGTTTGTTTGTTTGTTTGTTTATTTATTTTGGAGAGAGACAGAGAGGGAGGACAAGCAGAGGGAGAAGCAGACTCCCTGCTGAGCAGGGAACCAGATGCTGGACTCAATCCCAAAACCTAGAGATCATAACCTGAGCCGAAGACAGACGCTTAACTGACTGAGCCACCCAGATGCCCCAGTCGTCACGTTTTCTTGAGATCGAAAGTTATTTATCCTTTTCCTGCCTCGTTAGGGGATGAAATTCCTTAAATGACATGGCTCACTATCTCTGTCATCTCTCCTCAGTACTTTCAAAGTTGTACCTCTTTCCTGTTTGCCCTCTTTTGAATGAATACAAGAGTAATGAATGAACCAGACACTTGGAATTTGGCTGGAACCTAAGGTTGACCTGCCATACTTATGACAGCTGCGGCATCACCTGCTTACCTTTGTTCATTTTGCTTTTTATTCACCTTTCTCTTTCCAAGCTTGGCAACTTTTGGCTCCCAGCACACTGTATACCTGGGCTCATAGCCCAAGAGTAAACCTCAATCCTCAAGTGGAGGATAGGGATGTCAAATAAGAAAGGATGACAATGGAAGTAAGCTTAGAGAATGCCTTAAGAATAACAACATCTCAATTTCCATAGTCTTCAATTGCTTAGTTGTCCAGTTCATTCTTAGAAAACACATCTGAATTATCAATTCCCTCACCCCTAGGGCTGGGACAGATTTTTGGCATTTCGATTTCCTACTTCATGGTCTATCTCTGAACAAAGGACACCATCTTACAGACATCCTACAAAACATCTTGGTACCTTCAGGGTCAAGACCAAGAGAGCAATATTTCTATAGACACCCATCTGCTCTCTACACCTCGGGTCTTGTATCTAGTTTGAGAAGATTTTCTGCCCCAACTTACTGTCATCACAAAAACCTCAGACTTTACATGCTTTTTATACCTTTTCAGACTCTATGTATAACCAAGTCTCTGTAGGTCTTTGGGTAAACATAGGTATGTATGATTATTAATGACAAATTCTTAATTCCTGTTCAATATCCAGTAGGTATTGAGCACTTTTCAAAGGCCACACATTGTGCCGTGTGCTGGGGATAGATTGTTTAAATGAGACAATATTACCACTATGTGCACATACTTAACTGCCTGAAGAGAGGACGGGCTTCACACAAATCATTAAAAATGTATAGAATATTAAAAATATTTTGGTGGGATTTAAGCTAATCTAGGAGGTCAGGAAAGGCTAACCAGATGAGGTAACACCGAAGGAGGAGCACTTTGTTAAACAAAGAAGCCAGACAAAGTCTTCCCAAACACAGCAAACAGAATATCCAAAAAGGACAAGACAAGGGAATTAAAAGTATCAGTGTGTCTAGGGTCTAGAAAAGCAAGAGGGAACATAGCCCTTGGGGAGACCAGGGAGGTGGGAAGGAGCCAGATTTTGGAGAGGCTGCTAAGCCATGTTAAGATTGTTTTTAATTAAAGTAGACTTGAGGAAAACTATACAGATTTGGAACAGATGCTGTGGGAAATGGGAAATAGCTGTCAAGAGAGGAGCAAAAGGATTGCCAGTGTTTGTGAAGGCCCAGCTGAGGTTGGACACCATGACAATGTAATGAAAGCAATCAGCACGGCTAGTCCATTTTCTCCAATAGCACTTAGCGGCATAGAAGTAAGCATGATGGAAATGGGCAACTAGGTTGCCTTAGAATTTAGAGATTGGCTGGCTCTGTGAAAATGTATGAAAGGAAAAGAAATGAAGATGTTGGTATAGACAGTTGTGCTAAGACTGACCAGGAGAACTCATTCATGCAAGGAAAGAGTATTTAGAAAAGATACACATAGTAATTCACACCAGTACAACTCTGGGAGTCCTGACTGCCTTCTTCACCTCTGTGGTCACCAGGCTCTCATTTTGAGGATGTTATGTCAAATGTTTGGGCTAAAAGGGGAGATTGATAGGTCTTACCTCTTGATTTTGGGGGGGAAAACGAGAACCTTTATGGAAAGAGTTTCGCCTAGGCCTAGCATGTGGTAGATGCTCAACAAATGTTATTTTATAAGGAAGCAAGCAAGTGCGTGTGGGAGAGCCTACAAGACTTGAAGAAGAATTAATAAAGGGCAAGTGGTCCTGGGGGAGTTGAATCTCCAACTGAGTAGGACTGTGGAGGTAACAGATGTAGAAGGATCTTAATAGAAAGTTAGAGACTGACCCGGTGAAGAGTGGAATGAAGGCCTTTCGAGTAGCAGAAATCCAGACACCACAATGAGAGCAGCATTTTCTAGGTCATCAGCTTGCCTCCCATCATGATAAAGAAAAGAGAAAGGAAAATTGGGAGCTGGGGACCCATATCCTCAGTCAAGTGCTTTGTGGAAGGCACATCATAGGATCAGGAATCTCTTTCCACAGGAACAACAGCTGTTCCATTTCAGGCCTTCTCTCCCTTAATTGTTGCCTTTCCTTCTTGGGTCTGCACGTTCTCCTACTCTTCTGAGTCTTTCCCCGAACCGCCTCTTATAATCCTGCTCTTGTGATAAAACTTTGCTCCTTATCTTTTCTAGCTGTCATTCTCATCTATCCTCTCTCCTCAGAACTCAAGTTCATAGGGAGATCAAGAGATCTCTTTCTATTCCATTGCCTGATCATGCTTTAAAAAGGGGCAGTCATTAGGGTTCTTTGATTAAAGCCTGGATTCCCAAATACCTTTTTATTCACTAAATTTCATACTCTGTTCATGGCCTGCACTCATTTATCCATAAACATTTATCATGTGGGTCTATCTGCCCTAGCTGGGAGTTGTCCCAGATGCTGGGTCAGAGTCATTGTCCTTGACCCCTCTGTAGTATGTAACACTCTTTCTCCCATTTTGATGACACTTCCCCATTGCAACTCTACCCCGCCCAATTTTGCCCTCTTTTCATGACCACCGACTTCTTCAGGGCACCACTGTCCTCGACCACTTTCTGTAGAGTGAATAAGCTTATTACACTGGATTCCCAGGTTCCTCTCTACCTGCTTACCTGGGAGATTTTTTTCAATTCTCATTCATTTATCTATCACTTTCCAACAGATAGTTCTCAAAAAGATGTTCCATTTCTGACTTGGTCCCCAAGCTCCAGTGTGCATTCCTGATCACTCATCAAAACTAAAATAAAATTGATCATACTAGTAACTAATTGGCTCAGTGCTGTAGAGTTTACAAATGACTCTCCCCTCACTTCTCTTTGGGCTGCTATGCAATGTATTGGCATGCTAAGCGATTTACATTTTCCCCTTTCCCTCTGTCTAGAATCTGGAAGACGAGGCTCTAGTCTTCTCTTCTTGGTGGCATACGTTTCCTTTCATTTTAGTTTTTGTGCCATCCCTCCTATCTCAAGTGGGAACTTTTACCATCAATTGTCACTTTTCTCTCCTGGGTCTTCCATCTCCATGTTCTCTTTGGTTTCCTTTCTTCAGCCAGCAAACATGCTCACCACACCCACCCTCCCCGGTCCAAAGATGACCTCCCTTCAACCTTGACTCCCCTGACAACATTGCCTCACTTCTCTGCTCTTGCTTTCTCCACTTCATTACTCTCAATTTCCTTCTCATTACTATCAGGATTCCGTGCCCACCACACGACTGAAGTCTTAGAAATCATTGCATTGCCATGCAGGGCCTGCAAAGTGTGAACTTACCATTTTGAAATCTGACTATTCCAGGTCAGGAAAAGAGAGAAAGTCTCTTCATTTCTGTAATCTAAACCCCTCTCAAACCAGGCCTTGTCCTCTTCTAACCCAGAGGAAAAGGTACTACAGCTAAAATTCAAAGAGAAAATAAAGAATTTAATTTTTTCTGCTTTTGTTTCCAGAGGCTAATTACTGAAGTCATAAGGGCAATTTAAGCAATTTCCTAGGATGAACTGGATTATATAAGATTATCACTCAGGTACAGATTTTGGAACTTTTCCCTTGGAATCTGCTACTCTAACACACATCTTCATGTAAACACCAAAAATCTCAAATTTTCCTCTTATTTATTACTTTACTGTAATTCTTAAAACATCTTTTTTTCTTTCATGCATTAAACATCACTTTTTCATGTTTTATTTCTATCTCACTTCTACTCCTATTTTTTAAAAGATTTTATTTATTTATTTGGGAGAGAGAGAAAAAGAGAGACAAAGCACCAGCAGAGAGGGAGAGACAGACGGAGAGGGAGAAGCAGAGTCCCCGCTGAGCAGGGATCCCCATGTGGGGCTCAGTCCCTAGACCCTGGGATCATGACCTAAGCTGAAGGCAGACACTTAACTGACTGAGCCACCCAGGGACCCCTCTTACTAAGTTTATTTTACTCCCTCATTTTATTTAATTTTTTCTCTTAAAAAGTAGTTTCCTCCAGAGTTCTCTCCTCAGCCTTGCTCCAATTGGACCCAGTCTCTCTGGGCTGCCTCTCCTTGCCCAGACCCCTAGCCCGAGGCCCCCTGTGTTCCACTGCCTTGCAGGCATCTTCACCAGAACGTACTAGAGGCATCTAAAACAAAATCTGTCCAAATTGCAACATCTCAACTCATTCTTCCTCCCGTTCCAAAAGGAACTTGAGCACCAGCTCTGATATAAAAGGAGTAGTAGGGCTTGCTATCGTAACTCACGTAACAAGGTCACCTTCCCCCAGCCATTCAAGCTAAACACCTGTCATTCGGATGCATTCCTAACTCCACACATCAAATATTGCAGAGTTCTAATCTGTTCTGCATCCTGGATAATCTCAAAATCTTCTTGCTAAAGCATCCCTGCCATTTGAGCCATTATTCTTCTTTCGTTTCTACTTATCCTGTATTGTTTGGCTCCAACAAAATTGCTTTATTTTAACAACTTCCCAAATCTCAGTTTACTTTCAGCCTCAGTTACATGTCTATTCCGGGACGCCTTGGGTTCTTCACTCTGGAGTGCAATCTGGATGTTAAGGCAGAGCAAAAAGAAAGGATAGAACCATGTTAACAGGTCTTAAAGTTTTGCACAGAATGGGTTAAAGTTCTTTTCACTCACATTCCATCGGCCAAAGAAAATCCCAAGGCCAACTTTTACATTAATGAGTCAGGAACTATAATTTTCCCCTCAGGGGCATACCTGGAAGGGGTGCCTTTGGTAGAAATGTAACCAGTAGGAAAGGGCACTGAATATTTTGAACAAATACTGCCATATATTTTACACTCTCAAAACATTCTGGACATCTCACTCTTTGTTCACGTGTGATTCTATCTACTACTTCAGGTGATCTCACCCACATCCAGGTCTTCAGCAATCACTTACACACTGATGGCAGTCACATCTATATCTTTAGGCCAGATAGCTCATCCAACCTTCAGGTTTTTATTCTAAATACTATTAGCTGGGTCTATGTAGCTATGCCATAG
>CM052900.1:47291097-47426996 GCA_028534135.1 Potos flavus
CTTCCTCACCACCTCTATTTTTGCCACCTGCCAAAATTCTAAACTTTCAAAGTCAAATGTCAAGTCATTAAAAAAAATCTTCCTGTGTGATTTTCTTCACAGCCCTGACAAAATTAATTTTAGTTTCCTAGTGCACTTCCTAGTTTATTACACCATTATACCTACTTTTCAGACATGTTACATTGTATCATGATTACTTACTTGTAGGCTTCTTTCAATAAAGTATATAATTCTGGGGTTTGGGGGACTAGGTTTTATTCATCTTTAACCCTATTGAGGGCTTGGTTCATAGTTCAGTGGGAAGTAAACACAAGCCTAACTCCTTGAATAAATGAAAAGGCAGGGTCTCCTGTCTCTGAACCTATATGAAGAGGAGCCAGAGAGTGGAAGGGAAGGAATGTTCTGTAGTGTGTTCAGGAGGCTTATCCCAAGTATTGTCCAACTTTTTTGAGAATCAGGGGATTGGAAAGGGTTGGAGAGCAGAGAACAAGGCTGAAAGTCTAAAACAAAGCATAACAAAAGTTCCCCACTATAGGAGTTCTCTGCAATAAGAGTCTGCTTGAAAAACGTCAATTGGTCAGTAAACATTAGGCATTATGAACTTACCAGGAAAGTCTCAATCTCCATGGTTCTGGACTTTTTCAGTAATGCACTCTGCCTGAATGCAGAGTGTAGAAATGAGATAATAGTGACTGAGATTGTACGCCTCCGGAGACTAGTAGATTATACCTGAAGCTCAAAAGGGCATTACCCATGAGCCCATGGGCCCAAAGCAAGGCGTGTTCCTCGGACAGCCAATTGTGAGATTTTGTCTAAAATTTTCCTTCTTTCAAGTAAATCAAACCATCTGAACATCATTACTTATGTTTATTTGTAGAAGTATCACTCATGTCAATAGGCGCTAAGTAATTTATTCTAACTCACTTGGTTTTTTATATATATATATATATATGTAAATATATATAAAAATACACACATATATAAAAAAAATCTCCATATGAATGTGTGTGAGAATAGAATTATACAGTTTTGATTCCCTAAGGCAAACAAACCTCCTTTGAAGTTTTCTTAAGGTAATTCTGATACTGCTATAATTGTTCTTATAATACTTATTTGCATATAAAAAAGTGCAGATGTCTGACAACAATCCTGAATACTTAAAGAACGGAATAATGAAGATCAATTTTAGATTTAAAAACACTCTAAATTCCATGAATAGATTCAGGTAGCAATTATAATTTGAAATAGCATCAATTAAAATACTTAGCATTGGTTAATAATCAATATATATTATAATATGAAAGTGCTGTAATTTCCCAGAGCAAAGCTGACATTCAGATATAAGGCTGTACATGGAAAGCAATTATAATAAACATCATGGGACTTTAAATAATTCTGTCTTTGTAGAAAATTTTTTACTAAGTATAGTGTTTGAAATCATACCAGTTTGCAGTAACAGAAAACAAACCAATGTTGAACTAAGACTCCCTGACACAGGAAGTGAAAAAAAAAAACCCAATATAAAACAAACAAAAAAAACAGAGCAAAACAACACCTAGAATTTAATTGGGTAAATAATGAGTTGCAATTTTTATTCCCCATAGTTTTATATTTCAAAATCCCTACGCAATGTGGTGTATTTGATTTGGAAATACTTGTCTTGGGAGAATTTTCTGATGGAGTGTTGGGGGAGGGTGTGGGTGGGTTGTTAGGATGTGTTAAGTTAGAATAGGGAAGATGATCAGAAGTGGAGGTGCTTTGGGTCATGGCCCTCTATGTGCCAGGAAAGACGGTGTAAAGCTCATTTCAGGACTTCTCTAAACTCCTGTTCCTTCATCACATCCCAAACCAAAGAAAGAACCAAAAATTAGAGCATCAGTGATTTTCATAATAGAGAGGTAATATTATATGGCAGAGATAACATTTGTGGGTTTGAATTTCTTATGGAAGAGATTATGATATAACTAGATCAAAGAAGTATTAAAATTATGCATACACATTATCTAAGAACACCAGATAAGGTTTGCTTCAGATAAAAAAAAAGACTCCACCAGATTTGTTTAATTATTCCTTTCCTTTTCCTATATCTTTATCCTCAATAAAACCCCTGCAAATTAAGATGTCGGATTACATCAAGCTAAATTTGATAATCCAGGTAAAACCTAAGGCTCATGAAATAATAAGAAAAAAAAAGACTCGTGAAATCATAAAAGTTTTCATGAAAATTGTCTTGCATTAAAAAAGCATTACTTCTAATACGTAAATAAAAGTACAAACAATTTATGAATTAATTTATGTTATTTGCTATGGATACTTGACATGGTCATTAGGCAGAGAAGATTCATACTTCACATGCAAACGGATGCACAGAAAATCTAACTGCATATTCTTTTTCATCTTGATTTCAGATAATACTCTTTTATAACAGTTTATAAATTTTTTTCCTTTACCTGATGTGAACCTTCTACTTTCAGGTTAAGAAAATATTCAGAGAACTTTATGAATTGGGGGCACCTGGCTTAGTCAGTTAAGTGACCTATTTTGGCTCAGGTCATGATCTCAGAGTCGTGGAATGGAGCCCTGCACCCGGTTCTCTGCATAGCAGGGAGTCTGCTCTGCCCTGCCCTGCTTGCTCATGCTCTCCATCTGTCTTTCTGTCTCTTTCTCTCTCTCAAATTAAAAAAAAAAAATGTTTATGGATGCTCGGGTGGCTCAGTTGGTTAGTGTCTGCTTTTGGCTCAGGTCTGATCCCAGGGTCCCGGGATTGTGTCCTGTGCCCAGCTCCCTGCTCTGTGGGGAGTCTGCTTCTCCCTCTCCCTCTGCCCCTCCCCTCTGCTCATGCTCTCTCTCACTCTCTCAAATAAATAAATAAATAAAATCTTAAAAAGTTTATGAATGGACCCTCCGTCATGAACATATATAGGAAGAATAATAAACATGTACAGCATAAGCCTAAGCAAATCAATTGAAAATTTAAGATTCTTCAAGAAATATTGGAAAATCTGGTGAGAATTAGCATATCGAATGTGGTATTATTTAGGGTTAGCAGGCCAAAGTGCTGAAACGAATGGGCACGAAATGGACAATGGCTCCACTACAATGAGCTAATGCCTCCTCTCACACAGCAGTGGTCTGTCAGGCGAGCTCCTCTGTGTGGTGAGTCAGTGCTGGATTCTGTCTTCCTAGGCCTCTGCCATCCATGGGTTATCATCATCGTCTGCTTTCTGCTGGAGGCAGGAGAAAGAGAGCATGGAAGACAAACCTATTTTTTATCCACTGCGGCCCAAAGGTCGAGTGAAACCCTTTGCTCCCCTTCCAATGGCTAGAAGTCACATAACATGCTTTGCTGCAAGGAAGCCTAAGAAATATGGCTCCTAATGAGATAGGTCCTTTCTAGCTACAGGTGCTCAGATAGTGTGAATGTAAGAACAGATTTGGGGGAAAGCTAGCGTTTTGCCGTAATTATTTACATCTGCATTCAGCTTTTGATCTTAAAATTCAATGTTCTTAATTTGGCAGCTTGTTTAATCTCATTGCTTACATTTCTATATGTAGGTCATATTTTTATCATTTGCAACTCTTCAATAATTATAGTGGATAGGGATGCCTAGGTGGCTCAGTCAGTAAAGCGTCTGCCTTCAGCTCAGGTCATGATCCTGGAGTCCTGGGATCAAGACCCATGTCCCTGCTCAGTGGGGAGTCTGCTTCTCTCTCTTCCTCTGTCAGCTCCCCCAACCAGCTTGTGCCTCCCACCCCCGACAAATAAATAAATAAAATCTTTAAAAAATAGTTATAGTGGAGAGTTCAATCAATAAATAACAAATAGATTTGACATAGTTAGGAATTACAACTGATTTCCATAGCGATTATTCAACTCTTTCTTGGGGATTAAACAGTGAATCCTTGGGGATTAAACCATGAATGTTTAACACTTTTCTGGACACTCTTATGCGGTAGTGAACAAGAAAGACACAAAGCTTATATTCTTGTGAGGAGACCAAAAGCCAAACATATGAAAACGGAAAACAAGAAAACAGAAATGAGCAATAAGACTAGTAGTGATAAGTGCCACCAGAGAGAGAGAGTGAGAAGTGGTCTGAGACAACACCCTGGAAGATGGCTGTCACATCATGATGTGAGTGAGCCAAGTCTATGCTCAAGTGGAGATCATCCACCTTCCCAGCAGTTCTCCTTTGCCTCCTAACGAAGGCAAACGAGGTTGAGCTGGGAGCACTTATCACAATGGGTTGAAGTGGACAATGGATTGAAACATGGTGATCCAGGGGTATGAGAGAGGGCCAGATAGAGAGGCGGGAGCTAGGTCGCCCAGGGCTTTGGAGGCCATAGAAAGAACACTGGCATTGATTCTATTTGGGATAAGAAACCCCTGGAAAGTTATAAGCAGGAGAGGAGCATATCCTGGTATCACTTTAAATTCTGCCATATACAGAATTAAAGGGAGACATGAGAGTAGATGTAATATAGAGAGCTGTTAGGATATGCATCTAACACACATATGGGAAACTGAGAAAGTCTTGCTGGAACAGGTGATGTGTGAGCTTGAGTTTTGAAGGATTAGCTGTAGTTACGCAGTCATGGCGGGTAAATCTGGCCAAAGAAACAGAGCAGGAGATTGCAAACAGAGTGTAAAATATTATAAATCACCCTCTAGTGGAGGTTCAGAGGTGTAACCAGGACTACACTCATGAAGGATCTTTTGTGTGATACTAACGTATTTGGGTTTTAACTTTGAAACAATAGTGCATTGGGAGGACCCAAGCAGAGGTGTGGCATGAGCAAATCTAATTTTTAGAGTGAGCCCTTGTGATACCCGAGGAGAATGGACTGGGTGGAGATAGCGGTCTACATAAAAAGTAACCAAAGGCCTAAAGCCCCAAGCAAAGACCATGTCTGTGCAAGCGGAAAGATTAAACCTGGGTGAGAAGAAAAAGGAGATGTCTAGACTATTTTCCAGTTGTCTGGTGGTGTTGGGGTTTTCAATGATAGACAATACAGGACGAGAAGCAAATATGAGTTGTTTGGGGAGACAAAGGAACTATAATGAGGTAGAGGGCTTCAAGTGTGTAAGAAAAATCTTATTTGCAAAAGAAATAAACTTTTAGGAACAAACCATAGGGTGATAGCCAGAAAGTCATGTACATTAAAAGCTATTGAATTTTTTTCTATCAACTTGTATGTAGTCTAAATATTTAAATAGCACAGGGTCAGGTACTCAAAGTTAAATATTGTCTTAAAAAAAAAAACAACAAAAAACATCTCTGGGGCGCCTGGGTGGCTCAGTCAGTTAAGCGTCTGCCTTCGGCTCAGGTCATGATCTCAGGGTCCTGGGATCGAGCCCCGCATCGGGCTCTCTGCTCAGCAGGGAGCCTGCTTCCCCCTCTCCCTCTGCCTGCCTCTCTGCCTACTTGTGATCTCTCTCTCTCTCTGTCAAATAAATGAATAAAATCTTAAAAAAAAAAAAAGAAATGTTGTGCTTGTAGTTGAAGTAACAGAAACGTCACTATAATAGAGGAAAGAGTTGTGTTAAAATAAAAACGGTAAAATACTTGAACTGCTGGTCGTGTTTATGACTCAGAAATGAAGGCTCTAGTGGGCATTGGTTTCTGTATTGGAAAGCGCAAGGTTTTTGAAGTTAGCAGGTCTGGATTCAAATCCAGCTCAGTACTTCCTGACTGGTTTATCTCAATCAAGTTTCTTTTCCTCTTAGATTTCACATTTAAAATGACGGCTCTATTCCAACTCTCTGCTGGGCACAGAGTAGGCATTCAATAAATACTGGCAAATGCTATCATGGATTGAGGACATTAACCATTAAGTTGGAAGCAGATACATTGAACTAGTACTTTCTTTCTCAAAAATGAAACTGGCTCTTTGCAGAATGTTCTTTTTTTTCTCTCTGTTTAAATCAAGATAAAGCATGGTCTCTTTTCTGGTCTTGGTAACTTTGCCAGCCTTTTATTTGTCCCTCCTCCACCCCTCACCCTCCCTGGGAACAAAAACAAAATTAATCAAGAGACGACGAACCCCAATCTTGGGGTGCCGGTGCCAGGGACTGGGACCTGCCGTCTGAGCGTGCTCGTCACCAGCTCCTTCTTGCTTTCCACTTGGCTTTTTGCCCTTCTTTCCCATGTGTTGGCTGTTCTCATTTCCAGATCAGAGTTGACCTTTTTTGTAAGGTTAAAAAAAGCGTTAAAAGCCTCTGCCTTTTTACTGTCATACATTATTAGCTTTCTCATCCCATCAAATAAAAGAGCTGCATTCCCCTTTACCCAGCTCTTGTGACTGATGTATTCAAAGATCTTTTTCTCCTTTATTTTCTTACAGTTTACAAAAAAATCCCTAACATCATGAATAAATTTAACAAATGTAGTAAAATAGCCCTCTATCTTCATGTGGAAGCCCCTCGGCCCACTATAATTAAAAATTAATACTGAGTTGCTTTGAGTCAATTACCCT
Organism: Potos flavus; assembly: GCA_028534135.1. NCBI lineage: Eukaryota > Metazoa > Chordata > Mammalia > Carnivora > Procyonidae > Potos > Potos flavus. The sequence goes on from CM052900.1 coordinate 47,297,575, forward strand.
AAAAATGCCAACATAATCACCAAATTAGGGCAGAATCTCTTTCATTGTCAAGTGCATATATTTGAAATATTTCAGTGTAAGTTGATGCATCAAGTGACACGTGGACGGCAAAAGAGATGTTATCGTGGCATAACATAATTTTTAAGCTCTTTATTTTGAGATAATTGTAGATTCACATGCAGTTGTAAGAAATAATACAGAGAGAGCCTATGTCCCCTTTTTCTGGTTTTTCACAAATATTTTTCAACCAAGTCATTTCTGTTTGAATGTGCCACTGCATAGTACTTTGATAGGCCCAATGTACTTGCTTTTGTTTGAGACCTGAAAAGAATTTCTTCAATGTCAACACAGTTTTTGCCTTCTCAGCAGTCACATGCTTGCAAATATTAGTTTCTTTGTTCTCTGAGAGAGTTCTTGGAAAAAAAGAATACCTAAAAACTCAATATAAAAACACCAGAATTATTTACCGTAAATGCAATTTTTAAAGTACATAAAATAATGACAATATTCAAATAAAGTATTTTACCCACTCTAAAATGTCTGTTACTTATTATGTAAAGCATATAGAAACATTCTCAAATACCACTGTATAACAATTGATAGTTACACTGCAGCTTATTGTATGCATGCTTGCATGCATGCATGCGGGTGTGTGTGTGTGTGTGTGTGTGTGTATGTGTGTGTGTGTTTGTGGTTACTTTAATTTGTAGATCATAAATTGTGTGTGTGTTTAAAGTGGTAGTCTCTGTTATTTTTACTGTGACATTTATTTTATTGAATTTTCTATAGGATTAGAAATCTCTCCAAAGATGCATATCTTTTGAGAGAGACAAACTGAACAAAAGCTCTTTCAAAATAGAAGGGTTAAAAATCTCTTCAGAATTCTACTATGTTTTCCATGACCTAATCATAAAACTAAATTATCATGGTGACAGCCTTCCATAACTGGTTCCTCTGAGTCTCTTTAAATTAATTCAACACCATTACAATTCTGGGAAGCTAGAGGCTGTGACTTAGAGTCCAATTAAAAACATAACATAATTTAACTATTGATAAAAAGATAATCTTAGAAAGTTCATTTTCATGGGAATTATTAAAAACTTGATATATTCCACGTGGGAATAACAATTTTATTTCACCTCAGGTAAGGAAAGTAAATGGAAATAAATTCAATTGTAAGTACAACTAAAAAAAATTGCCTCCAAAAATATAATTTGGATACTTACACTGGTATTCTTGGTGATTGACAGAAGAAACTCATGCTTTTCTTTCTAAGTTAAAAGTGGAAAAACAACCAAACAAACAATAAACCCTAACAAAGCTTTAGCCCCCTGAGTCTCACAAACCAAAACCACTGAATAGAAACTTCTCGGTCCAGGATGGATAAAGCTACTATATCAGTAAACAATTTTACAGATGAATTTATAGACCGTTTGAGTTCATAGTCATATTAATAGTTGAATAGTATGTGCAATGATTTGGGTCAAGTATTAAAAATGGCTAAACCTTGCTAGTTAGGTAGACAATAACTCATTTTTGGGTACAGCCTTAGTTGAAGCACTAGCTTATAATATCCTTTACTAATTATTCTATCAATTCTTAACTAGTGGCGTCACAAATTCCTGTGTTTCCACAGTAGATGCCATCAGGAAATGGCAGCTCTGACCCATTTTCTCCATTTGACCTGGAGATGGCTGACCTCCGGGCATTGGCACAAACAGAGAAATGGAGGAAGGAGGAGACAGTCAAAGGAATACCTACTAGGCTGGGCCAAGGTTTTTTTCTATTTTAAAATCATAACTTTTTATTACTTTTGAATATTTCATGAACAAGCTCTCCATAAAATACTATGTAAATAAAAACAATGACTTGTTTAACATTCCAGGTTTGTACTGACTTAGACGTTGACAGTGAGCTGGTTTCCTATTATGATTTATAAAAAGAAGATTTAACACACAAATTAATAGCACCAATAGTATCAATAAGCTATATTTAGCAAAATGTATTTCCAATATTATTTTGACTTCAGCACCACCACCCTGATTCACCTTCCCATCTTCCTTTTGATCTTAAGCCCCAGTATTGAAAAAACTGATCCATATCCTGAAGCCCACTGAGGAGTCCAGATTGAAGGGCAAAAGTGTGATGCTCCGAGGTGACCACGGTTACTGGATTTGGTTTCTCAGTCAGTCAGTCAGAGTGCTGGAGAAGCAGTTTCCAATAGAAGCATAACAAGGAGGCCAGCCAGGCAAGCAATTAGCAACAGAGAAAGCCACAAACAATGAAGGAAGATTCCAAACCCTGGTCTAGGGTAGAGACAGAGTTCCCATAACTGAAATGGGGGCTCACGAGAGTAAAGCAGCGTTATTCAGGTCCTAGATATACTGTTGCAATAAATCCTTCTTTGCTAGAGATGGATGCAGAAGACTATTGGGTATATGAAACCAGTGCATTTGCAGTGGACTGGAGCGCAGGGCCCTCTTATCCCAGAGATGCACTTTAGGTTGAATGCCTTGAGGGAATATTGTAGAAGCCCCCGATGTTGCTCTAGGGCATTTTATTGTTGATTTAATGGTAAGGTCAGTGGGTAAAGAAGCTGAAACAATGAAAGAATTTTCTACCTCAAATGAGGATTGAACTGAAAACTGGTAGAGAACATCTACCCTTGAGGGGAAGTAGATTTATTAGTGGGACACAGGATTTGGAAGACAGTGATATTTACTAGGCTTAGTGGGAGTTGACATTTAGGGTTTGCTGTGAGAATCCAATGAGATGTTTTAAAGAGTGTTTTGTCAATTACAAATCATTATTTTAATGAGAGTTTGTTAATACCTATTTCCCTAATACTTCCACTAACTCTAGTTCCTTAGGTCAGTGAATTGAATTAACAAAGATGTACATACATGATTGTCGAATATACACAAACTATAGAAATATCAGTTTAACTTTGCTATCTCATCCTTTTTACCCTTCCCATATTAACCAGAAAGTGCCAGATCAGTACCTCAGGTCAGTGTCCATTCATATCTTCTTGAAACTCATAAAATTGTAAGTTTTCCTCAATGCCCTAATATTTCTCTTAGGTTTTTGCTAATCTTTCTGGAAATTCTTACAAATACAACTTTTTAGTCTCCAGCAGTCTTTTTTTTTCAATGTGTGCTTTGCTTTTGTGCCTTTCACAACACCATGCGCCTGCCTGGTTTTGCTTCTAAGTTTGTCTTTTCTGATTCCCTCACTGTCTTGGCTACTGTAAGGATTTCGAATCTTTGCCTGTGTGTACTTCTCACCTTCTGCTCTCTCTGGAGTCCTTTTTCTGCTCTCACCACAAAAATTAATCCCATCCTCTGCTTTCTCGTGGTGTGGCTTTTACTCCTTTTAATACTGCTTCCCGAACCCAAGCTAAGGCTATAGCTCGGTGTATGGCGTGATTCTGAAATTTCTTTTCGATGTTTGCATGATAAAGTGACTTACCTGTTCTGCAAACAGGGATAGCTCAGGATGAAAAGCAATGATGCTTGTAATATTTGGGATTCTGGTACCCTTTGGGATCTAGTTAAAATTATCATGAACTCTCCAGAAAGAATGTTCACAGGCATACATATTATTTTTTATATAATTTTAAGAGGTTTACCCCGAAGCTGTGTATGAATCTACCAACTTTGCCCAAGAGACTTTACTTACACCTCAGGATAAGACCTTTCTTACATATAGAAAAAAATATTATGAGCTTTGTAGGCAGACCTGAGTACAAGTCCTGTTTTTGACTGTGTAATTCTAAAATGAACAGCATTTCACTGATCTGAAGTTTCTTCTTCTGTAAAATAAGATTAACAACGTTTATTTTTCTGAGTAGTTGAGGATTAAAGATAATTTGGTTATATTCTGGCATACAGATGTCCCTCAATAAACATAATAGAAAAACAATGTATCTCATCACTTTCTGGTGGAACATTAGGTCCAATATCAAGATCACAGTATTGGGTATGTAGTAAACTAAATTAAAATCATATACAACAAATTGCTTTGCTACAACCGTTTTCCCTTTAGATTTGAACTATGGGCTTTTGCTAATTCTCATTAGCATATATATGTCTTGGTTATATGAATAATAATCGGTATTGCCTTGGGGAGTCTGGACGACTCAGTCAGTTGAGCGTTGGACTCTTGATTTCAGTTCAGGTCATGATCTCAGGGTCCTGGGATCGAGCCTTGCGTAGGGCTCTGTGCTCAGTGTGGAGTCTGCTTCTTCTTCTTCCCCTGCTCCTTCCTCCCATGTGCTCTCACTGTCTCTCAAATAAGTGAATAAATAAATAAAATCTTAAAAAAATAATCAGTGTTGTCTCAAACCTGTGGCTTTAAGTTCTTTCTGGCAAAAATGAAGGAGGATTTCTTAACCGAGTCTAAAGCAGAGAATTTCTACATCTAAAACTTTGTTCCTTTAGGCTTTTCACTTTTAATTGAAGTTTTATAAATTGATTGAGAATCATATAGATTTGGATTCTAACTTTAAGTGTCTTATATCCATTTTTTAAAGCTCAGACATCATTCCTATTCCCATTTACTAAATTGAACAGGATTCCATTTTCAGTTGTTTTATGCATTTGGTGTATTCGCTTTGTCACACACTCACAAGCCTTCTTATCGGTCAGTCTCTGTGCTTGACCCTAGAGATATAAAGATGTATAACACATGAGTCTTGCCTTCAAAGGTGAAGCAGAGAGTGAGCCCTTGACTTTTATTTAATGGAAAACTGCAAAGCACAGTAGTTAAGCACACAGACCTTACTATCTGACAGACCTGTGCTGCATCCTGCCTTAAAACTTACTGTTATGGCAATTTAGCCACATTACTAGAGCCCTTGGAGGCTCAATTTCCTCATCTGGAAAATGTGGGAATGGTGTCTGAGTTGCCAGATTGTTGTAGATTAGATAGAAGTAATGTATATGACATGCTTAGCAAAATGGCTGGCACATACTAGTTGCTCAATGAACGATGACTATTATTATTTATTATTTTTATTTTTTAGAGATGTATTTATTTATTTGAAGGGGGAGAGAAGGGGGAGATGGGGAGAGCAAATCTCAAGGAGACACCCCGTTGACAATCAAGCCTGAGGTGAGGCTCGATTCCATGACCCCAAGATCATGACCTGAGCCAAAATCAAGAGTCAGACACTCAACTGACTGAGCTACCCAGGCACCCCAACGATGGTTATTATTATTGTATCTATATCACTTTAACTGTAATAACTGTCATAGCTCTGGTAACCTATGGAGTTTTGTTTTATTAGTGAGTGATTAGCACAGGTATGAATTACTCTCAGGCATCTGTTAACTGATAAATGCTATTAAAAACCAGCAAGCTAATTATTTCAACCAAATGATTAGCTGCTGACAAAGAATCTCATCAGGTGTGCTTTACTAGATACATTCTGACAGTAATCTAAGGCTGAGACATTCCAATTAAAAGAATCCATTTTTTTTTTCAAATTCTGCTTCAAGAATAGGACAACAAAGGGAAAAAACAAAATTAATTTTAAATAAAATCTGCCCAAGAATTTTGTTATCATAAGCTCTGACACAAATGTGCTAGTTTACATTTTATTTTAAAAATGCATCCAACTGGGGCACCTGGGTGAATCAGTCGGTTAACTCTTGATTGCAGCTCAGGTTGTGATCTCACGGGTGATGGGATTGAGCCCTGCACTGGGCTCTGCCTGCACCTTCTGCCCCATCCCCCACTAAAATAAATAAATAAATCTTTAAAAAAAATAAAATGCACTCAATGGTTTGTTTCACAAAACTACTGATTAACACATACATTCATACACAGACATGCACGCATAGGCACACGCACACACACATATGTATGTTTCAACCAAGTACCCAAAAATCTCAAAAAGATATTTTATTAGAGAGTATCTCACTTTCTTGGCTTGGCATTAGCACAGCTATGTGGGGGAAACTGCACAATGTCTGCAATTTTGTTCTCACTATACAACTTGTAATGATGGCAAATGAAAACAAAATAATCCCCAAACTGAATTTTAAAAATGCTTCTTACCTCAGCTACCCATCAGGAGCCATAGTTCCTAAGTGAAAACTTCTGGTTTCACACATTATTGTGAAAAATAAAATGGCCTTATTTTCTGTTATGGCATCTTAATCAAGTGACGTTACAAAATATGGTTCCATAATCTATGTGCATTATAAAAGAACATGCAAAATGTAAGTGATCAATTCTCTGTACGGACCTCAATAAAGATGTATTTTTGTATGATACCTTATCTAATAAGACCCTAAGTTCTGGAGTGCATTTGTAGATACAATTCCATTTTTTATACATGTAATGCAATCTTTTAAAAACATTATTATTAAAAACCACAGTGCTTTTTCTTCTGCCACTGACTCTAAAGTTATTGGTAATTTCTTGAACGTTTCCACGACACCTGACTAATGCCTATCAGAGTGATATCTAGGTACTCTGAAAGAAGTATTAGACTATAAACATAATGAATGAGGGAGAGTGCAAAGCTCATTTGTTTCCACAACTCTGTTGGAGCCGTTCAAGTAGTTATGGGTTAAGGAAAACTGTAGAGGGTCAGTGCTTTCAGTTTATAGAGCTATAATTGCCATTTGGCTGGAAAAGGGAGAGAGTTGCAACTTTACTGTTGTGGTCCTAGGACTTAGAAGGAGTTATAACATTTGCGAATTTTATACTTGATAAAGCCAATTTGATTTTTCAATGTTTAAAAGTTCTAATATTTACTTATACTCAGTTCTACCTTGCTATGAACAGGGCTCCCTAATGGAATGACAGTGATGAAGGTACGATTCAAACGTGAAGTAAAGTAAGGTGGACCAAGAAAGGTTAATAAAGTGGTATTGTCTAGTCTAGACATAAACTATTAAAAATTAGAAGCAATAACAGCTGTTAAGCATGTAAATATTTATTTATGTGGAATCGATCTGGTGCTGTACATTTAAGCTACACTTCACTTTGTCTAAGCCTTCTCTGCAGTATGTTTGTTGTGCATAGTATGTGTGTTATGACAGAGAGAAAAAAAACAAGTAAAACTGGGCTTACAGTTTATATTAGCATGAGGAAGTTGGCTTTCATGTAAAGTAGAATTATTGACGGACATTTATTAAGAATGAAAATGAATTGATAAGGGGGATTGTGGAATTTTTCAAATATATACTTGAACATTCATCGGTCTACCGGTAGTTCTGAGGCTCTGTTAAGAGGGCAAAAAGTAGAATAGATGATCTAGCAAAGTCTCTCCTTTTTCTCTACATTTATTGTTAAACTATAATGTGAAATGATCTCGGCCCCATCTTCAGTTTTCCTACTGAGCATTTGAAATTTGAAAACAAGAAATATGATTTCCAACTGAATGGTTATTTTAATGGTCATTTCTGGCAATATTCTCAAAAGATTACCAAAAAATTCTTCATCACAACTAGATGACCTCGAGAGGGAAAAAGAGTTGTAATTAGTAGTACCTAGAACACAGTTGTTAAGAACAAGTCAAGCCCACCAGGGAACCAGAGGGTAATGTACACAGGGCAGCTGGAGACATTTGACAATGTATCTCAAGGAATCGCAGTGTATGTGCTTGGTGGACACAAGCCTACAGTGGCACAGTTGAGATGAATGTTTTAACTGGTTGGCTACTTCCACAAGGCTCCTTCTTTGGGCTTTCCTAATGCAAACATTTTTTTAAGTGATTTTGTAGAAGAGAGTTATAGCATTGTGCTCACGTTTATAGAAAAACAAACAGCAAAATGCCTTTTATGGTGCTGTAAGATGATGTCAATAGTTAAGTCTGAAGGGGTAGAAGAATTTATGTGAGGGTTGAGAAAAGAAGATAAGGTACAAAATAGTCATTGTGAGGAGTTTAAAAAGTAGCTTCATAAAGACACACGGTATGATTGTGTGGAAGAACTGAGCATCCAGTTGAGTTTTTTAATAATGAATCTAAAATAAACTAGTCAGCTTGGGTGGTTTATTTCAAACAACTTTGACTATTCTGTGCCAGCACCCCAAAAATAGTAGGGTTCACCTAGTGTTGGGATTTTCCAGGGGAACATAATGAATGAGGATAGGAAGAAGAGTTGAAGCTATTTTGAGAGAATAATTAAATTACAGAGCATGAAATCTATATTGAATCAAGATAGGTATGGAGTTAGGAATAATGAAATACAGGTAGAATAAATGAGTTGCGAGCTCAAAAAAAATTTAACACTGGTGCCTTTAGAGCAAGTTAATTTATAGGATTATGTGTAGTAATGAAATGTTTGATACTGAGGCTTCAACAGTGTTACAATCTCCAGTAATGGTATTATGTAGGATGTGACAATGACGGTAGGTCACTGACTTGGAAAGAAAGAAATTATCACTGCAGTTGAGGAAGTCAAGAGCTAGAAGACCAGGAGGTCGGTGTGGTTGGTAGCATGGATGTTAGAATGTTGGATCAACATATGTTGTGATTGTTCTTTCTAAATGCTCGTGTGATTTTAGGATGGATTAATGAAGATACAGTGAGTAAAATGAGGGAGATGATAATTATGCTCTGTGGAACACTGGTAAATCTTTATTTTAATATTATATTCAATTCTGTGTACCACACTTTAAAATAGTGTGAAACAGGAAAGGAATCCGGGGTAAGAGAAAAGAAAATGTAAAATGTATCATAAAAGGGATAGTTGAAGAGATTGGGGCACTTAGACAGGAAAAGAGAAAACCTTAGGGAAAACATGAGAGTTGTTTTCAAATATTTAAAGTGCTGTCATGTGGGAAAAAAAATAGCTTTATTCTGTCTAGTTTCTGAGTGAGAACTGATCAAAGACTAGGTGTTACAGGAAGGACTATTTCAGCATGCTGTAAGAAAACAAAACAAACAGAAACAAAAACAAAAACAAAAAAACTTTTTTACAGTCAAAGTTGTCCAAAAACAAAATACATTTTCTTGGAAAACACTGAAGTCTCATCATTGGAAGTGTTAATCTGGTAGGCATATTGACAAGGAGCTTCAAGAATCAGAGTTTAATGTCCTTTCATTTGCCCACAAGGGCATCAAAGTCCAGAACATTCTAGCATTAAAAATTACAGCTTTTAATATGGTGATGAATTCTTCCTGGTCTATGTATTTGGGTTGTGTAATACTATTTTACTTATTTTATTTCACCTTTTCAATTATCAGTGGCAAAGTGAGTGTGGTAGAGTCTAAAAATGATTAGACCTAGAATTAAAAGCGCCATATTTGAACTCCTGCTATTTTGTTTATCAGTTCCTTAATTTCACTTAACTTCACTTTTACACAGATACAACATGAGAACAACTGCTGGGTAAGGAGGCTGTGAAAATATTTTTGAGGAAAGCAGGACAGAAGATGTTATAAAGGTCAAGAAAAAATTATTAAGTTTTATATAGATTAGTAAATTCTCAAAAAGGGGCTGGTGTAGATTAGATTTTCAGCACAACATAACAAGATTCTAGTAGCTGGTAAAAGCTCTCCAAGTTTTTCTGATATGCCTACTGATGAAGATGAGGTGAAAAAACAAACAAACGAAAAGACTGTAGCCAAACCAATAGCCCTATTATCCACCATAAGTAATTGGTTCTTTTAATATTCCCAGCACCTGTGATAATTATATTTTTTAAATCAAGATATCCAGCCTGAGAATATTGGTTTTATGACAATTTACAAGATGAGGAGTACCAAAGCTAAGGTAATAATGTGGTCACATCTTCAGTCTCAGGGCCACAAGGGAGCTTTTAAATATATAGAAGGTGGTAGAAAACTAACTAACAGGCAGCCTATACCTCCCTGGAGCCTCTACATAATAATATGTAACTTTCTTTACCAATCTTTCACATTTTTTACATTGACTGTCTCTGTTACAGTCTTCCTACAGGACTTGAGAAAATGGAGAAAAAAGGATTTAGAGTCACTCCACCAGTAATCCAAATTAACTAAGGAAAAAGATACTTTGCATAATTTTGTCTCAGAGGTTTGGTATTGATTCGGCTGGACAGAGCCTCAACATGCCTTGTGGTTAAGAGCCCTTGACTCGTTAGTAGACTAGCTTGGGTTTGCGATCTTTTCTGTTGCACATCTTTGGCCTATTTCTTTAGTGCTCTTGAGCTCAGTGTTCTTCCAACCTGGTAATAATTCCATTCTCACCTACTTTATGGTTCTGATGTGAAGATCAAAGCAGAAGGGGCAACTTTTGTTGAAGGGGACTATAGGTAGATGTGTACACATATGTCATTTCTTTTCATTCTCCATAGATATTCTTCAAGGAAGTTATTGATTTGCACTCCCCCCACCCTCAAAATGATTACTGAGGCTCAGAAATCTATGTAACCTACCAAAGGTCACAAGCAATCACACAGCCACCATTGAATCCTAGTGAAATTACTGATTTCACAGCCCAAGATTTTTCCACTGCTCCAAAATGAAGCAGTGTGTGCCAGAGGTTGCAAAGAGCAAAACATTTATTTGTTCCAGGAAAAACAAAAGGTTATCCCAGAAAGGGGATGTCATTATAGTATACTACGTGGTCTTGAAGTGAATAATAGTTACATAATTACAGCAACGCAAATCCTGGCTACTTATCTAACTAAAAAAAGGCATATTGGGAGTTGGGAGAACAGGATTTTAGAGGATAATGACAAAAATGAGTAAACCAATAAGCAATGGTAGTAGCATATTATTAAAAAAATTCATAGGTAATTACTATCTGAATCTGCTAAAGCAAAGACATTGAAAGTAAGGAGCTGTACTGGGAGTGGAGGGCGCAGGAATAGGGAACTAATGGTTTCTGTTATAAGCTTTATATTGCTACTGAATTTTTAAACTATATCCATGTATTACATTGATAAACATACACAATGAAAGATAGAGAAAACTTTAAAAAGTTTAATGAGGCCACTTCATAAATATACTGCATTTTATGCTGGGCTTTGGGAGCATGGTAGAATTGATCTTGTTCTATATTTTCATATTCTGACAATTTGGAATATTTGTTGGCTATTAAGATTTCAAAAAAGTGAGAGGCTAGTCCCTACGAAGAGTCCTATGTTTGCAAAGTATGAAAAACTGAGTTCTTAGTAGCCAGTATTTAACTATTGCTTAGAGTTAAAAGAGCATGTTGCTTTTTCTGCTGCACAATTTGGATTCAGGAGAAAAGTCAGAGCAGGATAAATTTGGAAATCTATAGTAAGGCTGTATGAAATCTTGGTTATGATATGTCCAGAAATACTCCCCTAATTTCACTTCCTTCAGTTAGGGTGCCTAACTTCATTAGGTATTCCTGGGGTTTAGGTATAACTAATGATGAAATGATGAGTGAAGTCCTTGAGGGCTGAAATTATATGACCAGGAAAAGACAAGTCTTTCCTGAATGACGGTATGAATGTGACAGGTAAAGTATTGGGTCTCATGCTTGACCATACTCGGAAAACATAGGAGAAAGGCATCTTTCGCCAAAGGTGTCTGTCTATTTTTACTTGACAGATTGATAAAATGAAAATATGTGACAATGAAGTTTATGCTTCCTTACTAACTTTTACAGAGAAGAAGGTTTCCTCCATGTACGTGTGTATGTATATGAAAGTATGCCCATGTGTGTGTATGATATACTTATAATCAAAATATTCACATGTAAAAATTCATGACTGATTTTTTTTAACTTAACATACTAAAACTTATATATCTAACTACATACTGTCCTTTGGGGAATATTTCTCTTGGAAATCTTTACACTTCTCCTAATATTCTCCCTAATTTTAGATGTTTTATTTTGTTTTTTTGAATTGCCTCTTTTGGAAACACATTTACCAAAGACCATTAAAGATAGGTTTTGAAGAATCAATGATTTCTGAGAACAGCCAGAAGAATGTGGAATCAAGTTTTCTGAAGCAAAATGATCAACCTGAGTCATTGGTTTATGAGTAAACTATGAAGTTTGATGATCAAAGGTAAGATTACATTTCTCGTTGGTCAAGCTAAAAATCCCCAAAGGAAATCCACGAGCAAGTCCACATGTGCTTTTAAAAATGGCATCATCCTTGGGTTATGTCTTGAGTTCTTAAAAGCTGATCGTTTTCAGTTGGAAATTGTAATTTTGCAAAACACCACCTAAAAAAAAAATCATTTTATAGTCACACCCTACACATGAATCCAGAAACATTGGCAAGAAATAAATGATATCAATATGAAAGATGAATTAAACAGAGAAATGGCTAGAGCTAAAGAAATCAGTCAGGAGGCAGGCCGAAAGAGCAGCTTAGGTTGATAGTATGCAATGAGCCTCCATTGGCCATTTTACCAACACCTATGGAAGGCCTCCTAAGAAATCAAGACAAGCCAGAGCTGGGGTTGGGTGGGGGGGACGGGGGAAGCGAATGGCTGATGATAGTCTATGCCTTCTTTGGTCCAGCTCTTCCGGAAGAGAGATGTCCTTAAACTTTATAATTAAGTGGATCAATCAATACACTTTAAAAATATTATTATTATTACTACTATTATTATGATTTTGAGGGGTGGTAATAGAGAAGGAGGAGGAGAGAGAAAGTGAAAACAGAAAACTGGGAGTACATGGAAACAAATAAAAAGGCTGAATCTACCTAGGGAAATTACCATTACCTTTGAGAAAGATGAGAGAGTTAGGAAAGCAAACAATTTTGAAGAATTGGAGAAACAGTTAATCCAATATTTCAAAGAGCTTCATTTTGAGGGGAAGATTTTTTTTGAGGAGCTCATATTGTTCACTTATGAACAATATGTTTATGCTTATGTTTCCAGTGTCACCTCAGTACAAGAAGTTATAAGCTGAATGGCCTTTGCCTTAAAGGAGCTTACTGTTTGGGGCACCTGGGTGGCTTAGTCAATTAAGTGTCCAACTTTTGATTTCTGCTCAGGTCATATCTAAGGGTTGTGAAATCAAACTCCGTGTCAGGCTCGGACCTGGGTATGGAGCCTGCTAAAGATTCTCTCTCTCCCTCTCCCTCTGCTCCTTCTTTCCCCATCCCATGCACTCTCTCTCTCTCTAAAAAAACCCAAAAAACAAAACAAAAATAAATAAATAAAAACCTTACAGTTTAACATCAAATACATTTTTATTTCCACAACCCTTCTAAAATAGGAACCATTATTCGTATCATTTTCTAGATGGGAAATCTGGGGATTAGCTAATTTAAACTTGCGCAAACAGTAAGCTTCAGAGCTAGAATTTGATCCCATTCCTTTTGATTTCAGAGTACAAGTCCTGGAATAACCTTGTTATAATACACTTTCCAGGTTTCTTGCATGTTCTGCAACCTAGATTTCATTACATATTCCTCATATCTCTTATAATGGAAAAATACACTAGAAAAACCTAAGACAGGTTCTAAGACTTTAGATTTCACCTTAATCAGCTTGATAAAACTAATAATGAACTTTACATAACTTGTCTATATTGTCTTGAAAACAAATAAATTCAATGCTTCATTCCATGTTTATTTATAAAACATAAACTAATAATGCTTATGATTATCAGTAAAATATCTCTTTAAATAAGAAGACATTCAGTCAATATTAGGTATAAGACAAGTACAGATTTCTAGCTGGGAATTATATAAGAAAAGTCTGTGTAATTCCAATACACTCTAAATACTATATATTTGTCCCTGATCTGTGTACCAAACAAAATCTTAATGTTATTGCTTTTGCTTATCACTTTTACCCATAGCATCTCTGTGAACTAAGTTAATAGTACTATCTGCATGGTGCTTTCTACTTATTAAACACTTGAATTATTAAAGTCTTTCTTTATCTTTCTTAGTACCACTGGTGGCAATGTCAGCACTAATCTACCTTCATTCAGGTAAAAGTTACTATTCCTTTTGTTTTCCTAAAACAAAAATTATTTTGCACAGAATGAGTTAGTGGGGAGGCATAAGAATGTCAAGAGGAAGGTTAAGGTTCTACATCTCTTCTTATGGGAAGATATTACTTTCATGGATAATCTGCATGGATAATCTCATAACCATAGAATCATATAGCTGGAAGAAAAATGACAGATCATCAAGTCAATGTTACACTAATACAGGAAGCCCTTCTTCAGCAATCCTGAAATAAGCTTCAGCAAGAACAACTGAAATTGGAAATTCCCGTCTTTTTGAATGGCACCCATCATTTTTGAAGATTGACATTAACTGAATGAGCATGTTTCTTATGTGATTGGAAATCAGTTTCATTGATGCTTAACTTTTTTAAGCCAGTAAGCTCAACAACAAAAAAAAAAGTGGGTGCAATAATTAACTCCTTTTTATATTTTCCCCTGGGGGAGGTGTTTTAAGAGATATTAATTATAGCTTGAGAAAAGTCTTCACAACTGTTAAAAGCAACTATTGGCAATTCATCTTCTACTCATCACCTTCCTCATAATTATCTCCAAGTCATGAAGTTTATATTTCTAAGACCAATGGCATGCTGTTTTAGGACTGTACCCAAGAAAATGACTTTAAGAGGTAGCACTGATATTGTATTTGCATTTGTATGAAATTAAAGCTAAGCTGGGTTTAAAAAAATACTGGAGGTATAGCCAGTCTGATATTTCATGGTAATGCTGTCAGAATTTCAAAGGTTTCTTACATGTTTAATGAACCACCTCACATGGTGTTTAAACGTTTTTCACCCTTTTAACAAGGCTTCACAGATATTATGAAATTGACATGATCTGTTAAGAATTAATGTAGCAATTTGACATACTCTTGAAATTTCAAGCATAGTCTAATTATTACGCAGGTAAAAAAAAAAAAAAAAACCCTGAAGATTATGCAAAACCATTCCTAAAGCTGGAAAGGGAGATTCTTAAGCATTATTTGAATATGCTAGCTTTCGTTTCCGTAAACCTGAAGAAAAGCATTGTCATTGTCCTTTAATCTGTTTCTGTTGGCCCTGGACAATGGGCTGCAGAATGAATTAGACACTCTGTTGAACATCCAGCATTGGTTTTAGGGTCAACTTGGATCATCTGAACCATCAGGAAAAACGATGAAAAATTACAATTTTTAAATATCGTTTTAGTTGTTCTACATTGTGTGCGTGTGTGTGTATGTGTGTGTGTGTGTGTGTGTGTGTGTGTGTAAATACAAGGTAGTGGCTTTAAGAAGCAATGGGAAGAGTTGGGGATGATAAAGCTAATTAGATCAAAGTGACAACCCATCTGGATGATTTAGTCTCCTATGTGTGTTTCTTGCCCTGAATCATCTGGCTTGTCTGTCTAATGACTAATCACTCCCTCTTTCTACATATACTTTGCCTCCTAGACCCGCCAGACTCGCCATGCACTTGGTTGTAGCTTTGCCTCCGAACTACTGGCCCAGCCACCGTAGTACAGCGACCCCCGTGGAGGATTTGTGGGGCGCAGGATTTTCATCGCTAAACCTGGGACAGTCCTGCTTGTGTGTGCTGTCAGAAGCCAAGCACATTGCCTGCTTTTTATGGTACCTGCTTCAGGTCTGCTGTTCTCAATCACAGCATTTCAACTGAAAGCAATGCTTTCTTTTACAGAAAAATATATTGTCTTACAATAAGAATATGTAAGTTATTCTCTATTTAGAAGCAGGGAGAAGCCGGAGGAAGACTCTGTATTTCCTCTGGTCATCTTTTTCCCTTGGAAAACTTGCGGATCATGAGGCAGTGGTCATTGCTCCGTTCACCCTGATGCAGCATTTCATTAAACAAATCATGCTCGGCAAAGGTTGTGTACCCACCCAAATCATCAAACAGAACCAACACAGTTAACAGCATTTTGAAGTGCATGTCCCCTCTCAATACCTACTCCCCGCCCAATATTCCAGTTTCGGCTCTGGGTAGGTAGCCTGCAAATAAACAAAAGGATGCTGCAGGCATATGTGAGGGAAAAAAAATAATAAATAATAAAATTTTTTGGAGGGTATTTGTTTTCTTCTTTTCTCTCCTCCTTTAAATAGGTAGTTCATTTTATTTTAATGGTCCTGTCTCGGATCCAGCAGGCAAACCTTTCTTACTGATGGGGTCTCTACTTAACCGGTGTCTCTGTCATCAGCCTGACCTTGCAGCTCTCTCTAGAGCCATTATACCCTGGGCGCTGGCTTATTTTCATACAGCAGCCCCCTCTGCTTGATCCCACTTCATCTACTTCACGGACACAGACATTTGTTGGGCTTATTAGCTCAGCAGGAGCCTTATCATATTTTGTATCTGAGGCTGTTGGAGATGTCAGGAGATGGAAATGCTGTGTAGCTTTTTATCCTCCTTTCTTTCACTTTCTCCTAGAGCCCAACACTGCATTTGGATTCAGGACTCTCTTCTACTAGCTGCTGAGATCTCTTTAAATATGTCTAGCTTTGCCATCGGTACCAATAACACTGCAAAGGCTTAGCCATGATTAGGCTGTCAAGATTTATTAAGTTAAAAAGTATCAAAGTTTCTTGCTGCAACCCCAGACCTTTTAAGAATCTACCTTCTTTGGAATCCCTTCCCCCTCCTCTCTAACATTACAGTCAACGTGCTTTGCTTGACCTTGACCAACATCTGCACCCAGGGAACACTAATGAATTTGGGCCAATTCATCTTCAAACTCCAAATTTAATCAAGCTGACATGTCAGGGAAAGCGGACTATAATTAACTTCTAGCATTTTAGGTAATCTGTAAATTTTCATATATCTTACCTGATAGGTTTTTACCGTGCTTAACATTTCAGTTTTCCTTAAGAAGACACAATGTTAAACTAATACATGCATATTTAGTAGTTAATTTTCAGGATTAGAGAAGTGAGTGTGTGTATGTGTGTATTCTTAATTTTAGAGTCACACTGAAATTTGAAATCAAGTATCAGTCTTTGCGAGGCAATTACAACCAACACAAACTGCAAAGCTATTACAGGTTTATTCCATTTTTGTTTTGTTTGTTTGTTTTGCAGGTATCTGTTGTAATCATTTTAATAAATTTACACAGAAATGGATGTACATGATTATAAATAAGTTGTGAAATCATGTACTTAACCACTTTCATTTGACCATCACATTATTAGAGATTGGGTAGTGTCATTCTTGTAAGATGTTACTGCATTTTGTTGTTGTTGTTGTTACTTAAACAGGAAGGTCTCTAATTTGACAGAAACTCCCATGTTCCCAAATGAATTGAGCAGTTCCCATGGATTCATTTATAAATGTCATTAATTATTATCAGCTCAAATCATAATCCAATTTGTCCTTAATAAACCTATATACATGATATCTGTGCAAATTTGTTAGAGAAAGTAAGTCTACATGTGTTCGTGACTAAATTAGAATGATACAATCTTTGAAAATGTTGTCATTCCTTTACTTCTATTATGTCTATACTGGTGGTGTGTTTGAAAATGAGAACACTAGCATACAGTACAAAATCTTTAATTTCAAAAGTACTCCGCATTGCAAGAAAAAACATAACAGTATTTTACTGTTATTTAGTAGCCTATTTTCTAGAAACAAATCCAAAATTTAAGCATGCTTTTATATGAATGGTACATGGTAAGTATCTGGACATATTTGGTGCTGTAATAAACATAGGAAAAAATCTGTACAAATTTTCCAATAACTGTTCCTAAAAATAAAGGAGCTTTAAACTGAAATCAAGGAACACATTTTAAATACGTACTTCAGTGAAGAAATTTCCAATTTGTGTCATAGAAAACTCTATTGAGCACACATTTTTAAACATGATACACATAAAGGCTAATCTCACATATCTACACTGGCTAAGAAGAATTCAAATTTTAATTCAATATTTGCATACAATTTATTATAATATTGTTTGAAATGTGTTTTAGTCTTAGTGATGAACTTTTTACATGATAGAAATTTTGTTAGAACTTACCTGAGGACCATAACGCATATAACTATTAAGCTTGTATGACAAAATTTTGGTCATTTGGTAACATTTGAAAGAAATGGAAGTATAAATGGTACAATTGGAATAGTATATTCTTTAAAATACTTTTTTTGGAAGTAAACTGAATTATGACATTAAAAAAATCTAGGATATTCCTTTATGCTTTTAGCAACTGTTAAAATCCTCTCAATTTTTTTCAAGAGTCAACATTTTTTTCATTCAATAAAAATAATATTATTTTCTTTTAATTTCGAAAAGAGGTATGCCAAGAATGGAATTGCTCACCTATCATTCACCTTTAAATCTTTAATGAGTTCATTTAGCCAAGACCACCATAATCAAATTTTATCTTGTGGCAATAGATATCAAATAACAAGTAAAAAACTGCACTTCATTTTGTTCCTTTTCAGTAGTTACATTGCTTGTTAATATCTAATTTAAAAATTCCTTCATTTAATGTTCTTCCTCATATAAAGAGTTTTAGGTAAATGCATTTACTAACGTATGTGAGAAATTGAAAAATGAGACACCAAAATTTGACAAAACTTTCTTTAACTTGATCCATAAATTTTTGGTAAAGTGGTATTAACAATGGAGGCAATCATCTTTTTTTATTCTTCCTTTATGGCTTTGTTCATAAAATCACATTGTTCTATTAAAGGTACAAAAGAATGCAAATGGTAGGAATGATGTCAAGTAGGTAAGGGTAAGAGATGGAGGGTTTCTTTGTTCATTTGTTTTCATTTCGTTTCCTTGATCTTATACGTTTTGCTTTTAAAGCCCTGGTCTGGGATAAAAATTGCGTGGAAGAGAAAAACTCTGTTTTAAATGGCACCAATTTTAAATTAGAGATTCTGGTGGAGTGAAAACCATGTTACATTTATAAGGTCTGCAGGTGCTATATTAATGTCATTATTCTCACTCAATTGGTGGATAACCCTAAAATGCCTAAGGAATTACTAAAGATGTTCCAGGTCTAATGTAAACAGTAGACTTGTGCTTTCTAGAGATTTTCATATGTAGAAAGATGTCTTACTTGGGTTTGTATTTGTTTAATATTCACTAAGGAGTCGTGTATAACTGGCTTGGAAACACCGATAGGGAATCCCTGATAGTGTTTCTGTTTCTACAGATGGATTTTTTTCCCCTTTTTTTGGTCTGTGGGTGCTATATACATGGCATGGTCCAAGTTATCTAAGTTGGGGTTATTAAGGCTGAAAGCAATGTAAGCAAAAATCTGTTATTTGCATACTAATGGGAATGACAAAAGGTATTGTTATAGTACATTCCAGTGTAATGTCACATACCTTTTCTCATTGGATCCTTACGAAAATTTTGTAAAATGTTGAAGTTCTTCAAGATGCCCTGCAAAATCGAGAGCAGGAGGTCCAGTGTCACATGGAGATGAGTTCAGGTCTTGCCTCTGGCCCTAGTTTATTTAACCTATCTAGGGTTAAGTATCATCCTCTATACTCAGGATAAATGTTGCCAGGATTAAATGTGCTAAAGTGTGTAAAGCATTTACATAGCGTCTGGCACGCATATTAGCTGCTGTCACTATTTGAAGACTGGGACCATGTGTTTTTGACTTTGTTCCCTCAACTCCTTGTTTAGTACCTAGTGGAGTGCATAGGAGCCCACTGGATCTTTTCTAAGTAAATGAATTTTAGAAAGTTAAAATTGAAGTAATAGAGTCAAATGATTTAT
This sequence comes from Potos flavus, assembly GCA_028534135.1. NCBI lineage: Eukaryota > Metazoa > Chordata > Mammalia > Carnivora > Procyonidae > Potos > Potos flavus. Next base: position 47,317,197 of record CM052900.1, read on the forward strand.
TTAAGCATGTGGGAAGCAGCAGAGCTGAGAGTCAAGTCCACGTTTCCTAAAGTCCAAGGTTTGCCTTGGTTGCTTGTGCTGAGGAAAGTAACCACCGCCCTGCCTTCCTCTCTTAGGGGGTGGGATCACCCTTTACCAACCAGTCCACTGATCACTGCATAACCTTTTTACTGCCCCAGCATCTGCACCATGGATAGCTAGTAGTTATTTGTCGTTTCAAAACTTCAGCAAAGAATAAAATCCAGGAGGACATTATTAACACCCGAGCACGTAGCCCAAAAAGTTGCTCAAACTAATGCCATGGTGCCGCGTATATCACCAACTTTATTTCCAGCCTTCCTGCTCTGATCGATGTCAGCTAGTCATAGATGGAGTATAAGGACTTTTCAAAATAATAATTTTCAATACGACACATCATTCTCTTAAACAACAAGAGAAGAATCTCAATTTGGTTATAAAATCACAGAAGCATGCATATTGTTTCACATTGTGTGAAAAACTTTAGATTCCTAATGCACTTTTGCCAGGAATCCCACATACAGAAACCAAACCTTAAGGAGAATTTGGGGAGCTACAATCCCATAAACATAAACACAGCATCAAGATAGTAGATATTTTAAGGCCAATCACCCTCAGGATGGTATACAACAACAACAAAACCACAACGGTGTTAACAACAAAAAGCCTCGCTACCATCAACGGCAACAAAACCAAAAAATAGAACAAAACCATGCAAGAAAGAAAACAGAGAAGCAAGGAACCTGAAATTTCAGTCATTGTAATCTCCTTAAGATGAATTTCTCTTTTATTTTCGTGTGATTTACTTGGAAAATACAATTTTATTCATAATTCTTCTCAGCATTTTTTCAAGCTAAACTTCGTATGATCAAGAAAGTCATTTAAAATGATACTTGAGTAGAGATGAATAGCTCTCTTGGAATTCTCAATATATGACACAAATTTTTTTTTTTACTGTAGTCGTACAATTCTAGCCAAGTACCCATAGTGCTGATTAAATCAACCAGAGATTAAAGCATGTAGAAGAAATATCTACTTTTTATATAGAGGATGAATATAAACTGCTAGATTTGAAAATTTTTATTGGAAAAAAGGGAAAGACCTATCTTTATGGTTGCTCCATCTTTTATTCAAAGATGAGAGCCAGCAAGATATTGAGAGAGGAGGGAAAAAAAGGATTGACTTCGTGTTATGTGTTCAGCAAAAAGTGCTTTGGACAAAAAATAATAATAAAAGGTCACAGTTCAAATTAAACTGCCAGGCAGTCTATACGTGACCTGCTCATTATATATTTATTGTTTCTTGACTATGGAAAAATGATCATTATCATCATGGTTTTCACCTGACTTTCAAAAATGAATGCACATTATCTTTTGCATTATCTAAATAGAATAGGCTATGTTCCATGTGCTTGCTAAACTTAAAATGATAGAACGTTCATTTAGCCCGTCTGTCTTACCCATCTCTTCTCCCCCTTCTTCTGTTGGGAGGGAAGAAAAGGGGAGACGGTCTTTTTCCTTTGGCAAGCGGGTAAGCAAGCAGTTGTTTCAGCAGTCAATGCCAGTGTCGTCTTATGAGTCAGCAAGACACTTTTAACGTTCTCTTGGAGAGGGGCTAACTCTATTACTCCCCAGGGCTTTAACCTCCTCTGGCACAGTGCCAGTGGAGTTTGAGCAGGTCCCCAAACCTCCAGCCAAGGTCGAACCTCACAGCTCTGTGGAGCCTCCTACAGTGTCTGCATTACCACACAGAACATTTATTTATTTGGCTAAACGTGGTCTCTCATTTCCCACTTAGGGCTGATGTTTCAAAAAAACAAAAACAAAACAAAAACAAAACCAAGGGTTAAAAAAAAAAAAAAAACGCAAAACTTCCAATTTCCGAAGCATGCACTAAAAACGAAAGTGACACATTAAATATGATTTTAAAGTACTTCATTGCACACTTGCATCCATTGTCTTCAACCCGAATTGAAAAAACACAGGTGTTTTTGCAATATGCAGCTTAGCTCTGACATCTAGTTTTTTGATGCTCGGGGTTAAATTTAAATCCACATGGCCTGGTTGCCAATCTCCACAGTTGCACCCAGGCAGGACTAGGAAAGATTGATGATTGTGATTGTGAGATTAATCCTGTAATGTTTACAAGACTCCTGAGCTGAAACCTGGTTGGTCATATCATACTACCCAGAGAAGGCCGCTTGGCTTGCCGGGGTAATTTCTTCTGATGCAGTAAATAACGAAGCATAATGAAAATACTCTGATGTATTCCACTGCCTGATTGATGCTCTGCATGGGATACGGTAAAAGCAGTGCACTTCCTATCACAAATTTACATATACAAACCAGCAGAAGACGCATGATAATGTCAGCATCCTGTAGAAGCCCTGGGATGCTACACAATTTTATAGCAGTTATGAATTACTGTTGACCTTTCTGGCCTCTCCTACCAGTATGCTAGACTTGAGCATAGTGAAAGTCATCAGTCTGAAGCAGTCATTCTTTACATAATTATGGCTATTTGTGTGGGGGGAGGGCAGTGTTTCTTTTATTGTTAAGAATTAGCATTAAGGGATAGCACTGCTGTGACCTACGACCGGCTCTGACGCTTTATACGCATTTTAATAAAAGCAGGGAAAAGGACGCTGAAAATACTTCAGTGTATTTTCCAAACACAGTCGTACCAAAACAGGAAGGCTAACTGCTTTTCAGTATTTTGTTAAACGTCGGAGAAACACAATCCTGGCAGCTCGTATGCATTTTTTTTTCTTTTTAATGTGAGGGTTTAAAATGATTTTTTACTAGTTCTGGACGATCCTTAAGGCGAATCTGCTTGTTGCGTTTTGTGTGTCTGTGAACTGGGAAAATAGTTGGTGAGACGGAAGAACACTCTTGAGTCCATACACAGATTAAATTTTTGAATTCGTGTAGATGTATTACTGAACGCGGCTCCATACTTCATACTAAATATTTGAATAATCAGGCTTTCAGAACATCACTAAACGCAGCTCCTTATTATCATTTGCATTTTAATGTCCTTAAAATTATTACACTAAGGGAAATGTTTTTGATACATTACAGCATTTCCTCTAAATGTGTGATTATGTTAATGAGTTTTCAATCAGTATCCTAGCCTGACACCATAAGAAAATTTATGCAAAGTTCATACCCTGTCAGGGCCTTTAATCAGGACCATTTATTAGAGCCCTGCCTTCTTTGATGGTTGCTGCTGCCTTTATTAAATATACTGACTTGGCCATCTGAAGAAAAGGACAATAAAAGGTTACTGGGATGAAAGCATGAATGCTATTTGCTCATGTTTCCTTTACAGACACTTCTTCAATAATTAAGGAAGAGCTTTCTTTGGCCTTTTAGGCTTTTGAAGTGCATATCAAACATAACAGTTCTTGTTTTTATGAAATACTTAATACCTACATTTAGTCTTAAACACAAGTAAACTAAGAGTTTGTAAGCACAGGAATACACACACACACACACACACACACACACATAATTTTTTTTTTCTCTACCAAGAAAAATCACAACAATCTGGTCAAATATGTGACTATTACATCATTGGATTTTTTTCCTAAGGGGACCAGATATGCTTTAAGTCATATAGAGAATAATTAAATTAAAAATGCTGCCCCTGTTTTTCCTGATTAAAGGTAGATAGCTTTTGCTTTCTTATTCTTCCATATGGGGACTTAGGCTGGGCTGTGTTTCTAGTATATCAACGAGTTGTGAATTTGACAAAACAGCTTTTGGTGAAAGAGGTGTGTTTTTTAGCCTCTGCCATTAGCATTAGTGACTTTAAACAATTAGTTAATACACTGCCTATAAATTTATACAAGAGTCAGAACTGACATGAACGGTACCATTTTTCTGGATTACATGCAGAGAAAAACAAAACAAACAGAAGCCCTAGCTAAGCAGTATTGACAACCTGGGGTTTGGATACAAATTCAATATGAGAAAACAGACTCACTTCAGTGAAATACAAATAAACAACAAATTCCGTTTTAACATGTCTAAATAGGAAGGAGGTGACTGACAGGCTTGGGTCTTCTAGGAAAGCCATTAGTTGAGAACTTGATAGGAAAACGTTTGATTTGAATGCACGTGGCGTTTCCCCTCAGGGGGTGAGTTGAGTGGTACAGGGGGATTCACAGGCACCCTTTCACTGAACATGCCTGCTGGGCCATACCTTAGAAAATGAAATCTGTAGGGTCTCCTAATACTAACAAGTGTATAACTCTATCATCAATTTGGAAGGCATAGTAATTATAGTTGTCTGCTGATTGCTCATTTTCTTATCTCCCTTACATTGAACTCTCTTTCCTTCTATCCAAATTTTAGAGGCAATTTTATAGCTAGAATTGTGTCTGCCCTCATGTAAAAATTAGTTTTCGGGTTCACATTATTTGTTGATTGCAAAAAATATTCACATCCCTTCTAAGGCAACTTAGAACATGTTTATATAAAAGAAGATGGCTTGCTGTCTAAGAGTTGGTAAGTGAATTAATTGTGGCATACTTTCCAAATTTTTTCTCTCCCCATTTAGCATGGCTATCCATATCCACCTAATCAAGTGTGCAAACAGCAACTGCTAAGTCTATAATATCGTACCTTGAATCACTTGGATTTTTTTTGATGGGCGATGCCTATTATATTTTCCAGGTGAAAAAATAAGCCTTATATAGACAGGCTGCTAATTCACAATTTGGATTTTTAAAAATGCAAAAACTAGGTAAAGTGAATTGTTGGCTATATTGATTATTTTTTTGGACCCAGAAATTCATAGTAACAAAAGTTATAACATTAGTCATGCTATAAATTTAAGCAGTGGTGCACAAAAGAATTGGCATTTAAAGGCATTCTGAGTTAATCACATTTATGTAGGAATGAAATTAGTTTAAAGAAAATCTTAGTAAATGAACCCTTTGACATCAGCATTGTGTTTAATTTTATGCATGTGTTTCTGATATACTGCATCATGTAACAATCATTTTCTCTGACTGCTGGTCCATCTGTAGCCCCTCCCCCATTACCTTCACCCTGCCAGCGTGCATGCGCGCGTGCGTGCACACACACACACACACACACACACACACACACACCAGGCCGACCAAATGAATCAAGAAGTGTCTACTGGTTTGGAGAAAGAAATATATAGAATGCATCTCTAAGCACATCACAACAGCCCATATCACGTCTCTGTTATTATCTTCAATATATTATTACAGACTACTGAATTATTATTTCACTTATTTCGGAGTTAGGAATATATATGTCTTTGGTTTTATCAAATAAAAAGGAATATGGCACTTCGATTCACAGGAAAGGATGCAGAGAGCATACATGAATATTAAAACTAGTAAACCTTGCTGACAAGATATATATTTTTGGCCTTAGGTATTTATTCCGACCACTCTGTATATCTAGGCAAATATTCAGAATATTTCTAAATATGTACATGGAGAGGGAAAGCATGCACATGTAGCTTCTCGTCTCCCTTCCCCCTCCCACATGCTGGAGTCTTATGAGGTGAACAATAAGAATGAAAATCAGCTTCTGCAAAAGGCAGCAGCAATCCCATGATTCCATCTGAGCCAATCACTTAACATATCATTCATAAAGCTAGCCTGCTCCCATCATCCTTGCCCTGTCAGGAGTATCTTTCTTCATTTTCTTCTGCTCCTCAGTTCCAAGAAAGTGGAACCACTGTATCATTTACTGTCCACAACCTAAGCTGCTGATTTAAGGGTTGATTTGTTATTTTCCATAATGTCCTGTACAATTCTTTTTGATTTCAATGCAAAGTTTAAGTTGGAGAAAAGCCTTGGATAATTTTGACAGTGGAAGGTTTGGATAGGATTAAATTTATCTATCGCTTTGAATTGCTCTATATGGTTTTAGGCATTTTAAAAGATTTAAATAAGTGTTTTATGGTAAGTGGTCCTTTTCTCATTCGAGACTATTATACACTAAGTGAACAAAACAAATGACCTCAGATATCTTCAGCACGAGTTAAAGGAAATCTTTCTTATCACTGAAAATTGGTGACTCAAAAATGTCTATAATGAGAAGGAAAAACATTTATTCACCATATCCTGAAATAGTTATGGTCCCATTATGTCTAACAAGGCCTCCTGAAGGCAAATTCGTTATAATTTGTATCTTTTCTTATTATTTTTCACAGTGGACAGTGATGACTCTCTGACTTAAAACCTAATCACCAGTGCCTATTAAATTTGGGTTTATACGTTGCTGAAGGTAGAACTGATTATCATAATGAATGAAATACTTGTTTGGCCTATTCCCAGAGGGCGAAAAGTCATTCTTCAAGGTGATGCATCTCATTTGAGGAATACATTAACAATTGAAGGCAGTTAAAAATACATGTGAACTCCCAGTCAAGCAGATCTGAGGTTGACCACATATATTTACGGGCTGATTCTTGCCTCATTCAAGGAGGAAAACTGTGATATGGAAGGCTGATTTCTGCAACACACCCTACTTTAATTTACAGGTCTCACGTAGCACGTGGATCACGAATGCTTAGCAAATACTTAGATTCTTAATACTCTGTGTAGGTTTGGTATGCTTTTGTATGCGTTCAAGTTATAGAAAAAATTATTAGAAAAGAGAAGTCCCAATCACATGAAAAGTCAACATTTTTAATTAGAATAAACTTCTCATTTCAAAAATGTATTATAACTCAAATGACATCAATGCAATTGTATAAGCATGGGTCCAAAAGCTTACCAGAAAATTCACGAGGTCTAAATTATTTGAAAGACAGAATCATTGGTAACATAGAACAGGTTTTCTAAATTAGATTGGCATCCACAGTCAAACAGATAAGATGTGATATGACTAAAAACTATCAATGTCAGTTAACATGTTTTTGCATTTTCAATTTGCGATTTTTTTGGTACAAAAAATACCAGAATTTGAAAGTGAAATTATAACTGTTTGAAAATGAAAAGATGATTCAAACTTAATGATATACTTTTCAGTCTTTATCCCTCCTAAAATATAAGAAGTCTAAAGAAATCCAAGAGTCTTCACAGTTTTCAGATACGTGTTGCTTTAAATGCCAAAAACCACACAGAAATACCAGTAATAAACTAATTTACCAGGAAGTTAATTTATGAAAAGCAAAAATTTGTATTAAAAAAGTAAGACTGTACATTTATTAGTAGAGTTCTGAGCCTCCCATTGCAAAAAATATATATTTTTTTTATGTATGGCAAGTTTTCAGAATTTTTTCATGAATTAGCTCAATTAGTTACCACAAGGACTCTGGGGGTATGGACAGAGATGTCCCGTTGGTGTGCAAACCGAATTTCAGAGAGGATATGCAACCCACCCAACACCCGGAATCCGGGACATGGCAGGGCTGGGACTCAAGATCTAATCTTTGGACTTCTGGTTCAGTGCTCATTCTTCTAAACCACACAGCTCCTTTTTTCGTCAAGTAAAGAGACTGTGAACATATTTCACTCTGTATGATGTATAGGTTTATTGGGAGAGTGACACAACAGAGCAGTGAAGTGCAAACCATAGGAAGGCAGTCATGCATAAAGCTGTATAAGAAATATGTATATTGAAGTCCCATTTCATGAAGGTACTAGGGCCATGTGGTTTTCTGTATTATTTACGAGCACATTGTTATTCCTATATTATTATTACTATTATTGCTTACCTTCTCTGATATGCTATATTGTTTTAAATAAATTGTGCCACAGGCAGTGTGGAACATGAATGGTGCACTTTGATTAAAAAAAGGAAAAAGGAGCATTATCGAGGTTCAAGTGCTAAGCTCCTCCCTTGCCACAACCTGAGGGCATTCCACGTTCATCATGGAGGGAATGCATTTCTGTCTCTAAGGAAGGCATCCTTTTCAGCTGTGTTGTAAAGGCTATGACCAGAAATGGCAGTGATTGAGGACTTGAAGAAGTGAGGGAGATAGAGCAGACAACCAAAGGAGCCCCCATTGCCCTGAACGAAACCTACTGGTTTGACATTCTGTTTGAATCGATTTTGAAAAGCCTGACATTTCCTAATTCATTTCAAAGTCATTAAAAGGAATACAAAAATTTTAAAATAAAAAGGGAAACTACTAGAAAGGATATGTAAAATATCTTCAAATATGACATTATTGGCCATTTCTTTTTTTCAACGTGCATTCAAATCTGATTCTTATGATATTTCAGTTTCCTTTGAATAACCAGATGTTGGATGTTTTATCATTTTGCTTCTGTTAATTTATAACATTAAAGTATTTTACTTAATAAGAAATTTTTAGTTTAAAAAGGCTATTAAGAAAATTGATCATACCATTTTACTTCCTTAATTTATAAAGCTTTATTATATTAATAACAAGACTCTTACTTTTAAAAATAAAATTAGAAGTACTTAAGAAGGATTATGTATGAAACACCGTTAACCAAAGATAATCTTTAGAGATAAAGAAAGGCCTTGTAGCACATCACTAGAGATAATGGCCTCTGGAGTCAAATGCCTGGATTCAAATCCTACCATCAGACAACCCTCTCTGTGTGTAGGTTTTCTGATCCGTAAAAGAGAGGAAAGTATAAAATCCTATTCCATAAGGTTGTTGTGAGGATTACATGCAAATGCTTAGAACAATGTCTAGAGAATATAAAATGCTCAATATGTCTTAACTGTTTTTCCAAGAAAGATCTAGGTACATCTCATTTTATTGTACTTCACAGATGCTCTATATTTTACAAATTGAAGATTGTGGCCACCCTGCATCTAACAGGTCTGTTGGTCCCATTTTCCCGATAACATCTGCTCACTTTTGTGTCTCTGTGTCGTGTATTTTTGTAATTCTCACAATCTTTCGAACATTTTCACTGTTATTAATTTTTTTGTGTGGTGATCTGTGATCCATGATCTCTGATGTTCCTATTATAATTGTTTTGGGGCACCACGAACTGCTCCCCCAAACAGCCATTTCCCATCTCCCTCCTTCTCTTCTGGCCTCTCTATTCCCTGAGACACAACAATATTGAAATTAGGCCAATTAATAACCTTATGATGGCCTCTAAGAAAGGAAGGGTTGCATGTCTCTCACCTTAAATCAAAAGCTAGAAATGATTAAGCTTAGTGAGGAAGGCATGTCAAAAGTTGAGAGAGGCCAAAAGCTAGTCCTCTTGTGCCAAATCGTTAGCCAAGTTGTGAATGCAAAGGAAATGTTCTTGAAGGAATTAAAAGTGTTACTCTGGTGAACACGAATCATAATAAGAATGTGAAACAGCCTTATTGCTGATATGGACAAAGTCTGAGTGGTCTGGTTAGAAGATCAAACCAGCCACAACAGTCCTTTAAACCAAAGCCTAATCCTGACTCTTTTCAATTCTGTGAAGGCTGAGGGGAGTGAGGAAGCTGCAGAAGAAAAGCGTGAAGCTAGCAGAGGCTGGTTCATGAGCTTTAAGGAAGAAGCCATCACCAAACATCAAAGTGCAAGGTGAAACAGCAAGTTCTCCAGAAGATCCAGCTAAAGTAATGAATGAGGGTGGCTACAATAAACAATAGACTTTCACTGTAGATGATACAGTCTTCTACTGGAAGAAGATACCATCTAGGACTGTCATAGCTAGAGAAAGTGTCTTAAAGAAGGTAGGTTTGTTCATAGCCATCTGATCATAAGCAGTTCACAGTTGAATGGCAACTCCATAATATTGGGACAAATGTTCCTTTTGTCTTTACCTCTTATCTTCCAAATGTCTCTCCATCCTGTCATCTAAGGTAGTTGCCCTAACTTCTGCCACTACATCTGTATTTCGGTCTGTAAGAGAGAAGGGGAAAGGTAAAGAGGAGGTGCAAGACCCAAAATTTGACTATTTACATCACTTTCAATAACATTGGTCTAGAGGCTGGGAGATTGGCTATCAATCTTTGCCCACTTGAAATACTACAACTACGCAAGAAGTGGAGAAAAGTACCGGGCAGATACAATAATTCTTTATCATAGAACACATCTTTGATTTCCCAATGCCTAGTACATTTCCAGAAGAAATTTACACATGTTCTGATCTGTGTGTAGGTAGAAGGCAGAACCAACCTAATAATTGATCTGTCCTGTCAGATAAGCATTCCAAGAGAAGACCAATTACACTAAGACCAAATTATACTTTTCAATTACACAGGTGACTCATTTGAACTCAACATGTCAAAGCATAAAAAAATGTTTTAGAAAAGACAGGCAACACACTAAATTTCCCTACCTATTACCTAGAAGTAAGTACTACTCGGAAGAGTAAACAACAAGATATTGTTGGTCATGGTGATGGTGGTGCTTAAAGAGGGATGTGATACAAATGGGGCAGGAGGAGAGGTGTACAGCACAGTCATTTGCAGAACTGAACCTAGGGGTTTGGTTAGATCCAGCAGTGCAACCAGTTGAGGCTCAATCTATCTCAACTCAGTACTGAAGTTTTCCTGGGCCCTGACAGCCCAAAGTCAACGGTAGAGAGATTGATTATGGGGCAGCACCAGGGATAGCTCCCAGTAGTCTTCTAAAAGGCAGGCAACTTGTGTTTCTTCTTCCACTTCCTACTTGGGCTTTCAAAGTCTAGTTTTCTCTTTCTTTCTTTCCTTCTTTCCTTCTTTCTTTCTCTCTCTCTTTCTTTCTTTCTTTTTCTTTCTTTCTTTTTTCTTTCTTTCTTTCTTTCAAAATTTATTTATTTTAGAGAGAGAGGGAGGGGGAGAGTGGGGGGAGGGGCAGAGGGAGAAGAAATGGGAGAGAATATCCAGCAGACCCCCTGCTGAGCATGGGGCCTTAGTGGGGCTTAATCTAATGACCCTGAGATCATGACCTAAGCTGAAACCAAGAGTCAGATGAGCAACAAACTGAGCCACCCAGGTGCCCCAAAGGTTAATTTCCTTTTTCAGACTGTTTCCAATTTCCTTCTTTCTTTCCTTTCTCTCTCTCTCCCTTTCTTTCTTTCTTTCTTTCTTTCTTTCTTTCTTTCTTTCTTTCTTTCTTTCTTTCTTTCTTTCTTTCTTCTTTCTTTTTCTTTCTTTCTTTCTTTTTCTATCTTCCTTTCTTTTCTTTTTAAAAATATTTTACTTATTTATTTATTTGAGAGAGAGAGTGAGAGAGAGAGAGAGAGCACAAGATGGGGGAGGGTCAAAGGGAGAAACAGACTGTCCGCTGAGTGGGAAGACTGATGCAGTCCTCCATCCTGGGACTCTGGGATCATGACCTGAGCCAAAGGCAGATGCTTAACCAACTTAGCCACCCAGGCACCCCTCCAACATCTTGATGAAAACTAAGTCAAGTCCCTCATCCACCCACAAGCCTCAGTAATGATGAGAGATGATGGCTATGGTCTGCACTATATGGGGCCAAGGTGGGTAAATTTCTCTCTGACTGGATGAGAGCTGCTGCTTAAGCATTTTCATAATTCTTTTGGTTGTCTTATTCCTTTAGGTTGGTAGATTCTTAAGGCCAACGGCATACAGGACACAGTTGTGTTAGGGTCTGTTTTTAGGTATTTTGCAGGTATTATGTAACCAATAATAAAGTCAGCCAATGGGGCGCCTGGGTGGCTCAGTGGGTTGAAGCCTCTACCTTTGGCTCAGGTCATGATCTCAGGGTCCTGGGATCGAGCCCTGCATCGGGCTCTTTGCTCAGTGGGGAGCCTGCTTCCCCTCTCTCTCTGCTGCCTCTCTGCCTACTTGTGATCTCTCTCTCTCTGCCAAATAAAAAAAAATAAAAATAAAAAAATCTTAAAAAAAAAATAAAAAAAATAAAGTCAGCCAATGCTGCAGTTTACCAATGATTTTTATTTTAAAATAAACAAAATATTTTTGAACTAGAATTTTGAAGTTAGGAAGAAAATTATAGAAAACTATACTATGATAGAATTTTAGAAACAAAATTCAGAAAAAGAAAATAAAATAACGTGTTGCTTAGGAATTATATCTTTGTGGTAGTGAGTAAAAGAAATGCAAGAGAATTGTAAACAAAAAATTCAAGATAGAGATATCTATCTCTGTTTGGTGGGAGGTTGATCAAATCTGGGAGGAATTTACTGGTAACTTCCACTGCTCTGCTAATATTTTACTTTTTAGGCAAGATTGTACATTTATTAGATGGGGAAATTTCCCGAATTACTAAAGTTATTTCAGGTAACTGCCTCTTTCTCTGCCTAATCATAAATGCAAACTTTTTTTTTTTTTAATCCCTATTACTCTATATAAGACAATATAGAACCATTTTAACTATGTGCCAGTTATGAAGGTGGATACCCTTCCAGCTAAATTCCATGGGGCTGGCTCCAAAGGCATCAGTTTGCTCCCACATCGTTTATTGTTCCAAAAACACATTGATAATCGTGCTAGTTTTAGAAATGTTTATAATGTTTAGCATTATTTACCGTATAAGAAACTCATTGGCACATATGCCTAGGACTAATGCTTTGGATTACTGGACTTTGAGCTCACTGTCTTAGAGTGGGATTAATTTCTATTGTTATCATTCCACAACTCTGGTGATGTAAAGATTTAAGGATGATTTAACCATGTCCAATTATGTTTCCTTCTAGAGTTGATTATGGTGTAGAAAGGTTCTCTGTTTTCCTTTCTCTTTTTGTTTTGTTTTCCTCTCATTTTTGAATGCTGGGTGGTTTGTGGCGTGCATTTCTTTGCTTTGAAGTTTCTGCCAAATAGATTGGGCTCATTGCCCAGAGAGATTAGAATTGAGAGGTGAGTAGATAAATTAACACCCGGTTGTGATCCAAGGGCCTTCTCAGGGACTAGCTTCTCAGAAAAGGGCAGATTGGTGGGTTTTCAATAGAAAGTGTCCTGAATTTGAATAAAGAATTCTTGAGTTCAAGTACAAGCTCCAAATACTACCAGCTGCTTAAGACCTTGGTTAGGTCACTTAACTTCTTCAGGCTCTCTTTACTTTTCTAAAAAAACTGAGAGTGATAACAATTGTCATTCCTTCCACAGTATCAGAATTGAGTGAAATAAACATAAAAAGTTCTGTGCATAGCAAATAGCCATGCTATTGTAAGATATTATTCTTATCCTCCACTTCTTTTTATTTCTGTTCCCCTAGCTAATCTCTCAGAAAGTCCTGTCAGTACTTTCTAGATACCTCTAGGATGTGTCCACTTCTCTGCTTTCGCCACAGCCTAACTGAAACTAATTTTTTTGTTTCTACTAGGTTAAAGTTGTAGCTTCTTATCTGTACTTCCTCCTCCTTATTGTCATGCAACTCATTTTCCTAACTGGAGCCAGAGAGATCTTTTAAGAAATGCAAATCCATTTATAATACTCTTCTGCTTAAGACCCTTTGGTAGCATCCCATCATTACCAGGATAATGATACCAAACCTTAAGTTGGTCTAAAATCCCTACATCATATGCCCCAAATCCTGCTTTATCTCACTCCATATTCCTCAAATTTTGAGTCACAAATGTCATGACAATGTAGACAAGTTTCTTATTTTCTTTCTTTCCTCTTTCTTTCTTTCTTTCTTTCTTTCTTTCTTTCTTTCTTTCTTTCTTTCTTTCTTTCTTTCTTTCTTTCTTTCTTTCTTCTTTCTTTCTTTCTTCTTTCTTCTTTCTCTCCCTCCCTCCCTCCCTCCCTTCCTTCCTTCCTTCCTTCCTTCCTTCCTTCCTTCCTTCCTTCCTTCCTTCCTTTCTCTCTTTCTCTCTTTCTTCTTCTATTCTTTCTTCTCTTTCCTTTTTACTGTACTTGCTTGGGTATTACATAGTTCAATGCATAATCACAGCCTATTCATCACACACCCTAATTCAGGAAGGCAAGATTTAAAAATGAAATAAAAGATGCAGGAAGAGAAAGATGAGATTTTATGTACTGAGAACATTGATGGGATTCTGATTGTTGTTATTTTACTATTGCCTTATTCTTGAATTCAAAGCATTCCAGAGATAATTCACAAGGTAATATATTTTGGGGAAGTGTTTGATAGTGAAGTGGAAGGCACCTTGATGGATGGGGCTGGGAAACCTTCATAAGCTCACGGATATTGACAGAATGACATTTTACTCTTCCGAGTAGTACTTACTTCTAGGTAATAGGTAGGGAAATTTAGTATGTTGCCTGTCTTTTCTAAAACATTTTTTTATGCTTTGACATGTTGAGTTGGATTGATTCACCTGTGTAATTGAAAAGTATAATTTGGTCTTAGTGTAATTGGTCTTCTCTTGGAATGCTTATCTGACAGGACAGATCAATTATTATGTTGGTTCTGCCTTCTACCTACATACAGATCAGAACATGTGTAAATTTCTTCTGGAAATTCTCTTATTAATGATATCAATATATAAACACACATGTGAAGCTTCCATTATATCTGCCTACTAGTCTTTCTTTCTCTGTGTCTCTGTTTCTCTCTTTGCACATATATGAGTATGAGTATAAATATACATGCATAAATTAAACTTTCATTCATATTTATTACTTCTGTTAACAATAATTTTACTATATTTCATAAGGTTTCACTAATATCTTTAATCTGTAAATATAGGAAAAGCAAGAAGGGTGGTTAATATTGATTATCTTGTAAATTCTTAATAATATGCCAATATGAAAAATGTTTATGTCTTCTTATTCAAGTTACTACTATACATGAAGTATAAATTGGTCTTGCTTTACATGTCTTCCTGCTCCAATCCATCTACCTTTCAAATTGCTATCAGAGTTAACTTTGTTAGAAACAAATCTGATGGTATCACTCTCCTGTTTATGAATCTTCCTGACTCCCCATGACCTAAAGGAAAAAGGCCAAACTTATTTGCTTTCAAAATCTCACTCAACTTACCTAACATATGTTGCTATTCTCCCCTTTTACACCTCAAATGTCAATCACAATGAACTTTTCAATATTTTCAGTGTAAGTCATGTCTTGTCACGACTTGGGAATTCTATATCCCAGGACTATCCTTATCTCTTTTTATATCTAGAAAAATATTATTTGTCCTTGAAGACCTAGCCAAGTGTCTCTTTTTTCCTACGAACATTTTCTTGATTTCCTTAAGCAGAGTAAGTTGATTCTTTTCCCCTGGAATACTCACTTTATACTATATATATATATACATATATACATATTTTTTTTTTTTTTGAGGAGTCATTTATTTATTTTAGAGAGAGAATCGGAGAGCTCTCTGTGGGGGAGGATCAGAAAGACTCTTAAGCAGACTCCATGCTGAGTATGGAGCCCAATGCAGGGCTTCATCTCACGACCCTGAAATCATGACCCTGAGATCACCACCTGAGCTGAAATGAAGAGTCTGATGCTTAAAGGACCGTGCTACCCAGGTGACCCACTTTATACTATTTTTAAAGCACTTGCTGATTAGCGATTAAGGTTGCAATTGTTTGCTGACATGTTTCTCTCTTTTTGATTGTGACTTCCTCTGTTGCAAGAACCTGATATTAGGATACAATGAAGTTGCTATCACTAAAAAACCAATGAACAAAAATAAAGTGTCTTAAGGAAGGTAGGTTTGTTCATAGCCATCTGATCATAAGCAGTTCACAGTTGAATGGCAACTCCATAATGTTGGGACAAATGTTCCTTTTGTCTTTACCTCTTATCTTCCAAATGTCTCTCCATCCTGTCATCTAAGGTAGTTGCCCTAACTTCTGCCACTACATCTGTATTTCGGTCTGTACGAGAGAAGGGGAAAGATAAAGAGGAGGTGCAAGACCCAAAATTTGACTATTTACATCACTTTCAATAACATTGGTCTAGAGGCTGGGAGATTGGCTATCAATCTTTGCCCACTTGAAATACTACAACTACGCAAGAAGTAGAGAAAAGTACCGGGCAGATACAATAATTCTTTATCATAGAACACATCTTTGATTTCCCAATGCCTCGTACAGTGTTGGTTCATATTAGGAATCATTAAATATTTGGTGAATGAATGGAGGCATTGCAATAATCACAGCAATTTAGAACCACAATGGACCTGTAAATCATCTAGCTCTACCTGCTCATTTTATAGGCAAGACAGCTAAACACCTTGTGATTTTGCTGATTTTTACTATATAACTGGTATGTTCAGAAGCTTATTAGTAAAAAAACCTTTTCAAAGCAGTAAAATTACTCTGATAATTTCAAGGGATCTTTAATAGAACAGTACACTTTTTAAAGGGGAGATTGTATCTCTGTTGTGTTTCACTGAAAGCCTCTCTGTAATATACTTCATTTTCAGAGACCAATGGGAAATCAAAACAAAACTAGGCAAGTTAGGATTGAATCTTTATAGTGAAATGTTAAAAAGTAATTAATATGTTGAACTTAGAAATTAATTTTTTCTTAAATGTAATACAAGTACATGACAGAATTGATAAGGTGATAGCATGAACAGTAGATGTGCTTCTAGCCCTGCCGCAGCCACCCAGTTACCCTCCTTCAGGCCACTGTGGTCATCAGTTTCTCATATAGCATTCCCAGATAGTCTATGCATGTAAACATGGATGATAACATGCAGTTTTGCATCTTGCTTTTTTTCATTTCATTTATTTTGGAGATCTGAGGTGGCATGTTTGATTTTTTATTTATTTATTTTTAAAGATTTTATTTATTTATTTAAGAGAGAGGGAGGGAGAGCACAGAGGAAGCATAAGAGAGAGAAGCAAGGTCCCTGCCGAGCAGGGAGCCCAACACAGGGGTCGATCCCAGGACCCCAGGATCATGACCTGAGTCGAGGCAGACGCTTAAGGACTGAGCCACCTAGGCGCCCCAGAGAAGGCATATTTTAAATAAAACAACGTGCAACCATGGAAACGTGAGCTTACTTTATGTAATGAAACCTCTGTTATATTCAAAAGGTAATCTTCAAAATATACTACACTTTCTTCAAATAGCCCTGAGATTTGCCCTGCCACCTGTAGTTATCGCCCCCTTTTTTTTTTTTTTTTTTGGGTTTGTGTTCTTGATACTCTAGCTTTGTGCCAGTTTCAAGAACAGTCCAGGCCCTTCCCAGTGTTTGACTCATTTTTCAGGTTTCAGCTTAAATATGAATTCTTCAGCAAGGCTTCCCATACTCTTCTCCCTTTGGTTCAAAGTTCACCTCAGCCCTGACTGCTATTTCTGAGAGCACGCTGTCTCTATGCTTCATAGTACTCACCTCATCTGTAATTGGGCTGTTTATTTGTTTACTTGTTTACTGCCTTAGTGCTTCCCTGAAATATGATCTCTGCTGAGGCAGGGACAACATCCAACTTATCCATCTTGTATATCCAGCATCTTGCTTGGTACACAGTCAGGATCAATGAGTATTTGGTAAATGAAAACAACAACAACAAAAAACCCCCAAAACAAAACAAATGAATGATAAACAAATTCCTCTTTGAAGCTTGTTCCTTAACTAATCTGTGCCCCCATCTTCATTTCACTGACCTGATTTTCAATCCCTTACCCACAAAGATATATAAAATATAAAATATGTAAAAAAATGTTTTAAGGAAAGATATAATGGCTCTTTCCTTTTGTCCTGATAAATAACTTTGTAGACACATCCTTTGTGATAGTGAATCCTTTCACATAGGATTTCGCATAGGATCAGAGATTTTTAAAAGGCAACATTTTCTCAACGACTTCTTCTCATTATCCCATTTACATTTACTTTTTTTTTTTAACTTCTCTGACATTAAATAGGTTAACTACTACCTAAGGAAAACTTGACAAATATGGGTAGTGAAGCATTTAGCAAGAATCTTTTAAAATAAAATCAGATAATCATTTCAATGATCAACAAAATTAATCTTAGTTCTAGGAATGAAGAAAAGTTAACAATAGCAATTGGATGATGTTTGAATTTGATATGTTCTTATTAATTCTTCTTACATCAGCATTCTTCACAATGTCATAACCGAAGAGCCTACGTGCTTATGATCAAAATGCATAAGTAAATAGTGAGCCATATTTGACTGCTTAGGAGTTAGTACCACATAGATATTAAAATAAGAATGTCTATGGTTGCCAGTTTTTTTTTAAATCAATGTCTTTGTTTTGTATGTAAGTATATTAAACATTTTTCCCTATTACAAATATTTCCTCCAGTTTGTTGCTTTTAAAATTTTTTGTTTATGCTTTATCTAAAGTATGATTATATTTCATTCATGATTGCTCTTTTTTTCTTTTCATTTTCCAACAAACGTTAATTAGGCACTTGTAACTTGTCAGGCACTGTGGGCACATGGGGATGTGGGATACGCTAAAAATACCTAAGAATAAAGTCCTTTTTGTTTTCTACTGCTCAGATCCTTTATTTTTCTCCCAAATAGAGTCAAAGCTATTTCTTGCCATACACCAAATAACTTGTAAAAAGCATACATTTGAATTATCGTTTTAAAATTAGATGTAATAATATAGGTTCATGGGAGAAAATTTTAAAAGTACAGATAAGAAAAAAATTAAAAAGTCACACCTAATGTGATTAATTAGAAATCTATCTCGCTAGGGAAACCTGGGTGGCTCAGTAGGTTAAGTATCAGCTTTCGGCTCAGCTCATGATCTCAGGGTCCTGGGATTGAGTCCCACATTTGGCTCCCTGCTCTGTGGGGAGTCTCCTTCTCCCTCTGCCTCTGCCCTTTCCTCTGCTTGTGCTCGCTCTTTCTCTATCTCTCTGACAAATAAATAAATAAATCTTAAAAAAAATCTATCTCTATATTCTTCCAATTATTTTTCTAAGTGTAAGTACATGAATATATATAACTATGCTGTTTGTTTACAAAATGATTTTATATTATAGATGCAGTTTGTAACTTTTTTTTACATAACCATCTACTGTGAACACATTTGAATAAATAAATGAACATATGTATTAGAAACATATATGATTACCATATTTAATACTGTCATTTGTTCAATCAATCCTTATTGTGCATTATTCTTTTTTCAATCTATTATACAAATCACTTGGCAAATATGCGTATGCATACATCCTTATTTTTTAAGCTAAGTTTTCTGAAAGTATAATTGTCGAATGATGATAATAAAGCCTTACTAAATACTTTAAATGTATTTACTCAATTCTTGCTTTATATATTCACTCTTCTAATCCTCAGAATGATCCTATGAGGTAGTTACTAAAATACTGGTGCATAAAAAAGACCACATTTGATTGAATTGAAAGGCCATCAGTTGTACGAAATGCCATTATTACATGCAATTAAAAAAGAAAGCAAATATTGCCAGTTAATTTCAGAGTCAATTCACAGACCCAGAGATTACAGCTGTTTACTCAGGTAACCATATACTAAGGATAGGAAATGTACTCGTTTTTTTCAAGGGTTGTTAGATTCTGGGTCCAAGTTGTCTCCAATACCTGGGGATTCAAACTGCCAGTGTAGATCCCTGTTAGAGTAGGGCCACATGTGAATAAAGTAACAAAGGGAGTGCTTATTCAGATATAGTTCACAGGGGGAAATTTGGCAGTCATTTCCAATTTTCCAAATATGTCATTGCAACAGACGTACTTAACATTTGGCAAAATTCTCATACTGGTTGCTTGACTTAGCAATAAGAGACATTACAATGAAGTAAAGGCTATTATGGTAGAAAAGGCCACATGAAAGTCCCTGAAACTGCCCTAACCCTCTCAGCCAAAAAGGTGGGTCAAAGACAGTATTCTGGTCTGTATGTTGGTATTTTTACTAGAGTAGATTAACATAGTAATCTAATTAACCATGGTATGTGGTATGTGAGTAGGAATCAAGTGAATGAGTGATTCTATATGTGTGTGTGTGTGTGCATGTGTGTGTGCGTGTGTGTGTGTGTAATACCCATCAAGAATTTACCAGAAACAGTTCATAGTCACAGAATTTATTCACGGTCTTATCCAAGGGGACTTGAACTGTATTTCAACATTCTATAGAACAACACATTGGTACCATTGATGACATATTAATTGGAGCAGATGAGCAAGAAGTGGCAAGTATTCTAGATGTTACACTAAAACCTTGTTTGAGTGGCTGGGAGAGAATTGTGAGTAGAAATCTTGTCAATGCATCATGCTGCAAACAGGGTAGCTTGTCATCTGTTCTGTAGAAAGAGGGAAGTGGCCCGAGGTAAAGACATCTATGGCGGCTTCAACGAAGATGAGGCAAGGAAGTCTGGAGAAGTAGCATCTAAGTAGACCTATGGGGATGAACAAAATGTCTTTTTTTTTTTTATCGCACCGGAGAGAATCCTCTGTGGATGACACACTAAATAGCCACGTGATCAGGATGGGACGAACAGTTGATGTCAACCCACCAGCTATCCACATACATCAATAGAAGTTCTAGCTGAAGGGAAGGGAGTCTCTAATGGGTGGGGTAGGAAGGACTTAATGACTACTAGTTTGGCCTCAAGACCAACTTCAGCAATGGTAGCTGGAGTTTGCCCAACTAATCCTTCTCTCATAAATTCCCCTCAAATTTTTTTTTTTTTTTTTTTTTTTTTTTTTTTAAGACTTTATTTTTTTGACAGAGAGAGAGATCACAAATAGGCAGAGAGGCAGGCAGAGAGAGAGGGGGAAGCAGGCTCTGTGCTGAGCAGAGAGCCCGATGTGGGGCTCGATCCCAGGACCCTGAGATCATGACCCGAGCCGAAGGCAGAGGCTTTAACCCACTGAGCCACCCAGGCACCCTCCCCTCAAATTTTGACTAATCAGAAATTATCATCACATATTTCAAACCCTATAAATGTGTAAAATGTGTATAAAAATGCTATGGTGTATTATAAATACTATTAAATGTACATTCAGGTCATATATTAAACACAATAAACATTACATGATTAGTAGTCAATCATTTTGTTTACCTTCTTGAATTTTGTGAGCATTTAGAGGGATGATTTACATGACAATTTTTTAAAAAAAATCATACTTCCCTATTCTTCGAATACAATATGATGTGGCTTTACAAAATAAGAAACATATAGAAGGTATTTGCAATAAAGATATGAGAAGGCTTGGAAATAATAAAGAATAAAGGAACTAGTTGGGTCAGGAATTTGAAACAGTTATTGCACCGGCCACTATGTTTCTTTCTGAAAGTGAAATTCTTGACAACTAGGTCCTAAAGGGAAACAAAATGATGAGGAAAGTTTTATGAGACACTAGATATCATGCATTTGTAGAAAACATTACAAAAATATTTTTAAACATATTATTTAGGAAAAGTTCTTTATGATAATTACATAGTGAACTTTGAACAAACATAATGGAGATTGTTGTAAGTTGCAGATTTAGGGGGAAGGAAATAATACTAATTTTTATTGAATGATTAGTATTTGGTAGGCATGTTTTGTAAGTGATCTTATAGATTTTTAGAGAGATTATACAATTTATCCGACATTATGTAAATAAAGTATTGTGGTTTGAACTTGAATTCAGTCTTCCAAAGCCTGTATGTGTTCTTTTTACTGTATTAGGCTGTAGAATATAGATCATGTTCTTGATACAACCCCTTTCCTATATCGATTCTTTATTAAAAATAGCATCCATACTTCAAATTTTGTAATATAGCAAAGACATACATGGTGTATTTTAAGCTAATACAGACTAAATATAACATCCTCTTGATCTAAGTTAATGTAGGTTGAACCATATGAAATTGTCAATATTGATCATTTTCGATGCACATAAATGGTTACACAATGTTTCAGGCTGATAGAAAGATAGAGCTCTGAGGAGAAAAGCAGTCCTAATTGCTGAGCCTAACATATGTGCCTTGAGGTTGCAAGGTGCTGGTCTGGCCCTTACAGACTGGCTGAAGGTTACCTATGGAACATAAACTACCTTAAAGGGAGTCAGACAAGGTTCTTTTTGTGTACATGGTGAATTGAGACAAAAACAAGCCTGCTCTCAGTATTCTTTTGAGCACAAATAGAAGGTCATAGTGCAGGGGCACCTGCGTGGCTCAGTTGATTAAGCGTTTGACTCTTGGTTTCAGCTCAGGTCATGATCTCAGCGTTGTGGGATCTGGTCCTGCGGCATTGGGCTCCATGCTCAGCAGGAAGTCTGCTTATCCCTCTCCTTTTGCTTCTCTCCCCCGACCCTGGCCCTTTCTCTGGAATGAGTAAATAAAATCATAAAAAAAAAAGGTCATTAGGCAAACTTCAAAAATTATCATATATCTCCATCTATCAGCTAACAGCACAAATGCTGCTTTTAACCAATCACAGCTTCAGCCTTGCTTTGTTGACCCCTCTTTCTTTATAAAAATTATTAAGATACCTAATCATGATATTTTTCCCCCTTTCCAAGAGCACCCAAACTAGAGCAAACCCCGCTGCCTTGAACACTCCCTCCCAGATCACCTTAGGCCCAAATGCTGGAAGTCTCTTCCAATTCCTTCTTAGGGAGACATCCTCCAGTTGCTCACCTTGTGTGGTTTTCCTTGTTACACAGAATGAATAAACCCAACTTTGACTTTCAGGTGTGTTCCTAGCAGGCTCTGGCTGCAGGGCATGAGTAAAAGTGGAGGTTCCCAAAATTCATCTGAGATTTGCTGCCTTAGACCAGGTCCATAATTGAAGAATAGTGTACACGTCTGAGACTCCTTGGATGTCTGACTGTGTGAGGCACCTCTCTGTTCTCAGTGATTTGGTCTTGATTGCTGATGATCATTAGCTCAGAAAATCTGGAGATATGTGCTCCCTCAAACAATTTCGTTCACACTGCTGTTGGGGACTGGTTAGGTCAAAGTGGACCTCTTTGAAAAATGCCTCAAATCATATTTCAGAGGTGATTACAGAAAGATATTGTGGTGAGATGGAAAAAATAGAAAAAGAGGATTGAGAGTAAAAAAATAAAATAAAAGATACCGTACTTTAAAACTAATATAAACAGGTGCCAAGATGATATTAGCCATTGAAATTAAGGAGTCTAAGATATGCAAGCTGAGGCAGAGGGTCATCCTAGCTCTGTAGGAATACGAGTGCTGCAAAGTCCAAACTCAGAAGATAGTATTACCTGTTGGGTAACACAAATGTAAATGAAATTACTGGTGCTCCACCTTAAAAAAGCACAGAAGATTTTATTTTGCCCTGAAAATAATTTAAAATTGAGCGAATATTATTAATTGACCATTTTGACCATAAAATGATTTCATTATGAAATATATAAAACATGTGATTTTCAATATATGTCCTCAGTAGCCAACAAAGCAATGATTAATTATGACTGAGTTAGCATTTGATATTAATTCTGAATATTGTAAAATGAGAACTTTATTTTTTATAATTCGTTATTATAAAATATATTCCAAACATAACACTTGCATATTGAACCCAGAGAGAGCGATATATATCACTCAACTTCAGCATTTTGCCATCTGGTTTTCCCTGTTCTCCCATTCTTTTCCCCTCCCCGATGGATCAATTTAAAGCAAATCCAAGGCATGATTTAAGTTTAATACTTTGCTTCTGAGATGGATTGTATGAAGATATATCTGAAGACAATTAGCCAAATGTCTCCATGTATTTGGAAAGTGTCCGTTATCATATAAGTGAAACAGTTTCATTAGTCTAGAAAAGGCTTTTACCTTCATCCACATACCTATCTGCTAGGGAAGGTGGGAAAACAGTCATGTTATTTAGATACAAACATTATTTATTTATTTATATTTATTTATTGTTTTATTGTTTTATTATTTTATTTTTTCAGTTTTTATATCCTATTTTATTTTATTTTTTCTTCCAACAGTATTGAAGTTCCTCAAAAAGTTAAAAATAGAACTACCTTACAACCCAGCAATTACACTACTAGATATTTACCCAGAGGATATAAAAATACTGATTTGAAGGGATACATGTACCCTGATGTTTATAGCAGCATTGTCAACAGTAGCCAGATTATATAAATCTATCTTCCTATCTGTTACCTATCTATCTGTCTGTCTATCTATCTATCTATCTATCTATCTATCTATCTATCTATCTATAATCTAACTTATCTTCTTACTTAGCCAATTCTTGCTTTGGATTTCAAGCTGCGTGAGGGCAGAGAACTTTGCCAGTTTTAACTAACGTAACTGAAATCCTTAGAAGAGTGTTCAGCATCAAGTAGACATTCAATAAATATTCTTAAAAACCTTTCCCTAGATCTTCTTCCAAGCATATATGTAAACAAACACGTGTACATGCGCACACACACACACATACACACAAATCATTTCAAAATTAAAATCACAGTAAGTTTTTAATTTGACTGTTTTTGTCCAGTGATGGTTTATCTCATCATTAACTATTCTACAAAAGAAATAATTTTAATGGCTGCAGAATAATCCAAATTATGGTTTTATTATAATTTATTTTGATATTTTCTAATCATGGACAATTTCTATTTCAACATCTTTTTATTTAAGTCAAAATGCATATTTCCTATTATTTCCTCAAATAGCAGCATGGG
Organism: Potos flavus; assembly: GCA_028534135.1. NCBI lineage: Eukaryota > Metazoa > Chordata > Mammalia > Carnivora > Procyonidae > Potos > Potos flavus. The sequence goes on from CM052900.1 coordinate 47,341,639, forward strand.
TCATTCAGCTGTTGTGCATTATAATTAGAATATAAACCTCAACATTCTTTGCAGGGCATGCGGACCTGTAATAATTAGCCTCTTCTCCCTCCCAATATTATTTCTCCCTCTCTCCATGTGGTCCACTCTCCACTCATGTTGGGTTGCTTCTTCCCCTTCTGACTTGACCTAGTTCACTGTGTTACACATTTGCTTAATATCTACCATGTGGCATTTTTCTGTATGCTGGCATTCCAAGATAAATAAATATTTAGTTTTAAAAGCTTTCTTTAACAATGTACTCAAATTCCACCTCAGGGCAAACAAGAAACTCTATTTCTGGCCAATCATCGCACTGGCTATTATAGCAATTAGCCATTTGTGATTTGTTTGTCACCTGATTTTGCCATATATTGTAAATTCTCAGAGAGCAATGCCTCAATCCATTTGGGCTTCGATCACAAAAATACCATATACTGGGTGGCTTCTAAACCACAGAAATTTATTTCTCACAGTTCTGGAGCCTGGGAAATCCAAGTTTGATGTGCCAGCAGATTTGGTGTCTAATGAGAGCCTGCCTCCTAGTTCAGAGATAGCTGTCTTTGTGCTGTGCCCTTCAAGGTGGGAAAGGCAAAGGAGCTCCTGGGGTCTCTATCAAAGGGCACGCTAATCCCATTCATGAGAGCTAAACTTTCATGACCTAATCACCTCCCAAAGACCCCATCTCCTAATACCACCACACCAAGGGTTAGATTTCAGCACATAAATTTTGGGGGGACATATTTGATCCATGGCAAGCAGTGATTTTGTTTTGTTCATTTGTGTGTCCTCATCACAACATATAGTCCCTGACATATGATAGACCCTCAACTCATGTTCACTGAGTTATTGAATGAATAGATAAATAAATGAATTTATTAATTCATGAGTAAAGGAATCAATGGTTCTTAAGTATACTGGTTCATAACTTACTCTGTTTTTCAATGCTCAACTGAAATGCATCTCTTCTAGTCCTTTCTGCATTCCTTCTTTTTCCCACAACTAGAGTCCTGTTCTTCTCTCCTGTCCTCCTTGTATTTAGAGAGCACTTAGAACATTCTCAGCAGCATGTGTAGTACCTTTGACACTGGGGCAGATAATTTTTAACCCCTACTCTATTATTTCACACTTAGGACAGATTATTTTTATCCCCATTCTGTTATTTTCTTTTATGTTTTTAAAGATTTTTTATTTATTTATTTGACAGGGAGAGAGAGAGATCACAAGTAGGCAGAGAGGCAGGCAGAGAGAGAGGGGGAAGCAGGCTCCCTGCTGAGCAGAGAGCCCGATGCGGGGCTCGATCCTAGGACCCTGCGATCATGACCCGAGCCTAAGGCAGAGCTTTAACCCACTCAGCCACCCAAGTACCCCCCATTCTGTTATTTTCAATAATAATCATGAAGTGAAATCAATAATAATAATCAAAAAAAAACCAAAAACAAACCAGAAAAAAGTAACAGACTAATATTTCTCAGAGAATAAACTCTCTGAGGTACAGAGACTAATTTGCACACAAAATGATAAAACTGAAGGAATTCAAGCTCCATTTCTTTATTTTAGAATCACTGTGCTGTCACTGTTCACTTCAAATCTCCTGCTTAAATGTGAGGATATGCAATACCACAGGGGTCGGAGACAAAGAGCATCTGAAGAGAGACTGAATTACTCCAAAATAGTTACAAATTTCATCTCAAAATGCACATGTGTAGAGGACTTTGAATGAACTTTGACACAGCATACAATGTTTATGAGAGGATAAGTAAAATTTTCTAATTTAAAACTTGTATATACATGTTAAAATTCAACAGGAACCACAGCAGTAATTGCTTTGAATTTAGACCTATAAAAGATTTTTTTAGGGAAGAATATTTTCTTTCATATTGCTTAGAATTGCTACAACATGGTGATAATAAAGACAGACTAAATTGCAGTCAGTTTGTTACTGTTATTAACTTCTCTATGGACATTGTAGCCTCTTGTTACCTTTACTCAGGGAAGATTGTCCCCACCACTCTACTCTCCATACAACATGTGTTTATTTTGACTTGCCACTTTTGCCTTGTCTCTGTTAGAAAGTTCCAGGAGAGAGGGCATACTGGATACCTTCTTGTTCCCTCTCCTTAAACTCTTTTGGTTCATCTTTCATTCTGGCCCTGATGGTTAATTTTCTGTATCTACCTGACTAGGCATGGGGTGTTCAGGTAGTTGGACAAAGATTTTTCTGGGTGTTTCTTCAAGGGTACTTATGGGTAAGACTTACATTTTAATTGATGAAGTGAAACATATTGCCCTCCATAATGTGGGTAGGTCTCATCGTTAGTGGAAGACCTGACTCGAACAAAAGTATAACCCTCTCCTGAGCAAAAGAATTCTCCAGCAGACTGCCTCTGGAATTAATCTGCACCACTGGCTGTTTTGAGTCTCCAGCCTGCTAGCCCACATTGCAGATTTGGAGATATGGACCTGTCAGTCCCCATTATCATGCTAGCCAATGTCTTTTATGATACTTTCAAAGTTTAAGTAACGTGTAGATCCCTGCAATAATGTCAGGCATTTTGAGGATAAAAATGAAGCATTTTTTTTGTTTGGTTTTTGGTGGAAGCTAGAAGGTTGAATAGTTCTGGGGCAGAGAGGTGGCCATCAAACACTTCTACCAGGCATTTTATACCATGCTAGCATTCTACCTAAACCTTAATTCTCCTGGGAATGAAAAAATAGCCCAGTGTCTGTCTGATCTTCTGCACCATTTGAAAAGTGATAATTTATCTAGCTAATCAGGTCACTTGTTTCATGTATGACTACTTTCTGTTAATAATTAGCATCACATAGTTTTACTGTAGCCCTTAAGATAGAGACAGGATGAAGACAGCAACTTTGTTACAAAACAATGATCATAACAAAAAGCATAATAAGAGAGAAGGAATGAAAAACACTTGACACATATTTTAATAAAATTCTAGCCTAGATGACAGTAATAGAATTCTTTCTTTCCTCAATTTTCAAGTTTCCCAGTAGTACTTTACATCACAGGCAGTCCCTCTGCCCGCAGAGAGCAAGGGTGACCCAGGAGATGGGTTGGTCCTCTTGAGAAGATCCCATCAGGACAGCGCAACTCTCACTGTGGGCAACTTGTGGATTCTCGGTATGTTCTACACTAGAGAATGCCCTTTATTACCTTAGTTAATGCTCCATGGAAAGAACAAGCTTGCCAAATTAGGTTAACTGTATTTCAAGGTTTACTTTCATTAAAAAAAAAAGGTTTCATGGGTTCTTCACAAAGTTATTTAATCCCCACTTATTTGTTTCGGTATGTACAGAGAAAAACAAGATGTGTGGTGATGTGTGTCTCTTTCTAAAATACAAAAGGTCTTATTAAACATTGGTTTTGAACTGAATCGTCACTAGACAAATGGGTACATGCACTGATTATTTGTTAACATTTTCTTCCCCATAAATCAATCACTTATTTTCATATGCAGGGTGGTCAGTGATCATGTCCTTTAAAGTTGTTTGTATTAGTTATGTTCCTGATGGTTTCTAATGAAAGCATATCCTAGATTAAGGGAAGAATTTTGGAAGCACTAGGTTCAGTTTAGGGTCCTGATTTTTTAAGAAAAGTATAAAGATGTAAAGTTTTATCCTTTAAGAGGTTCAAATCACATGATTGTTACTTTTTAGGAGAAAAGAAAAAAGAAATATATATATATTTATACCTAGGCTAGAAATATATATATATATATTTAAATATACATATTTAAATATATATTCTTCATACATGTGTTTATTGACCACCTACAAGATAAAACTATTAGGACAAAGAAATATGGAATGTGATTTGACCTGTGTATTAGTCAGGGTTCTCCAGAGAAACATAACCAATATGAGACAATAAGAGAGAGAGGGAGAGAGAGAGAGAGAGATTTTATGGAGGCCAAGTCCTACAATCTGCTGTTTGCAAGTTGGAGACCAAGGTGTAGTTCAGTCTGAGACCAAAGCCCTGAGAACCAAGGGAGCTAGTATTGTAAATCCCAATCCAAGTCTGAAGGCCCAAAGACCATGGGAGCCAATAGTAGTATTATTCCCAGTTTGAGGGCAGGAGAAGGTCAATATCTCAGCTCTGGCTTTTAGGCATAGAGAACAAGTTTTTCCTTCCTCTGCTTTTTTGTTTTACTCAGGCCCTCAGTGGATTGGATGAGGCCCACACACACTGGGGAGATAAAGCTGCTTTACTCAGTCTTTGTTTTTTTTTTATTTTTTTTAAGATTTTATTTATTTATTTGACAGAGAGAGAGAGATCACAAGTAGGCAGAGAGGCAGGCAGAGAGAGGGGGAAGCAGGTTCCCTGCTGAGCAGAGAGCCCTATGCGGGGCTGGATCCCAGGACCTTGAGATCATGACCTGAGCCGAAGGCAGAGGCTTTAACCCACTGAGCCACCCAGGCGCCCCTCTTTACTCAGTCTTCTGATACAAATGCTAACCTCATCTAGAAACACCCTCACAGATACACTCACAAATAATGTTTAGCAGATACCAGGGTACTTATGATCCATTTAAGTTGACACATAAAATTAGACATCATAGCCTACAAATAGCTTATATTTTCAAGTGGAAATAAGATGATTAGAAAATACTGAAATTTTGAGTATTAAGAGAGGAATACATGATATATTAGAGATATTAAGAAAAAAATGTTCCTAAGACTAGGACATATACTTTTTTCAATGCTGCAGGCCCAGTGCCTCTGCCATCATAGATGTTCAATTGATATTTATTTAGATAGCAAATGAATGAGCTAAAGATTTTATCTGGTAAAGGAAGTATAAAGTAACGTATACATTTGTTAAGACTTCTTCAGGATTTGAACTGGTTAATATGTGTAATATTTTGTGTGTTCAATAAAATACAATTTACTATTAGTATGAGTTGTAGAAATATTGAAATGAGGAAATTGTAATTCTGTGGAAATTTTTTTTTTCCATAACAATTTACCTCTGTGATTTCCTTAGCCCACATTTTTTCTATCAATATATAAAAATTTCCTCAATAAATCATTTAAGAAAGGGCTATTACCAATTTGCTCTTACCATCTTTCGTCTCGGATCACAAAGACATATATTTTTTTCTAAAGGGCCAAGTGGACATAACTGCTGAAGCTGGGTGAGGTGTTCACATAGGTTCACGTCTTCTCTAATTTTGGTGGGTTTGAAAATATCAATAATACATTTTTTTAAAGATTTTATTTATTTATTTGAGAGGGAGAAAACAGGGGAGGGACAGAGGGAGAGAGAGAATCTTAAGCAGACTCCACACCCAGATTAAATCCTGATGTGGAACTTGATCTCACAACCCTGAGATCATGACCTGAGCTGAAATCAAGTCAGACACTTAACTGACTGAGCCACCCAGGCACCCCTCACTAATACGTTTTTAAAAGATATGTTAGAGGAGATGAGACTAACTACCTAAGTACTGTGTGTATAATGTGTTAATAACAAATGTTCAAAGTGATGGTTGAGTTCACCTTTCTGCTAGTTTGCGGATTTGTATGCATATATCAGTGGGTTGAGACCACAGTGGGCATGGAATACTCATGTGTTATTCAATGTTCATTTTTGTCTAATATTTGTCACCTACCTTTGGAATGCTTTCTCATAAAATATATGCAGGCAAAAAGTTAAAATCATGCATTTGTTGATATTTTAAAATAATAAATATAAATGTAAAACTCATACAAGAAATGAATTTTTGACAACTCACCTTTATTTAAGAAGTATACCAAAAATGATAAAGAAGGGGGAAACACATTTTTTCCTTTTGATTTAATGTAACTGGTATTCTAGACCTATCGGTAAATATAGATCAGGATTGGAAGAAGCAACATTTATATTTTTATTGGGGGAACATAATATTATTAATATAAACATTATCCTACCATTCTATTTTTATTTTTTTAAGATTTATTTATTTATTTTAGAGAAAGAGAATGAGTGGTGAGGGAGGGGGAGAGGGAGAGAGAGAATCCCAGGCAGACTCCCTGCTGAGCATGGAGCCTGATTCGGGGCTTGATCCCATGACCCTGAGATGGTGACCTGAGCTGAAACCATGAGTCCGACACTTTTTCAGCTGAGCCACCCAGGCGCCCCACTACCATTCTGTTTTTTAAAAATGTACACGTTCTGTACGTTTGCTGATTGACTTCCTGACTGTTGAGGAAAGAATACATGGTCTTAAAAATAAGGAAATTGTTTCCACAACATACATTTCTCTCTCTGTGAAATAGGAAGATGACCCACGTAGCATGTGCATCAGCCTGAAGATGTATTTCCTTTGACACCAACATAGCCAGGTAATTTTTTTAGTCATATATGTTCAGACTTCTAGAATTTAATCTTGTACACACTGAAAGAGTGCTGATTTTGGAAGATCCTTAAGCTTCAAATACTTTTTTTTTAAGCTTCATATCTTTAACACATTAAAGCCATTCTGTAATCCCTAACTTTCATCTGTTTGTTATACAAACATCTTGAAAAGATAGTCCAGAGCAAAGGCACCCCATGCCTCTGCTGATAGGATGTGCAGAAATGCAGAAGACCCATTGTAAATGGTCTCTTCACAGACACAGAAGGAAAAACATTAAAAGGACCAAATGTTTTTCTAGAACAGTAGTCAGTTGTGTCCCAGACACCAGGCAGTGGGCTGGAACAGGAGGTAAGAGAGCCCAAGAAGGGTAAGAATGACTTTGGATGGGAGCTAAAGCTAGAAGAGAGTTGGTTACCTTTACTGCTTGAGAAAAGGAACCAAAAGAGAGAGGGAGACAGAGAGATGAGGAAAAGCACAGAGGAAAATCTCCATAGGCGCAATTAGTACAATCCTGTAGACAATACTGCTTTTTCCCTTGTTCGAAGCCTCCTCACATTGACAATACACAGATTTCCAACTGGGCTTCAATAAGCTGTAACCTCGAATTCCTTAAGTCCTGGACTTCCTTTGTTGTTACAAGGCCAGTCAACTCTAACCTGTTCTCTTTCTCTCTGTCCTTAGGCTTTTCTCCAAAGATATAAGGTCAATTTAATTCAATTTAACTGATTTGACCTGTTGGTGTTTATTGATTGCTCTGCCACTGATTAAGCATCCTACCTGCTCTACTTCCTAATCATCCACAGTTTCTTCTTCTCTTGGAGTTGGAAAGGGTGACTCTCAGGCTGTGCAGGCCTCCAGGTCAGTAGGGAGATCCCTCCTTTAATGGAACTGTGGATGAAATCATGCTTGTTAGATTGTCTTTATGAAGAGACTCCCACTTCACTATTTTTCATGTATGAATTTTGCAGAGAAAGGCATCATGTCTATGGTGTGAAGTTGGGACTGATTTCAGTTTCTTATGTACCTGCTAGCGAAAGAAAAAGATTTCGTAGATGGCAATAAATGACAGGCAATTTTATTTCTGGGGGGCAGATCTAAATATCTTGGTGAAACGTAACATCACTTTTGTGCTTTTAATTTAGATGAGGATATTTGCCCATCTTCTGCCTGAGATAATACACATTTAACGAAGTTCGATGGCATTGGCTCTTTCTCCTACATTTGTGGAGAGCAAGTGCACATTTCATCTCTGACAGCTGGTAGAGATGAGTGGGGAGATTCCTTCCTGTGTGCACAAGAAGCAGCAGTTTGGTCCATCTGCTAATCAATCCCTGCTCCCACATTTACTGTGACTTGAGCGTGTCGCTGAACTGCCATTTTTAAACTACATCTCAAATGGAGTGACTAATACCTACCCTGTAGTTATTAATATATGCAGAACACTGAGTCCAGTGTTTGTGTGCTAAGGAAAAAAAGAATTAGTTTTGCATCTACACCAAATACGCATTCCTACTTTGCTCAGATAGTTTAAAAAAAAATTCACCCTGCCCCTTGTCTATTAGATCTAAACCCAATTCATTTTTTTAAAAGATTTTATTTATTTACTTGAAAGAAACAGAGAGAGAGAGAGAAGGGAGAGGGGCAGAGGGAGAGGAAGAGAGAGAAGCAGACCCCTTGCTGAGCAAGGAGCCTGACCCAGGGCTCGATTCCAAGACCCTGAGATCATGACCTGAGCCAAAGGCAGATGTTTAATCAACTGAGCCACCCAGGTGCTCTTAAATCCAATTCATTTGTTCATTCATTTTTTTTCACTGAGTGAACACTAATATTTTAGGATTTTATAGGCTAGCTGAGCAGAGGGAGGTTGAGAACCTTTCAGGGGTCGGGGAACATTGAGAACATTGGGTTTTCTTGAACACACAGTTCGAAAGTTTCCAACTCCTTAGTGAATATTTCTCAGACCTTCTACCCCTGCCTTCCAGGTCATTGCTTCTCCTCATTATTACTCCTGTCCTCTTGTACTGTCCCACCATGTTATGTTAATTATTTAGATGCCTGTCTATCCACTTACATAATGAGCCTTCAGACCGTGTCCTTGACCTCTAGCACTGGGAAGATGCTCAATATATATGTGAATGAACTCATAAATAAATAGCATTCTGCATAAGTTAATTAATGGCAGTAGAGAAGTCCAGAATGGGAACAAAACTGTAGCCTTGTTTAATTTGAGCAGGGTGTCTGACATCTTTACTTGCACGGGGGCAACATGAAGGCAGGTAGGCATGCTTTTGGTGTTATCTGGAACAGCAATTTTATGGGGACCAAGAACAAAAGGATAGGCCTTCTGGGGGGATTGGTCTGTTTTAGGGCCTTTTCTTCCTCTGGGATTCACTTTCCCACTCTTATCTCCTACCCCTCTTCACCCAACATTATCCTGTTGAAGGGAGTCTGACTCAAGAACATTCTTGCTCAGTACTAGTGAGCGATCTGGTGACTATAACAGAGGCTGGGAGGAAAGTCCAACCTGGCTGCACAGCAAAGCAGACCAGAGTGCTGGATAGACAGCAGAGTCATCCTAACCTGTTAAAGCAACCCTGCCCCCGGGGCAGGTAGTCAGTGAAAAGGGAATCAGAGCCCTCAAAATTCCAGGTGCAAAATCATCTCTTTCCTGAATTATTATAACAACCCTTTAGGATGAAACTGGGGGTAGCAATGTCAAGAAGGAGAAAGGAGCAGCTTTGAAATATTTTGGAGAATTAATAGTAATAAAGTTACATTTTATTAAGCATCTACTGTGCCCCCAGGATTAAGAATTTTGCACGCTTTATCAGTTTTCATCTTAAATTTAAACTCTATGATATAGATGTCCTTGTGCTCATTTTCTAAGTGGAAATCAGGATCTCTGGGGAGTTAAACAGCCTGCCTATGTTCCCCAAGTTTATAAGACACAGAGGCGAGGTTCAAAACCATGTCATTCTGATACCAAGTCCTTGCTCTTCAGAGGCTTTCAACGCTGCCTTCCCAGGTGGGGCGTAGGGAGAATGTACATAAAGATTATTCCATGGTTTGAGTTGTTGCTTCTAAAAACAATGGTGTTTTCAGAGCTCTGGTAGAACAACTGAAAAGGACCTTTTGAGTAAAGATGCATCTATACTTTGTACATAGTACTTTGTACTACAGTTTAATATAGCTCTTCAGTACATGATCAGTAGACCTTTGGGAGTAAACGATGGTTTAATTCACTCACCTTATAATGGATATATTTGTATGAGATTCCTCATAAGCTTGCTGTGAGGGTGAACTCAATAAATATTATTATTCACTATTATGAGTATTTGGTTAAAAAAAGAACACCATGTTTACTTCTGGTAATGTATATGATTTTGTTTTCAGCTGTTAGAATAAACTTTCTGCATTCAACCGGGAATGATTTTCTTCTACTCTTAAAGAAAAACAGTGTGTTAATGAGAATAATTAACTTATTAATTAACTCTTCCTTGAGCCCCATAAGTCAAACTGTGTGTAACATTTTACATCCCTCATTTTATTAATTTAATTCTAAAATTACATAGAAATCAATGACGCTGGAGATAGATTTTAAAAATACTTTTTGTCACTAACATGTAGTTCATGGATGGGTTTCAGAAAATGATGAATTTTTAAAAATTCTAGATGTGTGCTAGTGTGTATTTCATCCATTTCTCAATGGAGTCTATTACCCACTCTCTCTCACCCGAGTGATTAAAAATTGCTTTTCTATAGGTACTGATTCAAATCCTTTTTGGAAAGGAGCGGTGTTCCTTAAATGTGCTAAAATGAAATAATTGCACAAAGAGTGCTTCACCTTCATGCAAATTTGTAGCCTGTTTACAGGGTTTGGGGAACAGTAGCAATAAATTCTTCTTCTGTATTTAAGCCATACCTAAGCCATTAACAAATTTCCAGTGAGAAATTTATAACACACATATAACTGTGATAGGATTCTAAAGTCAGTCCAGGAGATGAAAAAGTTCTGCTCTTTTTCCAAAGCCCAAACAAAAATCCTTGGTGGTGCAAAAAAAGGGAGCATATACAATACTTTGAGACTGTGGTGTCAGTGTTAAGCAGATGGTTCATGTTTTCCTGTTGTCATTTTGAATATGTCCCTTATGCTAATCTTATAATAGCTCCCCCCCCCCCTTTTTAACCAACTATAGGGTCCAGTTTAAGATTTAGAACTTGCCAATGATGCACAAAGGGAAGGGATTGGTATTATTTGATATTAGTTGTAGTTTCTAGACAGGATCTGGAAAGAATTGGATAAAGGACTTTTAATACTTTAAGATTTTTCCTATAGTGAGAAGTTATCAGGAGTCAAAATTTTCTGTATCTTTTTCATTAAAAAAAGTCAATAATGATTTCTATCTTTATCAGTATTTTCACAGCACATAAAACAATGGGTCTAGTTTTTAAAAATAATTTTATGTCATCTGCCTCATTGTCTGACCTTTCAATCTGGTGGTGAGAAAGCCTGAGCTATGCATTACCTCAGTCAGAGTGATGGTCCCATTAGGTCTTTGGATCTTTTCTTCTATTTCAGTGATATGTTAAAGACCACCTTGAAGATTCCTTTGAGCTTTGAGATTCTGTGATCCTTTAAGCATTGGTTGTTGACTAGAACCAGAATTTTTAAACTTAAAAGTATTTAAAAATCATCTATTTCTTAAGAACCAGAAAGTAAGTTCTTGTATAACATTACTGTGTTAAAGGGGACAGCAATCTCGATGTTGGGTCTCAGCGTCTAGTCATCTAGTCTTTCCTGACACGAGAGAACATGGATTTTGTCGCTGTGACTCATATGTGAAATGCACGTCCAAGGATTATGTCATGAGGCCTCAGAGAAGGTTTTTCTCAGAACTGTGTTCTGCTTATGTGCGAAAGACCTCCAGTTAGCTTTTATGAAGATGAGGATTGGGTTGTGATTTTGAAAGAGGTAAGAAGGAAAAGAAAGGAGAAAGGCGATTCTTACAATAGAAATAGTTGGATTTTTACATTATTTTTATCTATCTGCAGGGCTCTATAAAATCTCTTCATTTTATATTTCTTTGGAAATCCTTTTTTATTTACATTTCTATGATGTGACTTATTTTTTTCTGAATTAGGATCATCCATGCCTTTTAACATATCTATTCATAGTCACTTCATAGCCAGTTTTGTAGACATCACCCTTCTTAGTGTAGAGATATATTAGAGCACTGATTTGGAAGTGTGGCAGGGATAGGATGAGGAGAGAATGATGCTGGAAAGATACATGCTAGAAGAGAGAGGTGGGGATGTGAAGTATAAGGTTACAAATGTAAATAAATTCTTAAAGAAGTTCCCATAAATTGGAAAAATAAAATAAAATAATTATTAAAATTCTTTTTTTCCAGGTATCTTGAGGTTAAGCATTAAAAATATATTTTGCTTTTTAATGAGGACAATCTGTGACTTAGAGACATGAATGAGAATTTTTAACTTTGAAATATCTTTAAAAATTCAAGCTAATTTGTGCTGAGTTTTTAGTTTACTCAGTGATCTCATATTCTTTAAGTTAAATATCATTTCAAGGAATACTTTCCATCTAATTATGGGTCATCTTCTTTCTTTAAAATGTGTAACACAAAAAGTGTAATTTGTAAAATAAGTTTCTATGAAATGGAGACAGAGATAAATGAGCTCACAAAAGAGAACAAAAAATGGAGGAACCCTTTAGGAAGAGGGAAACATTCCTGAATACGACGTTTGTGGGAAAATGGTGTTAGTCATTCATTTTTATATGCATGAAGGGGTGTAGTTTCGTTGATTTTTGATAGTGAATTAAAAAAAAATTAAAACGAAAACCTAGTCTCCTCAAGGGCTAGATGTGAAAAGATAGCCTTGTAGCAACCATCTCTCACACACAGGATCTAAAATATTCCCATTCATAAAATTCTGGTAGATCCCATTTTCAAAAAAGATGTACTTTTTCATGAATAACATTTAGGAATCCTCGCCAAACTTTGAAAGTGGTATGGCTGTTAGAAAAAGAGAGAGAGAGAGAGAAAAGCAAGGTATTAAAGCCACTGATCAAAAGTAAATCTCCCTTCTGCCAGTTGGAGACATTGAAGTGTAAGAATAAATGGGCAGGGCTGTAAATACCTAAGAAACTGGAGGTTCATGGAGTGTGTACTTCTAGTTGTGCTGTTTCTCCATTAACATCCCTACCATATGTCTCAGATTTAGCTGATTTTATTTTCAGAAGATAAAAGGCGCCAAATCATCCACCACACTGGCACCTTTAATGAGCTGGGGTTATTTTGCCTCTTAGCTTACATGTGAAAATCAATAGAAAAGCTCACTCTCTCGCTTTCAGTCAAGTCTGGACACACTGGGAGCAGGGATGCAAAGTTTATTTGTGGTCCTATCATATACAATAAAGATTCTGTAATGGTTATTTTTCCGTCACCTTTGCTTGACCTGAAAAATTTTAATAGGATCTGAAATATCTCATGCTTGACCTATTACTGTCAAATAGCAATCAAGATGCTATGTTTAAAACTGACTTTAAAGCAGAATAACAGCACATTTACTAAGCAATATTGAATGAAATGCAGACTTCTCAGTAGTTTCTAGTAAAATCATTGTTAGGCTGTGTAAATACAAGCTCAAAGAATAGAGAAGAAGCTTAACACTTAGGAGGAAGCTTGACTCTACTTTTTTCATGCAAAGTACCTCAAAACTGAAAATGGGTTACCCTTAGACACGTGTTCTTAAAAATAAATAAATACACGTGTATTTTTAATATTAATTTGAAATTACATGTTCACTCATTTAACACATGCAAAGTAAATTCTGACCTATTTTATGCTACTGAGTAGTTATTTGTAACATTTATAAAGTGCCTATCTGAGGAAAGAAATTATTAGAAATAAACGATCTAATCCATAACAAGTATCAATATATTTTTAAAATAAATTTGGAAAATATATATTATGCCATATTTGGTAGGAACGCAGAATGGGCAGATTTTAAATGCTTAAATGAATGCTATCTTACCGTTCAAATATTGTCTAAGTGACGTACCGTGCACGGACTCTTGATTTTCAGGTGACTCTTAGCGTCCTTCCTCTAATTTGACTGAGGTTATACGACGTTTGATATTTTGATAGCTCATGTTGTGGAAGACGATGGTTAGCTATAGGTTAATAGAAAGAGCGAACCACGATGGCAGACAGTAAGTTTTGAATCTGCTTATAACGAAATGTAACAGCGCACCCTGCTAAGAACTCTACTATTCATGCTGAGGTTTAAACACTGGAATTGGGTTCCCAGTGGATTTTCACTTTCACAAGTACTTAATGCAGCTTTAGGTGTCTCAGGGGCAAACTGAACTGGCCACTGAATATCCTTTTTAAGGGGAGTTAACAATGGCTTAGTTCTACCTCTCTTGAAATACAGGATTCATGTTTTTCTCTCTTAAAATTTAGTGTTCCTAGAGGCAGTCGGGAACATTAGAGAATGAGACTGTATTTATCCATCCCAAGCTAGGTACAATGTAGGTGAGGGCAATCCAATGTTCCCTGTGGTGCTTTGTCAAAGCTTTTTAACCCTACGCTGAAAGGATAACCACTTCAGAGTGAGGTTACAATTGAAACTCCAAACCTATTAAAAACTTGGGCCTTTACATTGGTGCAGGCTTTTGATTATAAAAAATTCTATGTACTTTTGAGGATGTACACTTCTGTGCCAGAGGTGATATTGTGAACCCTGGACTTATTACAGGTGCAGCCAATTCTAGGATTAGAACCCAGACCTTAGATCCTTTCTTTTTGAACGAGATTGTGATTTTATTTTGGGCTGGAAGAGTTACGAGGCAAACCAACTCAGGCTAAAGCCATAGAGTGCACATATAAATGGTGCCGCAAACAGAGAAAGTAGAAAAGTTATATCTATGATCAAAAATATCTCCTGCTAAAAAAAAATCATGTATGCATATAGACATATAGATAAATAGATCATACAGAGGAAGTCATGGTAGCATTGTGTTTTGGTAATTTGGAAATAAAAACCCCACTTAGAATTTATTAGTCAGGATAAGTTAGGCAATGCTGTGGTAACGAACAACTCCGAAGTCTCAATGAATTTGAACAAATAGTATATATTTCGCCTTCCCAGGAGTCATGGAGACCCTACAGGCATCTGTCTTCCACTCTTAGTGATCCAGATCTTCCAACATCTCAATATAAGGTTTTTGCCTTCATTTCCATAGCAAGGGAAGAGACGGCCCGAAATCTCACAGGGGTCAGTAAATGCTCTTACCTAGAAATGACACATTACTTCCGCTCATATTTCTTTGGCCAAAGACTATCAAGGGGGTAGGGAAGTTAAAAGACCACTTCCTCCCATCCCCACCATAAGCCGAAGGAGGAGAACTGGAAATACCAGGGAGTAACCCCAGTATCCGTCACATAAGAGGTGACAGAATTACAGGTAGGAGATCCATTCACTTTTTAACCATCTCAAACAGGTACTGCTGAACTAACAAATATAACTGATGCTGAATAAAGGGAGATTTTGACATTATTCCTAATGATGTCTTGATAAAAATCAATAACATAATTTTTATAAAAACCACACAAATATGCATATTTATAAAGTACTGCATTTCATTAAATATTCAAATGGCATTTCAATATTTAAACAAAATCCATAGACTAATTTCATTATTGTCACAGGCAGAATATTATATTACTTGAAAAGTACTCAATAAGATTGATTTGTGTTCTCTGTAAAATGTAGTCTCCACTGACCACTTGCCAGGTTGGGTTACAAGAGCCTTTCAAACCACAAACTGTGCTGTGGTCTTTACAATGCAATGCCTGGAATGCTTACACTAAGCTTTGGAACACTACAAAATATCAATGGCCAGTTCACAGCCAATACCTATCCAGGCAGAGGCACTTCACTGCAGATCGTTTGAAGTAGCTATTACTGTAAATCAAAGGCTTAGTGTGTTCTTATTTTTTTTTTTTCCCTTTGCCCTTCTAGAATATTCATAAACAAATTGTATATCTCTGCACCCAGAAAAGATGGCCCCCTGATAAACCTCTAGCTATCATCATTTAATCCCTCCCCGACTTTTAAATAAACCCCATCAATACTATTCATTATTAATGAAAGGTAGGATGATTCCTGGATGAAGTTTTAGTTCAGGCGGCAAATCGATACTTCTGACCATGTCTGTTTCATTATTGACAACGTCTACCCACATTTACTCTTATAATTAAGTTTTAGTTCAACTCCTAACTTTTCTCCAGCATTTGAAATGGCTATATGGTGTTCTTAATTTCAGCTGCTGTTTCATCTTTCTCAGTAGGTGCCTATTTTATTGTTAAAGGTCATACTCATTTGTCTGCTCCAACAAAGGCAGCCCTTAAAGTTGGCTGTGGTTTTGACAGACAGTGGTCCCTATAAGTGATGGCCTTCAGGACAGAGCTGGCACTGCGAGTCAGTCACCACAGCAAGGGGAATAACAGATAACAAATCATGCCACTATTTTTCCTCTTGGCGTGATGGACGATAGCACAGCGGGGGTAACTTTTCAATGTCCTCAGATTAAAAACCCCTCAAACAAATGAGTTCTGAAAATACTGCCCAGAGGCATGAAAGGGAGCTGTTGGGCTCAAATTACTTTTAAAAAACAGTTGTTGTTTTTTTTTAAATGTACAATTTATGACCACTCAATGTAATTATCTAATTTTCAGTGATACTTTCAATTTTATACACACAAAGCTCAGCTGTAGATTTGAGGGGCTGTTGTCATCACAGATACAAAGCTTTTCGGAGAGAAGCAGGTAGTGCTTTACAAGGCATAGCAAATAAAATTCTAAAGGGAAATTTGGTATTTGTCAGCATATCATATGCATTTCGGTGTACTACAGATTATTTTAAATAGTATTGTTTACATGATATATTAATCAGCTCCTCAGTGAACGGTAGAAAGAGAGATAATCAAATGACCAAGCTCTTGCTATATGTTAAATCACCTCTTCATTTTCCTGGTCTGTTGTTAGCATCCCTAACAGCAATGTAAAATAAAATACAAATATTTCCACTTAAAAATATTAATTCTACTTTCTCTGACATATTACATTGTCAAATAATTTTTTTATTAACTGAAGGTAGAAAATGTACAAATTCTATATTTTTAGTTTTAAAAAATGTAATCAGGTGCATTTGCTCTATACCTGTCATTACAATGGCTATATGAGTAGGCAAATATAATATACAATAGTCATAATTTTATGTGTATATAAAAACGTGTGTATATCTCATGAATGTGTAGAAACCATGAGAAAAGGATAACATTTGTCTGGATGTTCTAGCCATTTTAATAGTTTATGCCTGAGCAGCTTGCTGTAAACAGTGATTATGGGCCTCTCTCCCAGGAAGATTGATTCAGCAGTTTTGAAATGAGGCTTGAAATCTGTATTAATGTGGGTCTGAGGTGATCTAGATATAACTTGATCTAGCTGTAATTGGGGAACGAGGCTGGGCATGTTGACGTTGGATTAGCACTCCTAGGTCCCAGTGTTTTGTACAGAAGTGCTGGCTTTGGAGCTAGGTGGACGAAGGTTTGAATCTTGGTCTTACTAGCTGTGTGATCTTTGGCACGTTACTCAATTTCTCCAAACCTCAGCTTTATAGATCGTTCTCTGGCAATAAGGAATCATATCTTGAAGGACTATTGGGAGATTAAGAAGCGGCTGACTGAAAGCAAGTGGTCTTTACTTGGTAATTATATAGCTGAAATGCTTAAGACAACACAATTAGGAGCTCGAATTAAAACACCTTTTTAGGGGACAAATGAACTCTCCCACCTCTCCCTGCCCCATAGCGCCAGGGCTTTGGGCCTTTCCAAGTCACCTTGAACGCTGCCAATATATATAGATGAAGTTATCTATTCTCAGTTCTGAACTCTAAATCTAAAACCTGAATAAATCTAGTTTAGATATTAGCCGCTCTCTCAAATCTTGTACTTTCCTTGAGCTTCAGAGTGAACCTGGGCCTTTGGTAATCACTCATTCAACACACTTACTCAATGCTGACTGTACACCAAGGCTCAGAATTTCCTCTTCAAAGGATAAGATGAGCCATGCTCTCCATGGACTGGGAGACATTCTAGGTGGAATGGGGACTTGCTGTCCTTATCTCACATCTCCAACTTTTTAATAATGCAGGACAGGGTGCTCTGATTTCTGGCAGTGCCTCCATTTCCTCACTTTTAAATGGCAATTATAACAAGCTTACCCACTGGAATAAGAATTAAAACGAGTCCATGTGTATGAAATGGCACCCAGGAAGTGACTTGCCCAAGGTCACACTGCTGGGACGTATTTGTCAGATTTGAACACATGCGCTGGAGTCCAAGCATTGTCTCTCTGGTTTTGCTTGGGTTGTTTATAACTCCTTGATCTTACCTGACAGTGTGAATCCAACCAGAAGGGAGAGTAAATAGTAAAATATATGAAGTTATGTGACTAGACTTATATACATACAAGGAGATAAGGAAACATATTTAAAAATAAAATGAAAATGTGCAATATTTAAATTTTTTATATATTTACTTTTTGTATAAAAATGTATATGTTTTTCTAGTCTCCCTATTTTTCCAACACAATGGGAAGGACTGTTACAGATTCCTGAGTCCCTTTAAGAGGTATCACAACAGTGCAGAATATATGTATGTACATATTGTCTTATTAAGTCAGATGAGCATACTCTATTCACTCTTCTGCCCTCCTTGCACTTAATTCTATATGTGTTGTTATAAAATCATTAATACATTCTTTAATGTAGAAATATATAGAACAAAAAATAAAAGTCTACCTTTCAACAACAGTTGAAATTGTCTTTACAGAAAAGGAGGGATTGTATGATATCCTTGTTCTCTACCTTGTTTATATGTGATATTATTCACATGTTCCCAAAGAAGTATATATGAAGTTAACTTGTTTTTTTAATGACTGCTTAGAATTAAAATGTTAAGCTAAAATGTATGTATCCCCTCATCTTTTGGTGGACATTTAAGTTGTTTCTAAGTTTTTAAAGTCATTTTCATAGCATTTCATTAAATATGTTTGTAGATATATCTTTAAACTCTTATGATTGTATTTTTGTAGGATAGGTGTCTGGAAATGAGATTGTTGTCCTGGAGTATATGAATTTATTTATTTTTTTAAAAAGATTTTATTTATATTTATTTGACAGAGAGAGAGAGATCACAAGTAGCAAAGAGGCAGGCAGAGAGAGAGGGGGAAGCAGGCTCCCCGCCGAGCAGAGAGCCGGACGCGGGGCTTGATCCTAGGACCCTGAGATCATGACCTGAGCCGAAGGCAGAAGCTTTAACCCACTGAGCCACCCAGGTGCCCCTGGAATTATTTTTTTGATTCTCCTGTCAAATTCCTTTCCAAAATCTTACCAATTTATGATACCACAAATATTGTAGGAGAATGTCTGTTTTCTATACCCCTGGCAATACTGAACCATATCAACTTTTTAAGTATAGATTTCATAGATTCTTAGACATACTTTGCCCCCCCATTTTTAACAGCTCTAAAATTTGAATATGTCTTATAGTCAATGACTTGTAATAGTCAAATCCACTTTCTCCATGATACATAAATACATGATTGTGTTTTGGGACACTTGAGTGGCTAAGTTGGTTAAGTCAGTCTTGATTTTGACTCAAGTCATGATCTCAGGATTATGCGATCGAGTCCTGCATCAAGTTCCATGTTCAGCATGGAATCTGCTTGAGATTCTCTCTCTCTCTCAGCCCCTCCCCCCAGATGCATGGGTGCAGGCTCTCTCTTGCTCTCAAAATAAATAGATAAAATTTTAAAAAAATTCATGATCGTGTTTTATAATTGATAATAACTTAGTTTCAATGAAATGTGGCATTTTTCGATCTAACAGGTAGTGAAAATCAGATCTTAATGCTGTTTGTGTTTTATTATATTAATTTCTAGTGAAACTGTACTTCTTTCCACTTTTATATTATCCACATGTAATTTTTCTTTTATAAATTGTTCATATCTCAATTAATCATAGTGGTAAATATAAGGAATTATGCAAAGGATACAGATTGCTGAAGAGCATTTTGTGGTGGGCAATCTTTACAAACTAGGTACATCAAAAACTTTCCATGATCCAGTCAATGTCTTGCTAGGACAGGACTGTTTTCAATATGGGGATCTGTTCCCACACAAAACGTTATATGTCTCTTCACAATGCCTATCTTGTTAGGAAAAAAGATTTAAAAATTTTTTGTTTTTTAATGGACAAAGAGTACATTCTTCAGAGAAAAATGGGCACTCCTCTCTTTCATGAGAGACAACCTTTGTGTCCTAGAATCGGCACTTTCCTCTCTAAGTTAGAGTAGAACTAAGGCAACCATGTTTGCTTGCTTTTTTCCAATACTGACAAAGTACATTGCTACTGGTGGAAAGAACCCTTTGTTCCTGAATCTGACATCCCATTATTAACTTGCTCTCTAATTGTAGTAATATGTGTTTTATTAAGATTTCTCCCGCTTGATTCAAATCAACATTCCTTCCCCTGTTTATATCTCATACATTTTTAGCTCAGTGCTTCTTAATGGGCATGATCCTCATAGTGGGGATCCTTTGACAGTATCAGGACACTTTTTTTTTTTTTTTTTTTATTTTGACTGGGTGGAGAGAAGGATAGGTAGCTACTGGCATCTAGTGGGTAGAAGACTGGGATGCTGTGAAATATCCTACAATACATAGGCCAGCCCCCACAATAAAGCATTATTCATCTAAAATATCAGGAGTGCCACAGTTGAGGAACACTGCTTTAGAATTTCATTTTAAATGGGCTTAACCTACAAATCACAGTGTTTGGATTTCAGTAGAGTCTCTAGGGATTCTCAACACCTACTCCACCCCCTCTGGCCCACACCCTGATGCATAACACCTGAGTGATGTAACATACCTTTTATTAATAATAGTTTCCCACAGGAATGATGTAGGAGGGCGGAGACAATGATGCCATGCCTATAATTTGAAAAGAGCTCCCAGGTGATTTTGATACCACTTCCTCCTCCCAACAGTTGAGTTACCACTGTAATTTAGAAGGTCTGAAGACAGTGATTGTCAAAGTACTTTGATTTACATCCTTCCCACCTCTTCTCTCCTTTAAGGTTTACCACTTGTTTGTCTATGGTTGCTTTTGAAAGATAGACAATGTCTTAAGTCAGGATTTTCTATTTATAAAGTAGAATATCTTTTGTTGTGTAGTGAATTTGGCCAAAATAGGATGTACATTTTCTGAGAAATTAAAAAAGACACACACACACAGACACACACACATATAATTAATTCTGCAATATTACTTCAAACCTTGGACAAATAATCCTTTCTTTATGAAAGTGGATGACTCTCAGGAAGTTGGTTTTATTGGTATTAAGTACTTTTGCTTAAGCACTTACTTTGAGATCCCTAGTCTACGATTACGTGGAATAAACCACACTTTCTGATTTCTAAAGTTTGGGTCTTTGTTCACATAGCATTAATATATCCATTCTTACAGTTCCTATACAGAGAGAGTATCCATTTCTGTAATGCTGTCTTGCATGCATTCAAACGCCTACATCAAAGCAGTGATCTGCTGCAGCCAGCCCTGCAGGGACTTGGAAGTTGAACATGGCAGAGGCCACGCTGAGCTTGGCAGGAAGCGCTCACTGTCCCCATCGAATATAGCCACTGTCCACCCCTCTCTGCCTGTGTTCTCTGTCATCTGCCAGCATTTGCCCTTCAAGTCTCAACTATGGCAAGAAAAAAAGGCCCAATTGTGGTGCTGGGGAAGAAGAACAAGATACGAGGGGAAGGGATCTCCACTGGCTACTCCTAATCTCTGCTCTCAGTAGACTTTCTTTCTGCTCTCATAAACGTGTAGCACCGTATTGGTTTTTCCAGCAGCTACCTTTGGTGTTCATTCTTACCTATTTATGTATAGCGGTACCAATACTTTCAAACCAGTTATCAGAAACAACCAGTTTAGAACACCTTGGAGTCATTTGAAAATGTCCTGTCTCTCAAGCAAGGATCATATAATATGCAAATATCAATTGCTTTGCTAATCATCGTATTCATGAGTCTGTTCTCCTGGTATCTGATTACCGGAACAGCAATACAAAGATGACATTAAATACAAATATGATAACAAAAATCGAAGACCGGTGGTAGTATATTACAACAAAGGCTGAAATATTTTGCAAAATTGTCTTCTGAGAAGTATCTCAGTGTGGCTTTTCAAACATGACATGTTCATCAGGCTGCAGCTTGAGTTCATCACAAAGCAATTGACACTTTTTCCACTGAACAAGGAGGGAAAAAGTGGCTCCTAAAATGTAACCTCCACTTTGCTGCTTTCCCCTCCTTTCCATAATCAATTACAATTTGTTGTGGGTTTTCTTGTATTTTACTTTAAATCTTCATAAATTAAATAATCTTTTATATTCATATTGTTAGCTAGAATTGAGATATAAATATAAGGACTCTTCTGATTTAAGACATTTGCTTTTATTTATTCTCCAACATGCCATCTGTCAGAGAGGAAAGAAAACAACAACAACAACAACATATGGATGAATTCTTTTTGTTTATCTAGATATTTTGGAATCAATATGTTCCAAAATATGTTGCCAGACTACATGATGTTCTTGATTGCCAGTGCTTACATTTGGGTCTCTGAATTAACTCGCACAGGATAAAATTTTAACCCTGCAAGACGTAGTCTATGTATCAATACTAAAAGACATGTGCGATCAAGTAAATTTCCATTTTCTAAAATCCAGACAGAGTTAGAGTAACTGGAAGTGTTGGATTGTGTGCTTACCACAGTTTCAGAAATGTACTTTTTTGTAAAGTGGTATCTGAAGCTCCTATAAAATCTTCATATTCCCTTTGAGTTACTAAAGGAAGATTAAATTGCTCTCTGTATAATTTAGCATTACACGAAGTCTTTGCTGTATTATAAATTGGTAATCCAAGTATAGTGTAAAAGTTAACACTCAGCTGCATATTACATTGAACATAGGAAATTCCCATCTTTCTAGGTAAAAATATGGGATGAACAAATGTGTAAATAAACTAGAAATATGAGTGTAGCCAAAATGCAAGTAGTTGTAAATTTTTTTTGCCCTAATTGTTGCATCTTTATGTAAAAACATATTATGATTATTGTTATTTAATTTGGGATGAGCAAGCATCGGACCCTCCGTGGTTAGAATTTCAGCACACAGCTGTTAGCATTTGCTTGTTTTTCTTTTTTTAGAATTAAACCATTTAAAAAGATTCAGTTTTGAATAGATGTGTGAACAGTAGTCATTGATGAGTCAGTTTAGTTCAGCAAATATTTACTGAGCATCTACTGTTTTAAAAACAATGCTGTGGGGGCAACTGGGTGGCTCAGTTGGTTAAGCGACTGCCTTCAGCTCAGGTCGTGATCCCGGAGTCCCGGGATTGAGCCCCACATCGGGCTCCCAGCTCCATGGGGAGTCTGCTTCTCCCTCTGACCTTCTCCCCTCTCATGCTCTCTCTCACTCTCTCTCTCTCTCTCAAATAAATAAAGAAAATCTTAAAAAACAAAACAAAACAAAAAAAAACCAATGCTATGGGTTACTAATGACTTTAGGGTACTTACTTTCAAGGGAGAGAGAAACCCATGACCATGCTTCAGAGTTATGTGGTAGTCTTCATTATTTAGAGCACAGACTTTGGCCCAGTGTCTCAGTCTGAATGCTAGTTTTGGTCCCGACAAGCTGAGTGACTTTGGCAATTTCCTAAATCATCTGTGCCTCAGTTTTATTGTCTGTATAGTGGGGGTCATGATAGTACGCATCTCTTAGCACTGTTGGAAGAATTCAGTAAGCTGATAGAGGCAAAGCACTTAGTACCAGGAACAATGAAATCACTCTAAATGTTAGCTGTTACCATTATTCATAATAAAATAGTGTAAGAGGATATTTGCTTTTCCCATATCTAAAATCTTTTTGTTAGGAAATGACATATTTGGGGGCCTTGTCAATTTAGCTAGAAAGTCATAGGCATTGCAGAAAACTTATTCTGGGTTCAAACTTTTATTAGTCCTTAGCCACGTGGTTCTCAATTTTCTTATTTGTAGAAATAGGGATAATACTACCACATTTTCATGGTTTTCATGAGAATTTAATGAGATAATGTTTATAAAGGCTGTCAATGAGTACTAGCTATTAATATTTATTAGATAAAAAATCCATTCACACCTCTATATCTCCAAAGAAAATAAGAAGCACTATGAAAAATGTGTTGTTATTCAACTAAAATAATATTATACTTTAAAAAATGTAATTCTGAGATTAAACAATTCTCAATCTTAAATCTCATTTTAAGTTTGGTTCCTACCAAGTTCCCTCTTTTTCATCCTTATAGAAATGTTTTTTCTTATTTGCATAGTACTATATAAAAATTCCTACAAACATAAGATATTATCTTGTTTTTGCATTTTAGAATGGAAGCTGTCTGCACAAATTTGTAATGTGATAGAGTTTATGCTAATTTTACCATAAGTTTCATGGGTATATTGGAGGCTTGTTAATAATTAAAAAATTTTACTTCTTCAAGTTACAAATAAGTATTACAGTAAATACTTTCCAATCTTTATCTGACATGACATCTTACCAATACAGGCATCACAAAATAAATAATTTATGAAAAATATTTATTTAAAGAGCTGTAATTTACCTTGCATTTACCATATGCCATTCATCCAAGTAGCAATATAAAATATTCATTAGAGAAACTCATTAAAACAAACTTCTATACAATGAGGTGACGGGCCAACAAAAAACATCAATCATAGCAGGGCTTTAAGTTTTTATTAGTGCATATGGGCACACTAATATTTCAAAGTAGAAAATTATGAATATTTTGCTCTGGCTCTGGAATGACCAGGCTGCTGCAAAGACAAATTTGATAAGAGTATAACAAAGACAGGAACTGGTTTTTCTTCATTTGTTTTCATTTTAGTCAAGATATCAGTGACAGTTCACTGAGATTTATTTTATTAATGATGAATCAACCTGATGCTGTAATTAATGGGAAATCTATAGCTAATCTTAGAGGAAAAATAACTAGGCACATAATGATGTTTAAACCTGGCAGAGCCGAACTCCATGCCTCTGTCTCTTGAGTCTGTGCTGTGCAGGCAGAGCAGTCACTGTGAATATCAGAAACTCATACTACACTTCCAGGCACATGCCTACGGAGCAGTGTTTACAAAACACCGCAAATGCTGGACCTCAGAAAACTGATTCTACTCACACCAAGTAGCTGCAGAATGATTGGATTGCCAGTTTAAAACATGCATACACACGCACACGCACGCGCACAGACATACACAACTTTACAATTCTAGTGCAACTTCTGAATAGGGACAGTATTAGAAGTCAGGAAAAATAACAGGCTCAAATCAATGCATTTACGGGATTCACATAAGCAGCATTGTGTTTCTCTAGATTTCCCTATATAAACTAATTCACAATTCATTAGGAAGTTCTGTTAAGTCTCTGCTTCACATTCACTGCCCTTCTATTATACCGTTGATCTGTGATTAAATGTTCTAATAAAATTAACTGGGTTTGCTACAAACAGAACATCTGGAGCTATGTTTAATTTCATGTCAAACATACACAGGAAACACCTGTCTAGGTGAAGTAATTTAAAAAAAAAATGACATTAATCCATCTGTTTTGGAAAATGGTGTCATGGTTGTCACATTAAAAGGTAATATCAACAAACACAGAAACCCTAAATTGCTTTGGACCATACGTTTTCTAAAATTAACAAAAAAAATGGCTTATCCAAATGTTATTGTGTCAGTCTTATTTTGTGCTGAATAATAAGAGGCCTTCTTTAATTCAGCAACTTTCAATACCTGCCCTGTAAAACTTCCAGATGTGAAGTCAGTCCCTGTACTTAAAAGATTAAAACGACTGTGTGATTCTTTATCTAAATATCTGTGCTGAGATCAAGCTAACACAGTCCACTGACTTCCTCCTATGATAGGTAGACTTTACATGCATATTAAAGTATACAAAGGTATGAACAACTCATTTTTATATGATGCCAATGAACAAGCATATGCTTTTTAGAAATTAAATCTTCACATGTGTATATAACTAGCAGTGGCTTTTGATAGAAAGATGTGCATACACAATGTCAGCCTGATAGAGAAACTGGCAATATGTTATTGATGACCTTTTTTCCCCTTTCATTCAGTTTGTTTTGAGATTCTCAGCTTATTGGGGTCCAAAGTGCTTTCTCTAAATCTTCCTTGTAATTTCTATTTCTTTGTAGAACACAGGTGGGCTGCCAAGATGGTAGGGTTTTTTGTTTTGTTTTGTTTTTGTTTTTACACGCCTTTTAATAATGGCTTAGTGATTTACTTATTTTGTGAGTCATACTATCTTCTCACTTAAGAAATGAGGCAGCTGAAGAGTAAAAAAGCTAAGTAACTTGACCGGGATCACCAGACCTAAAATGTCTTTAATACAGACGTTCTCTGCAAAATTTTGCATTGAAGTGCATCCTGAAACAAAGCGGAAATTCTTAGTAGAGGAGGGGGAGAGGTTGGTGAGAAGGTGAGAGGTTTAAAGGCACAGTCCATGAAGCCTGTCTTTATCTTGGGTATTCTTAAAAAAGTAATATGAATTTCTAATTCTACTCTCCAGTATTGCTATACATGTAAAAGGGTGTTATTTTATGTTGTTTTTCTAAAATATTTTAAAAATACATTTAATGTTCCAAGAAGGTATGCCTTAGACCTCCCAGGTCTACTGTAGCATGACTTTCCCTACTCACAGCACCCAGGTTTGTGTCCTCAGGGTACAGGCACTGAAGGAAATTAAGGGAAACAATTTTTTTTTAAAGGCCATCATGCCAGCCTGGAGTGTTCTGGAAAATTACAATAAGGTTTTATTTTTAAAAATATGGTTAGTAGAATGAAATGATACAGATTTGTTAACTATAACTAAGAATAGACGTTTCACAGGTACACAATCTTAGAACACTTTTAAACTGAATTTGAAATGTTAGTGTTTAACTCTTTGTCAATAAATTATTGGTGTTATAGATGTTCATAGTTGTAAGTGACAGATTTTTATGCTGTTTACTTCTAGAACGGCTGAGACACATAGCAGAGAGGTAAAAGTTTTGGCTGACTCTTGGCTGAATTCTAACAGAAGTAGTTAGAACGTGTTGAAAAAGAGAGATTGAGCACATCCCTTAGTTGTAAATTATGTATATTAAAGCAGACTGGAGATATATAGGTAGGAAAAGAGTGGCCAAGTGGAGGAAGTAAGGGTAGAGGCACTGTAGAGAATGACAATCAAATTAATAACCTATTTCTGGTTGTCTAGTGACAAATATTTCTAGGATCAAATTGATGCTAAAGTCCTGTAATGGAATCTCCTTGCAAGTCAGTGTCATGTTGCAGTCTCTAGAACACTCAGTTCCACTGCCATATGTCAAAATTTGTCCCTGGGGATGGGGGGAAGGTGGAGCAGGTAGGGTCTTGGAACTTCTTCTCATGTGTCCACTAGAGCAGCTCTCTCTGTCTCTCTCTAGGTATATATTTTATTGACTTTCTTTATGAACTGTTTTTTCATAGGTGGTTTTCTGCTACTAAAAATTTTTGTTTTAACTTTTGGTTGGCCCAAACATTTATTTTTAATTCATTATATAAGTTGTTTTCAGTTCTCAATTGCAACAACTCTGACTCCATAAAAGGTAATGTTTTTATTGATTACTTCGTGTTTTGGGGGTGGAACACTTTGCTGAGGTTGAAATTAATGCCTCCAAAAATTGTTCAAAGATATTATTTGTATCTATTAAGATATAATGAAACAGTATTAATTATTTAGATCATGGGTTGGCATACTTTTCCTGCAAAAGGCTAGTTTATAGATATTTTCAGCTTTGTGGACCTCATGGTCCCTGTCACAACTACTCAAGCCTGCCATTGTAGTGAGAAAGAAGGTATAAAGAATAGGCATGGCTGTGTCCCAATGAAACTTTATTTACCAAAGAGGCAATGGGCTGGATTTGGGCAGCAGGCTGTAGTTTGCCCACCCTTGACTTATACTATGGAAATATATGGAAATCTTAGACCATAAAATCAATAATCATCATATAAATTAAAACACATGGATCTCAAAATGTAGAAACATTGCAATATTGTCTCAATTATATGCATGAGATATTGTTCTTCTACCATGAAAACATTATTTCATAATTTTACACCTACACCAAGTTGGGCATCCTAGGAAGGTCCTCAATTTCCCAATCTAAGTAGTAGAACTAAAGTAAATGCAGCCTCAGTAGGATAAATTATTGGAGTAATGCACAGAAAATACAAATAAATATAAAATGTCATTAAGTAACTAAGATAAATTTCATAAAGCTGATGCAATGTGAATTTGTGCAAAATAAATAGCTAGAACAGGAAATCATACATTCTCATGAATTCTAGGATAATCTGCTAGTTATAAAAGCAAAAACTGATTGATTAATCACAATAAATACTGAATTTTCTAAAGAGGCAATATGTCCCTTTAGAAAAGGTATGGTAAACTAGGGGGTCATTATAGGAGCAAACAAAAACAAAACAAAGCAAACAAACAAGCAAACAAAAAACACACGTCAAACCCAAAAATCTTCATATAGCCAATGGTTTCTCTCATCTGTTGATGGTGGTCTTGCTGGTAGTGCCATGTCTCTTCTACCTCTAAATTTCCATAATTCAATTATGTGTTATGAATTCTAGAAGAGAGAAAATCAAAATAAAGTTTCTCAGGACAACACAAGCAAATATACTTAGAAACTAAAATATATGAAGATTGATGTCTGAATCATGTCTTGACATGGAACATTGTATTCTTTTAATTGTGTATCTCTTTTGCATGTGCTATTCTGGAATACTAAAAGACTGGCAGCCAGTTACAGACTACTTCTATCCTTTGCCTTTATCAGTTTTCACTATGTACCCTCTGCTTGGATCACCTTTCTTCTGGTGTCATATATATGCACAGTCAGCTCGGCCTCCAGGATTGCTTAAACAGTATCTTCTTGTTGAAATCTTTCCTAGGGATGCCTGGATGGCTCAGCTGGTTAAGCGTCTGCCTTCTGCTCAGGTCATGATCTCAGGGTTTGGGATCGAGTCCCGTATCAGGCTCCTTGCTCAGCAGGGAGGCTATTTCTCCTTCTGCCTGCCACTCCCCCTGCTTGCACTCTCTCTCTCTCTCTGGCATATAAATAAATAAAATCTTTATAAAAATCATTAAAAAAAAAAAACCTTTCTGAGGATGCTGGTCCTTTTCAAGGTTAATGTTGATCATTCTCTCCTCTCTGAATCTTTTACATAAGTTTATTGTTAGTGTATTTTACATATGAAGAAATCGAGGCTCAGGTTCAGGCTTAGGGCCACAGCTGGTAAGAAATGGAGCCAGTATTCCACGCCAAGTCTGTCTGACCCAAAGTTTATACTAGTTTCACTGTCTTGTGAGAGACATATGACAACATAGGCAGGTAGGAATAATGTCAAAATAGTGGAGGTCATGACTTTTCTAATTATGAAAGTAGGGCATGTTGATTGAAAAATATTTGGAAATAGAGAAAAATTTAAAGAAGAAAAGGAAAAGTATGTATTTTTACAAACTATTTCCTTAGCTCTTTTGCTATTCCAATTTTGTACAGTTTTCTTTTAATATATGTAGCGAATACAATTTTGTTTCCTGCTTTTCTAACCTAGCAACAATAAGCAATTTGCATGCAGTAAAGCATTCTACATAAAATAATTTTCAATGGCTGCATAACCATAATATGTGGTCAAAAGGATATAGCACAATTAAGTAGGTTCTGAATACAATGGTTATCTTCAATTTTCCCAAGTAAGTAGTGTTGATATACACACACACCACGCTATTTTCAATTTTTTAAAGATATGTTCCTAAAATTGGAATGAATGAGTGAGATGCTATGAACATTTTTATGGTTCTTGATAGAAATTGATAAAATTTTTACTTGAATAATATAGGGACACATGGATAGCACATTGCCTGGAACATTGTAAACACTCAAGAAATGATACTTATGTTTTCAAATTGCTCTCCAGAAAGGTAATGGTAGTTTTCACTTCCACCCAGTTTACAATAGCAGTCATCTCCCACTAAACTGGCTGACTGCTTAAACATTTAAAGTGTTTTATTTAATTGATAATGCTTCTATTGTTATTTAACTTCGAATAAATCATATAGGCCAGAAATATCAACCCCCTCCAAATTTTTTTTGATTTCCCTTCTGATTATCATTACTCATTCCTGAATAGAGGAGAAAATGATATATGAAATTTCTCATTCCAATCCTATAATCTCCCTTCCAAAACTCTTCTTTGCTTACAGATGTAATATACAGGAGATGTAATATCTCCTAACTGGAATATTCTGAAATTCATTCTGGATATTTTTAGTAAAATTTTACTAACTTTTTGAAACTTATTTATAATGTTTAGTTTTCTGCATCAATTTAAAGGCAAAAAATAGTGGGATACTTTTTGTTATTATTTTTGAATTATATACAAATGTACAAAAGTTGTTTTGAATATCTGCTAATAACAAATGAACTAAAACCATCCTGTTTAAAATTATACTCTGAAATTAATTCAGGAATCTTAATTTCAATTTGTAATGGTTAAATCTGAGAAATCATCAATATTCAGCAGTTCATTATAAATAGCCTCATGTTCTTTGATTACCAATGTGTTATTTGAATTTGCATATGGTTAAGGTGTTTAGCTTTGTTTATTACTCTTTTATTATTTTTTCAAATGCATTTTTCTCTCTAGGGCTTAGGAGTCTTTTTTTTTTTAATATTTTATTTATTTGACAGAGAGAGAGAGAGATCAAAGTAGGCAGAGAGGCAGGCAGAGAGAGGGGGAAGCAGGCTCCCTGCTGGACGGAGAGCCCGATGTGGGGCTTGATCCCAGGACCTTGAGATCATGACCTGAGCCGAAGGCAGAGGCTTTAACCCACTGAGCCACACAGGTGCCCCCCCCTTTTTTAAAAATATTTTATTTATTTATTTAACAGAGAGAGAGAGAGAGAGATCAAAGTAGGCAGAGAGGCAGGCAGAGAGAGAGGGGGAAGCAGGCTCCCTGCTGGACAGAGAGCTCGATGTAGGGTTTAGGAGTCTTAATATAATTGATGTTTATAAGACTTCTTTTGATCAAGGCAGGATTTGTTTAAAATCCATGTGAAATAACTATAGTCTACTTTTCTCAAGTGCAGATGTCACTCTACCTCAGACCCAATAATCCTACAGCTCGTACATGGCCAATATACTCCCGACAAATATCTGCATTCTGAAGCTTTCTTTATATCATTGAGTTTTCTATAGTTGGACTTACATATTTATACCCCCAACAAATTTGATTCCATGCTAATCCATGGCATATTTGATCATTCCTATGTAATAAAGTTCTTCTTTTTTTAAGTGGGAGGGAAAAAAAATCTCCTGTCTAATACAAACAACATTATCTCTAAAACTCTGATACATCATCATACATGCAAAACCAAAGCAGCGCTAGGCTAGACTGGCAGATTAGATGAACCACTTCAATTTTCCATCAATCAAATTATGGTTTATTGTTCAGCTGAACTACCTCAGGCAACACAAATCTAAAGAACTGTCATTTTGGAAACATTACATTTTTTTTCTTGTCACATTATAACCCAAGCTGTAGTCATAAAAAAAGAATGTCATACCATTATGGACTCATAATATTCCTTAATTTAAGAACAGCTAATTCATCTGTAGATTGGGCTTGGTGCCTACATTTAATAATG
This sequence comes from Potos flavus, assembly GCA_028534135.1. NCBI lineage: Eukaryota > Metazoa > Chordata > Mammalia > Carnivora > Procyonidae > Potos > Potos flavus. Next base: position 47,372,983 of record CM052900.1, read on the forward strand.
ATAGCAGTGTTGGGTTATAATATCATCCAGCCACATCGCTACCTTGATTCTTTCCAAGATAATGGTGACTTATAAACTATTGAATTCAACAAAGGGTGGTTGCTGAAAGTGGTAGCTTAAAGAACAGAGTAGACAAGAAAAAAAATGTCAAATTTTTAACCCATCTAATATTTTAATTGTTTGGTTTGTGTGCAAAATTGAATTAAAGATTTGATCTCTGAAGATAAAATTATAACTTACTTTTATTTTTCTTTATTTTTGTAATAGGGAGAAAGTGAGTCATCAGTCAGATTGAAAGTTTAACAAAAACGAGAAGCAACCAAACTCTAATATCCAGAATATTAAAAATCCGATTACATTTGGTCTCCCACAAGTATATCAATACATTTTCTGACATTTATTCTGTGACGTTCCTCTTAGGTTGAGGAATTATCATCGATGTTGTTGCATTTATAAAGCTTTTCTCTCAATTCATCTTAGATGTATGAAATAAGCTGATGGCATTTCTATAGCTAGAGATATTTAGTTGAATGCATGCAACAGTGATGATTGCTTTTCTTTGTAGCATAGGTATTACAATTTGGAAAGTGAGGAGGGAAAATGACAAAATAAATTTTATTCTCAAAATACAATTCCCTCAAAATTGAATGAGATATTTGCGCAATAATGAATCTTGTTAAAACCATGGTGGTTTCCAGTTGCTGTAGACTCATATTTATACTTAAAATGTGTTCATGATTACTTGAAGGCATAAACCCCCTCAAGAAATAATACTCATAAATAATACATGCTAAAGCCCAAAGATAATCAGACAAGTTATAAGAATATACCTCCCTCCACAAATGTATGTCATTGCTACATTTCATGAAAGGCCACTTAATTGACTACCAGATAAAGGAATAAACCTGCTAAAAGAATAGATTTACTGTGCATTGAGGCAATGCATTTAAGAGGTCTCCACTGAATAGAAAACTAGTTCCATTGGCTGAGCGAAGATATGTTCTTGAACGCGTTGGGACTTATTAACTGAACTTTTATGTGCCTTTTATGCATCATTTATTTTTGAAAAATCAGGAATTTTCATGATAGCAATTACTTATGTACCAAAGTCATGCGAAATTCCTGTGGTTGGTACCACAAAATCCACCCCAAGGAGGGACCTTACCCTCTTTTTAACACCTCTGGAGTTTAGGACAGAAAAAAAGGAAGTGATAGAACACCAGAGGAGGTGTATATGACTGCACTGAATGCTGTGGGTTTTCTGTAAAAAAGGCGCTTGAAGACCTTACGCTAACCCTTCTGGAGATTTTGTTTTATAGGCATGGAAGCCAAAAAAAATATTGAATCATTTTTTCGCAAATATGAGGATGATAATAACACCTAACATTTATTGAGAGCTTACTCTTTGCCTAAGCAAATTCGTAACATTTGGTTATTTGTACCATTTTTTGTGCAAATATGTCTATGTTTGGCATGACTGTAAACATCTTCATTCTGCCTTATTTAGCCAAGATTTGTGTTTGCCTGCTCTGAGATTCAGTCCTCACGATATAAGTGCAAAAACTACTGGCAATAAAGCTCTGTCTTTGGTTCAGCTTCACTACAAAATCCAGTGTTTCTCAACCCTGTGTAATTAAATGCAAATGCTAGGTTATAATTATATTATGGGTGTGACTAAAACAGACCAAGGGAAGGAAATTCTTAGTTAAATCTGCTTCTACCTTGTTGTTTCTAGGTTTCCTGTGGTTTCTTCACTCAAATTTTAAATAGTATTTGATCCAAAGAGTCTAACTTAACTCTTCAAGACTTCATTAAAGGTTTAACTGAATGCGCAGGTTTTCAGTCTCCTGAATAGACTCCAGGACTATAAGGGTGAAATAGTATTCTTCTGATGATAAATTGTAAAGTTCCATTCCTGCTTACTTTTTCTTATTTATGGACACACAAGAGGTTGAGTGGACCAGCGGTGACTCTGTTTGAGGCTGGGGACCTTTCCTGAAGGACAGTGCCTGGTGTGGCTTGCTTTTAAATAAGGTTCATGCGATCAGACTCATCCTTCCCCCTCCTTTCACTACACCTATGTCTGTTCCCCACACCTTCTTCTTCCTCTTTCTGTTCTTTTTTCTCTACAAAGATAATACCAATAGTAGCATCAAGAATAAACAGTTACTATAAAGGTAGGATGGTTGATAATTTAAAAAGAAAATCCCGGCCATTTCGTTTCTTATGACAGTTGATTTAAAAGCTACTAACAGGGACGCCTGGGTGGCTCAGTGGGTTAAAGCCTCTACCTTCCACTCAGGTCATGATCTCAGGGTCCTGGGATCGAGCCCCGCATCAGGCTCTCTGCCTAGCAGGGAGCCTGCTTCCCCCTCCTCTCTGCCTACTTGTTATCTCTCTCTCTCTGTGTCAAATAAATAAATAAATCTTAAAAAATAAAAAAATAAAAATAAAAGCTACTAACAGATATATGTGAAATGTCCAAGGCCAGGTAGAACAGATTTAGGCAACAAACAGTCCTCACCTGCTGTCATTTTCTCCCAATGCTTGAGTGAAAGAGACCTGAGAAAGAGGATCTCTGAAGGAGCAAGTTCTCAAAGGCATCTGTAGAGGTGGTCAAATTCAAGTGTCTAAGTGTTCTTCAAATACAAACATTGCAGAGCTCCGCAGGTCTCATTTGCTGAGTGAGCAAGTCTGAGGTCCAGAGCTGTGGTGACTTGGCCCATGCCACATGGTCTTTGGGTGACAGATTAAGACCAGTTCTTTGACCCTCAGGTTAGAGGGCTTATTCTCACATTTTGGTAGTTCTTAGATATTGGCCGTCAGCCTGGAGCTGATCGATGAAGAAGTTCACATTCATCCTCAGCTAATTCACAAAACGGTGAATTTTTCATGGACATGACTTTGTTTCATTGAAAAAAAGTGTTTTAAACTTTGGTGTGGCGGTGTCTGTTCTTGTGTGAAATGGTGGTGAAAGCAGTTTATACTTGTTTTGCCTTTGTTTGTTTTTAAATGTCTTTTCTTGGCAAAATTAAGACGTCGGCAACCCAGCGATGGAACTTATATATTTATTTGAAATTCCACTGCGCCATGAAATCTAAAAGTCTGGGAAGCACAGCAGTCGGCTGCCTCCCTCTCCTTCCCCAGATGGGCACTGCTGTGAATCCCTCCTTCTTTCAATTTCCTTCTTGGCAGAGTACGTCCTATGATTTTTGGCTACAGGCTGTGGAAACCTCCATGGGTGGAAGGTTAGCAGGCTTAGGGTTTAGACTAAGTTGGGCCATTAGTGAGGGTACCACATCTGTCAAGCCATTAACGTGGATTTTGTTTTTCTTATTACAAAAATGAAAGGGTTGGTCAAGTTAATTTGAGAATTTTGAGTTCTCTCTCCTTGTGTGTGTGTAGAAGCTTTGAGTTCTGTTTGTGAGGCAGGGTTTTTATAGAATAACATGTCATCCATGTGGACTAAAGAGAGTTGGTGTAAGAAAGTGAGGATGAGGAGAAGTAAAGACATAGAAGATTCAATTTTATTTCCACAAAGAGACCAAATTCTAGTGACCAATGTACAGAACTCCGAATTGTTTGCTCCATTTACTAAAGTATGCAGGTCTCTTCTTGGTCCTTCGTTTGCTCACATTTTGGTGCTCTGAGTATCTGGCATTGGCTTACATAATTAAATTTGAACTTATGCACATTGAAAATTTTCCTGAATGGATTCTCTTTTTGTATATATTGTTGCTTTGATAGAAAGAACCTGGAATTTGGGGCTGGGAGCTGAGATGAGATTCCAGCTCTGTCATTTAGTTGTTAGGTGACTCCAAGTTAATTCTCTGACTTCCATGTGTACCTGGAGAGAGTGCCTTCCTTTACAGAAACTCTAATAAATAAATGAGATTATAATTATGAACACAGATTATAAACTACAAAGATCTATATAAATATCAGACATTAATATTATGCATCTGATCTATATTTTACACATGATACACATGATGGATTGATATTATCTGCCAAAGTATATCTATGTATTCCACAATTTTTATGGAATAACTACATGGTTCAGGGATTGATTGATTCTTTCTCTCTCTCTTTTATTACGAAAAGTAATAAATAAATTTCTCTCTTTTCTTTATGATGAAAAGTCCTTGCTGTGTAGCCCATACAGGGTTTTGTCTACACATTTTGGCTTTTTTTTTTTTTTCCTAGTCTCAAGAGTCGCTGAATACTCTTAACTCATTTAAGTTACTATGGGCCACTTTGTTGTCTGCCAGATAAAACACAAGTTTCTTAGTAAGGTATGTCAGACCTTTCATATGTTTACTCCAAAATATTTTTCTGATATTCTCCCTTGCCCTCTCTGCTCTGGATGGACTTCCAAAACTGCCCTTCTGAACCATTTTTAGGGTGAAATTCCTACCCTCCCACTCATCTGCAAATTCCCACTCATCCTACTCCATTCTTCTCCCAACTCTCCTAGGAAGCATTGATCTTTCTTCTGTGAACCCCTTGAGTCCTTCTCCCAATATCTTTATGTTGCAACATACATGTATTATACTGTAAGTTTTTATAGTATTATTCCTTATAAGAATAGTGTCTTCTGAGATTTTATATCTCTTGTTGCCTATTAAAGTATCTGGCAGATAGAATACTTAGTAAATGGTTTTGGTATATTGGTACAGCAATATCAGTACAAATGATGATATTTTGTCACTTAGACTTTGTCTAATAAATTTCAATTAAGACATAGTCAGAGGGTGCCTGGGTGGCTCAGCCAGTTGAGCATCTGACTCTTGATTTCAGCTCAGTCACGATTTCAGGGTCCTAGAACTGGCCGCTTATCAGGCTCCACACTCAGCAGGAAGTCTGCTTGAAGTTTCCTTCTCCCTCTCCTTCCCCCACCCCTGCTTATACACTCTCTTCCTCTTTCTCTCTCATAATATATAAATAAATCTTAAAAAAAAAATACATTGTCAGGGTTTTTTTTTCCTTGCTTTTTTTTTTTTTTTTTTTTTTTAACTCACAAACAACAAAATTCCTAAGTTCTAAGCAATGATTTGCAATGTGGTATATTTGGTCACATTTATTATTAAATCATTAAAATATGAGACTGATTGTTTAAGTTTATCTTACTTTCTCAGCTGCATCAACCAGGCAGCAATCCAATTGATTGTATGGTGGGCAATTTTCAAAAGCTGATTTAGACTCCCATAATAAGGTCATCTTCTTCACATCTCTTAGGGCTTCCTCTTCATTATTAAGTGTAACTGTAGATAAATACATTATCTTATTTTTATACTATTAAGTATTTATACTATACATAGTAACTCTTAAGGAAATTCCATGAAAAGATGGGAAGAGGAGGATAAAAAAAAATCCAAAGCTTTTCAGATTTCTAAAGATATGCATAATTTTTGAAAGAAAGATGGTCAAAATTAATTTTAGGAAAACACTCTTACTCACCCACCAATAAGCTTTTGCCATGTGAATGTAACCAGGTGTAAAATAATTAGGTGGAACAGAGAAGAACAATATTGATAAATTAGTAACAACAGTATAGCCAAATTGAATGATAATTCATAATGTTCGCATCTGCTGAGTTAAATTTTTAACTTATCATTTCACAAGATGAATTTAAATGGATTTGGATAGTGATTTCCAGACATTCAAATATTTGTTTCAGCTCGATTTCTTCTTGAATCGTCAACTGCTCGATATTAATAGTTGGAACCAAAATTGAAAGCCAAGTCAGAAAGAAAATCATTTCTTTGAGTATCTTTGACATAATTTATTCTTTCAGATTTTTAACTGGTGTGACTTCTGACAGGAGTATTTGTGTGTGCACGTGTGTGTATGTGTGTGTATGTTGGTACAGAGGTGGGGTCAGTGATTAAAGAATTCTGAACTGGGTCTAACAGTTTCCAAGCCTCAAAATCAATGCCTTTAATTTGATTGTTTATCCAATCTTTCTCAACTGTTCAAATCCTTTAAGGAATGCATGTGAACAAACAGGAAAAACTGAATATCTTAATTACTTATTTGTTTATTTTTCTATCAAGGAACACCTCTCTCATAGTTCAGATTCCTTGGGAAATGCATGCAGCATGTTTATTGACAAGTGATTTGAGAAAGAAGTCTTGGGAGGGAGTTAAGGAAGCAGGAGTGGGCAGAGGGGGAAGTTGAATTGTAATGCATTTGTAAGAAAGGCCATATTAAATCTCATAAAGAGCTCTGGACTTGAGAAGGCACTTTAGAAATGTCCCAAATAGGGAAGGGGAACCATCACTTTGTCAACTACATCATCCAGTCATTACTTATGGATTTCTCCCCCTTTACAGTCCTTCCCCCTTCTCCAGGTGAAATAACTAAGGCACCTTTCCTTGGCCAGCAACAGTTCCTGGGGAGGGACTAACCATTAAGTCACAGACAGGCGATGTCCTCAGCATGTGGGGAGATGGACACTTTGGTCCTCAAAGGAGACATCTAGTTCATGTCCCACAGCTTCCGCTGCAGTCTCCAATGAAGTTCATCTCTGCAGTGTCATCCTTGAAGCAATGACTGGGGGTTGGGGGGTGGTCAGTAAACACAATAGGCTATTTATGGCTAATTAATTGTTCCAATTCTAGAAATATCCAGTTTATCTTTCCTCTGCTTTAGATTGCTTCTTAGTCCATTTGGGCTGCTATAACAAAATAGCATAGATGAGGTAGCTTATAAACTACACACACATTTATTTCTCACAATTCTGGAGGTTGGGAATTCGAAGATCAAGTCTCCAGAAGGTTCTGTGTCTGGTGAGAGCCTGGCTTTTTGGTTCATAGATGGCCATCTACTTTCTGTGTCCTCATGTGGCAGAAGGGGCAAGGGAATTCTCTGGGGACTTTTTTTATAAGGGCACTAATTCCATTCATTAAGGTTCCACTACCATGACTTAATCACCTCCCAAAGGCACTGTGTCCAAATACCATCACATTGAAGAATGGATTTTAACATATGAATTTTGGGAGGGACACAAACATTCAGTCTATAGCAGATAGTAAAGACCTTAAAGCCTGAGTTAGATCTATTATTTTCTTATTTCTTTGAATTTTTCCTATTATGAATAGCTGAATCTCTATCTATCTATCTATCTATCTATCTATCTATCTATCTATCTATCTATCATCTATCTATCTAAAATCAGCTGGTCAGTGAAAATCTTACCTTTAGGAGATATATGAAGTATATATTTTCATATCTTCAGTGCTCTTCAGTTAAGACACATTTTTCTTTCTTTTCCTTTCTCCTCAATTATGCTCTAGTGTGTTTCTCCTTCAGAAAATACATTAAGACTTGATGAGTATGGTAGGTAGAATGATGGTTCTCCAAAGATGTCCCTTTTTTTTTTAATGGGAAGGGGGCAGGAGGAGCAGAGGGAGAGGGAGAGAATCTTAAGCAGGCTCTACACTCAGCTCAGAGTCCAATGCAGGGCTCCATTTCATGACCTGAGTAGAAATCAAGATGCGGTTGTTTAACTGACTGGACCACCCAGGCTCCCCGGGATATCCATATTTTAATAATCAGAACCTGTGAATATGTTCCCTTACCTGGCAAAAGAGAAAGCAGATGTGATTAAGGTTAGTATTTTAAGATGAGAGATTAGGGCATTATTCAGGTGGGTCCACTGTTAACCATAAGGATCCTTAAATAATGGAAGAGGGACATGGAAGGTTAGAATCGGAGAGATATTTGAAGATGCTACATTGATGGATTCGAAGTTGGAGGAAGGGACCACAAGCCTATGAATGCAAGTGGCCTCTAAAAGAGGGAAAAGACAAAGAAATGCCTTCTTGCACCAAGCTTCTAGAAGGAATGCAACCTTAGCAACACCTTCATTTTAGCCCACTGATACTGATTTTGGACTTTTGATCTCTAAAACTATAAGGTAATGAGTATGTGCTGTTCAAAACCACTAAGTTTGTGGGAATTTGTTACAGCAGCAATAAGAAATGGATAAAATGGGTTTTGTCTATTTAAAGGTATGTACTAGATGATTCTATGCTCCTGTAACAGTAATTTCTTGTAATGTTTTTCAAAGTCCAAATAAGGAAAAAGACTTATTAGTCAGTGAATCCATAAAAAATGTACCATAGTTGGAAATATGAAAGATAGATCCTTTTTAGTTTGATAGACATCCTATGTTTATCGTTCAATTTCTTTGAAATTTTGAGCCAAAATTTCAAAATCATCAGGTTTCACATACAAATCTGGATTTCCAGCTTAAAAAAAAAATCAACACTGGGCCTAGATTTCCAGATAGTGTCATCTTTTTAGAGCTGAGTGATAGCTGTGCTTGTGAGACACAGACTGGCTTCTCTAGATGGCCATACTCTACCCTCACACAGGTGTGCTTAGCACATACGCCTGGACCACTGTACTCAGCCTGGCTTAAGGAAGGACTTGCACCTTCCTATTATTTACTTGACGATGTTATATCGAGTACCATAGTGACTTAGCATTGTTAAGAAGATTTTAAAATCATAAATAAAAGTGATATATAAATAATTTGTTTTATGTTAATTTCTGGAAATAATTATTTTTTAAAAATTTTCTTTGGCTTTTAGTTACATAGCTTCTAATTGAAACAAGAAACAGTTTTCTTGCTCCTTATCACGGATTCATGCTTCTAGTTAAAATGGTGCCTAGGGTTTGTGGATTTAAGGGAGAGATGTCAAAGGTTGAATTTGCTGTAATATTATTTATTGAAGTATAGTTGACATACAATGTTACATTAGTTTCAGGTGTACAGCATAGTGATTGGACAGCTGTATACATTATGCTCTGCTCAATACAAGTGTAGCTACCATCTGTCACCGTACAACGCTATTACAGTATCATTGACTGTATTCTCTATGCTGTAGCTTTCATCCTCATGACTTACTCATTCCATAACTGGAAGCCTGTGCCTCCCAATCCCCTTCACCTATTTCTGCCATTCTCCAGAGCCCCCATCCCTCTAGCAACCATCAGTTTCTGTATTTATGGGTCTGTTTCTGCTTTCTTATTTGTTTCTTCATTTTTTTTGCTTATTTTTGCACAAGAAATGTGCCAAGAACTTTCTCTGAAAAACTTCATTCTGGAAACCTTCGCGAGGGTCTGATTTTGAGAGGCAGTCTCATGTAATTAAGAACATGGACTCTTTAGTCAACCTGCCTAGGTTCACATCAAAAGTCCACTACTTATTAGCTGTGTGTTCTTGTTCAAGTAACTTCGTCTTTCAATTTCCTCATCTGCAAAGGGGGTAATACCTGCCTCCTGGTTGAGTTTTAAATTACTTGATATATGTAGTACATTTAGGACGGTATAGGATGCAAAAGCAAATACTTACAAACCACATACTAGTACTATTTACTATCTTTTAACCTACATTACTACCAGGCTCACTCATCTAATAACTGTGTCTTTCCTTGATTCTAGCCAGCAACCCATGTATCTAGCCCACAACCAAAGTCTACATTTACTGCTAAATGTGGCAGTTTATTCACCCACCAATCTAAGTTCACATTTAGTGGAAAGATAGCAAATAAATGATAAGGTAAAGACTAAAAAGGTTGATGATAGCCAGGGGAATGTTGACAGACTGAGAAGCAAGAGACAAGTGCTGTTCTTGGGATAAAGTTGGTCAGTATCACCAAGTGTTATCCTTTTGAAATTATGAGTCACTGAAACCTCTGTTTTACTTTCCAATTAGAATTTTGTACAATGTATGAACTTAATTTTTTTATGAAATAGATAAATGGTAATTCATAGCAAGTATGGTGAACTGGCTATTTACACACACATGTTTGGTAAACTATTCATGTACAAGGTGGAATGAATGCATAATTTATCTGATGTTTCAGATGGTCAAATAATGACCCAAAAGGCAGTTAAAGGAAAATATGCCATACTGTGAAATAGAAAGTATAAGCGTTTTCTCGCAATTTTCTCCCTATAAATTAAAAAGAAAATCTCTACCAAATGTATTAACTTGGGTCACATAAGTTTAGACTTCCATACAAATAGAAACCACAAACATTTTAGAAATGCATGTGCTCATGATGACTTTTTTAAACTTTTTTTTCTAATTTGAAAAATCAGAATTTTCCACAAAAAGTATAAAATTCATAAATGAGATTAACCATGTATCACAGGATCTACCACTTTCTTTTCTTTAATGTAGTGACTAGTTTCTGAGACCTTCTGACGTAACTCTGTAAGACTATTGCAATAGAGGAAATTTCAGTTTATTTGTTTATTTTGTAATTGACAAGAACTGGTCTGGAGTCAGAGTTAAGGATAGCGTGGTAAGTGCATCTAGGTTTTGTGTACTCTGGATTGGTGATTCTCTGAGCAAGGATTCACTCTATGTTTGACTTAAAAAAATGTAGCAGAAGGGGGAAAAGTTTTTATGTATTCTCTTAGTGGAAAAACATTTGCAGTCCAGTAGGCTGCATAGGCAGTTACTTGGAGATTTTTTCCTTTTAGTTGTATACATGATAAAACTGAATTTTTATATACCTGAAAGTTTTCAGGTAATATCTACCTTTAGATATTATTTTGGATATCTATCATATGGCTGAGAGTAACAGTATGTATAATTCGACCTCTTTAAAAATGAGTGATCTTAGGCATAGGAGTCAAAAGCTAATTTGAGGTAATTTATAAGTAAGAAACTGGGGTCCACATGTTTCTTGGTTGAACACCCTGAAATGAGATTTTGTCTTTTAAGTGTTTGTTGTGTGATTTTCCATATCTGGAGGTTTTGCTTTTGGTTATGAGCCTTAGCTTTACTTTATTGAATAAAGCTATAATGTTCTATTAAAGAAAGGTGTGCAGAAAAGTCCTCATTTTTAAATATGACTATTGTCAATTTCACTTATATTTTTAAGAGTATGACTAGTTCTTCCTGCTACCTATGGGTTCTTTTTAAAGAAAATAAAAGCTTCCGTATATATATTAGGATTACCAAATTACCTTAACGGAGGTTATAAGACTTACTTTATAATTTTTAGAAAAAAAATTAAAAGTTCTGAAAAATTTCTAATTCCCAGGCTAGCTATTTTACTGTGGGCAGTAGATGTAAAGGGACAGGCAATAGCCACTCTGCTTGTTATGAATTAGAGTCAGAAAAGGCAGAACAGAAATAACAAGTTTTAATAGTTCCTGAAATTCGGATAATTTATGCTTTAAAAATATTCCATTGTTTGATTACCTTGACCTTAGCAAGCTAGAATTTTCCTAAATAACCCTAACAGTGATATGCTTAGCTATGTGGTGAAATAACCTCCAAGAAGTTAGTGAATATGAGCCAATTTAATGACCACAAATTTTCAATGGCTTTTCAGTGTTTTCTGAACTAATTGGAAAAAGTGTATAAATTGAGATTGAATTATTTTGGACAATATTTTTATCTTAGTCATATAATTATAGTACAAGAGAGATCTTTACTTGCAGTGTTCCAGCGCTGTGGGTCCAGTAATACACCAGAGAGAAACACAACTATAAAAATGTCAAATCAACTTTTGGTACTTTGACAAAGTGCATGAGAAAAAGGCGATTAAAAAAAAAAAAAAGCTTTTCAGTGATTTATTTTTAACTAATTCTATCTCTACTAATGATTAAGCTAAGAATTTAAAACTAAACCTGGCATCTTCTGAACATGGTAGAAAGAAACCTAAGAGTTAAAAAAAAAAAAAAAAAACTAATGAAAAAATATTTAAACAAATTACAACTTAGGAACATCTTGGAGAATTTCTTGTCCATTGGACTTTTCACGAGATTCTAAATTTTGACATAGTATAAACTATAATAGCTTTTCAATAAAGATACATGGAACTGACACACAACAAAGTAATATTGTTTTGGACAGTGAGAAATAGAAAAGAAACACGTATGTTTTCCATAGCAGATGAGACATGGGTCAGTGATTCTTACCCACCCTTAAACACTCAAGATGTTGTTATCTCATTGTGATAAAAAACAAAAGATAAAATTTAAACAATTTAACTCTGAAAGACTAAAGGGTCGTGGGGGGTGGGAGAGGGAAATGAAACAAGAGGGGATCAGGAAGGAGACAAACCATAAGAGACTCCTAAACTCATGAAACAAACCGACGGTGGCTGGAGGGTAGGGGCGGGTAGGGATAGAGTGGCTGGGTTATGGACATTGAGGAGGGTATGTGCTATGGTAAGTGCTGTGAAATGTGTAAGCCTGAGGATCCACAGACATGTGCTCTGGGGCAAATAATACATTATGCGTTAATTAAAAAATAAAAAAAAATAAAAAATAAAAAAATAAAAAAAAGTAGCCAGTCCAATAAAAAAAACAAAAAAAAAAAAAACAAAAGAAAACAAATCCCATATTTTTTATTTGTATTTACTAATATTTCTTTATTCTACCATGACTCAGCTTACTGTTTATTGTATGTTTCAAGGACATAAAAAAATACAAAACATGAAATTGATTGAAATGACTCTATAGAATACAGGCTAGATGGAGTAGGAAGTGAAGGCAGCAGGGTACAAGCATATAGGAAGAACGTAGAAGGGTGCATGGCTGGAAGTACTAAAGAGACAGAGCAGGTGCAGTGCCATGATGATGTTAGCAAGCTGGAGCCATAAGAGGTTGAGTTCAGAAATGGGAAATTTAGATTGAAAGTATCAGAGATAATGTACGTTGAGACGTAATGACAGCACTGAGTGACTACATCACAGCAGAGATAAGGGGCATGGAATTTGGATGCTGGTTTGTTGTATGGATGACTCACAAATACGATGATTTCCCCAGAGGTTGGCAAGATTTAGAATGGGCCAGAAGATTTGACCAGTGTCCATAACCTTAATGAGTAAGAAGAGTGTCAGTATATTAGAGTTTTTAGATGGTGTGGCCCATTACCATGGACCCTCCAAGAAAAATAGAAGGGTAATAGGCCTTAAGACTCTTTTTTTTTTTTTTAAAGATTTTTATTTATTTATTTGACAGAGAGGAGAGAGATCACAAGTAGGCAGAGAGGAGGGGGAAGCAGGCTCCCTGCTAGGCAGAGAGCCTGATGCAGGGCTCGATCCCAGGACCCTGAGATCATGACCTGAGCCTAAGGCAGAGGCTTTAACCCACTGAGCCGCCCAGGCGCCCCAGGCCTAAGACTCTTGAGACTGAATGATCTTCCCAACTTAGAGGATGTTTTGAGTAAGTAAATAAGCAAGTCTTGGCCCAGGTAGACTGTGTTTCCTGAAAGGACATCTCAGCTCTCCTAAAGCTAAAGCAGTGAGGCATGTGTAAGGTTTTCTACTTAAGAAGTCTGTTTCCTGAATGTGCACCATTATTATTCATGACTACTGTTCTTTCATATGAAGAAGACCTATCAAGGTCTATCAAGTAGACCTGACTTTGTCCACTCTCTTGCTTTCATATGCCAGTTTGGTCCTTCCAAAAGGCAGACAGAATTGCACATGAAAGAGATCTCTGGAAATTCCTGTGAAGAATAAAGGGGAAGGAAGCAGGAAAAGGCAGAAAGAGACCTCAGACCTCAATGCATGTCTGGCACCTTAGAGAAGAGAGAAGGAAAGAAGGACTGGGTAGAATGAGCCTCAGTCCACAGTGAGACTTAGAAAATCTTGGCCAGGTTGCTGGGTTGGCCCAGAGCAAAGGTTGCTCATTTGAATAGCCCTGTCTTGGCCAGACCTGGCCTGCTCTAGGACCACCATTTGCTGTGCTCAATAAAGCTTGGGAGTAGGCCATGTGCAGCATAGCTCAGACGTTAACACCGCAGATGAGTGGATGAGTGGCAGCCAGAGGTTGTCAGCAGAATCTGCTGGTGCAGCATGTTCCTTCAAAAGCAGATCTGAACATGTACGTCAAGGACCACCACACTTTTAGGAACGCTTTTTAATAACAACCTGCCTAACCTCAAACACAGAGCCTATTGGCACACCTTTGATGGTCCCCAAGCAAACTGCATGATATTCTCAGAATCTGACAGGCACAGTTAGAGATTGTGTCTAGAATTACCTTCGGTTATAAAACATTGGTTCGGTAATTCATTCAACAAATATTTATTGAGTGCCTATTACTTCCCTTGCACTGAAGATACAGCAATGAACAATGAGCAACATGAGGACTGTAAATTTAATACCTGGTATTCTCATTCTCATCCTTCATTGTCATGTTATACAGTTTCAACTATTTTTAAATTAAGAAATTGTTATTTTTACTGCTTTTGAGTGTTGATTTAGCTTTTTCTTTTTTTCTAAAAATTGCTTCATGTATTCTACCTTCTTCTGTGTTCATTTTTCCCCTTTAAATTAGTGTATATACTTTGTTAAGTTTTCAGTGATGATCTGTGTAGAAAATTATATCCCTTTGTTTAAAAACTACTTTTGAATGGTAGTTTGTCTGGGCATAAATTTCTCATATGATATTTGTTTGCTTTTGGCAGTTTGAGATTGTCATTTCTGTTATTGCTTCTGCTATTACGGATTAGAATCTGCTATCTGCATAATTGTTGCTTCTTTGCTGAATCTGTCTTTTTATTCTCATTAATTTTAATATTTTTAGTCTTCATTATGTTTCACTAGATATATCTCAGTGTGGACTTATTTTTATTTATATAATGTTTGATTCTTGTATCTGGGTATTATTATGTTTCTTCAATTCTGTGAATTTTTAATCTTTAATTCTTTTGTATTTCTTCTCCATTTCACTTTATTTATTTATTTATTTATTTATAAAGGTTTTATTTTTTAAGTAATCTCTACACCCAATGTGGGCCTCAAACTTACAACTTCGAGATCAAGCGTCACATGTTCTACCAACTGAGCTACCTAGGTGCCCCCAAAATTGACTTAAATCTTACTCTGGTTTCACTTTCATGCAGTGGTTAGGGGCATGGCCTCTGGATGCCCTTTCTAGGGTTAAGTCATTGTATAACTTTGGACATATTTTTAAACTTCTCTCTTTTTCAATTTCCTAACATCTGGTGTTTGAATAATAGTAGTAAGTTCCTCAGAGAGTTGCATTAAGTGAGTTAATATATCTAAAGTTCTTAGAACAATTTTTTTGTATATAAACAATTTCTAATTGCTGGCTGTGCTTATTGCCACTTCTATGGCTATTACTAGTGGTTCTCAAAGTTAGTATTCTATAGAATAAAAAAAAATAGAATAGGGTCCTCGAATCAGGTATCCAGCATTTTAGTGCCAGTAGAAAAACAATTACTATCATCTACTACCATGTATGAGATAAATATCTTAAGACATAAAAAAGTGAACAAAGGTGGCTTTTTAAAAACTCATTATGATGTATTTATTATCCTATTTCACCATGGGGCAGTGGAAACGTCATCATGAAACACCAGTCTGGGATTTGAGAATCATTTTAAACATCATTGACTGGAAGGCAGGATAAATTACATGCCCGGGGTGTTCTATGATAGCTTCAAGGTAACAGAGAAACATCCCCTTGTAGTTTAGGGAAAACAATCAAATGCCCTTGCTTAAAAAAGAGAACTAAATTAATCTGCAAGCATCAATTAGGGAGAATCACTTAGAAATAAATTGTTCAAGTGTAATATAGGAATTGATTATGTATAGGTCTGAAGAATAATTAATATGCCATTTTATTTAAAAATTATACTGAGAAGATTCCAAAGGAATTTAATACAAAGAAGGAAATCATTCAGCACTGTTCTGATTTGCTAGAATATAATGCTCAACTCTGCACTCCCAGCCTAAAGGATGATTCAAGAACTTGAGGGCTCATATAAACAATGCAAGAATGATTAAGGGATAAGAAAATAAAACGAAAATCTTAAGTAAAGGACATGGAATTTAACGGTGTTTTTGTTGTTCTTATTGTTGTTTAAAGCCAGGAAAAAATATGGCCAAGGAACATTTTAGAAATTATTTTCAACTATAAGAGGGATTATGATGCCAAATAAGGGTAGTTATTATTATTTTTTTTTTTATGAGATTCTAAGTTAACTAGAGTTTAATCTTCAGAGGGACTGGACTTCTCCTGCCATTCACCCACACATCGATTGGACTCTGTTGGATATTCCTTTTGTGTAAAACACTAGGCCAGGCTGCTGGAGCACACACAATGACTGAAGATGAAAGATGTGGATGAAGCGATCGCTTCCTACTTTCATGGTGCTTTTATTTATCTATTAGGGACATTGATAAGTATACACATTACAGTGATAGACGACATTGTAAAAAAAAGCTCTATGCAAATGAAAAGAACCTTTTCATTGAAGCAGTTAGAAGACCTCATGAGGACATTGGAGAATCATGACAGAAAGGGAAAAGAGAAAGTGTTAGAGTGAGTATCAGGAATAAGTCATGTTCACTGAACAGTAGATAGGTTTGTTTTGCTTATAATACAGTGGTACTATAAGAAAGTATGGAACATTAATGTGAAAGAATAGATTGGAGCCAATATTACATGTTGTATGGATGTTAATGTCTTAAATTTGGGAGAATCATTCTTTTGTGTGTATTTTCAAAAATATTATTAAAAATTCAATTTAAAGTTCAATGTATTTTACCTAAACAATAATAGAAAATTGACTACCTGGAAACTATCAGTGTTTGGCATCGAATATACATAGTATAGGAATTCAGAACACTTTTCTCTTTTCAATAATTGAAATTGCCAGATGTAGCAAATAAAACTATCGTATATTATCTGGCAATCCTATCAACAATGTATTTTGGCTCTGTCTGTTCTGTGTTAATGGCTCTGTCTCTTCTGGATTAATGCCTTCATGAGTTGAAATATTTAAAAATAGTCTTTCTTTGGTTTCACAGGATGCTAAGAAACTCATAATAAGACTGATCCTTCGTCAAATTTTGTTTGTTTGTTTGATGGCGGGCATGTCAATGATTTGCCTTATAAATATATGTCATTTTTATATAATTATAAATATTTTATATTTTTATATATTTATATTTATAAAAAATTTATATAATTATAACATAATTTAACATTAAAAATTAACTATTATTTATCTTAAAACTAGTGTAACTAGTGTACTCATGCTGAAAAGAAGGCAAACTACAAAGCGTTTTTAGTAAATACCATCCCCCTCCGGAGCCAACTGTTTTATCAGATTGTAATCCTTCCCTCATTTGTATATTTAAATGTACACATATCTTTACATGCAGGGGAGCATATTACATATCTTCTTCTGCACCTTGCTTTTTTCATTAGACATATCTGGGTAATTATTCCATAGGAACAAATTATAGCTTTATATTATTACTTTCAATTGCTACATAGTATTCTATTATATGATACCCCTTTATTTATTCGAATGGTCTCCTGTTGATGGCCCTTCAGTACCCTCCCCTCACTGTTCATTTTGCTTTATGTGTCTAATTGAAATAATAGCTGTAAAGCCATTATTTACTATCTTTATTTAATGTTTCCCATGACCATGTTTTCACAGTACTCCACAAATGAAAATGTTATTTCTCTTTTTAAGCACTTTGCAATTTAGATTTAGAGCACATGCACACTTCAGGGTGCATTGATTGCCTACTACACACCAGCCCCTTTCCTGCAGCCCCTTAATCCAGGGCTGGATTAAGTCAGTGTTGGAGGCATCACGGTGACCTGGCCATGCATGCATGTACTTTCCACATGGCCCTCAGCAGCCAGGAGACACCTGATTCATTGCCTTCTATGGCGATTTAGAAAGGACAAGTCAGCTGACCACACTCAGGTGGGTTACAAGCTCCAAAGCCGAGGTTCCAGAGAAGTTTATTTAAAATATCCTCTCAGTGATAATAGAATGTCTCTGATTTCAATTTTAGATAGAAGGGGATAAATGCTATAAAGTAAATAAAAAATATAGCTATGCAAAAGAGGATTTTATAAAAAGCTTTTATAAAAAGGGCTCCCAATGCCAATAATTTGCTCTATGTTGGCTGCAGAAATAAAAACCATTTTTACAGGTCAGATAATTGTGATTATATTTCTGTCCGTGGAAGAACTTTGCTTCCATAATTTCAGTAATTGCAAAGAAACATTACAGCTTCTTTCTCTCTCCTCCCTTCCTCAACATAGCTCATACGGGATACTTATTAATATTTCAGGATGGGTTATAATTTATCGTTAGCGGAGGAGATCAATCTCTATAAACCCCACCCCAAATTTATCATAACATAAATGCTGTAAATGCAATTTCATTTTTATTTAGTGGAAGAGAACACAAAGAGTTTGAGTAGATTTTATTAAATACCATACTTAAGGGGTCTAAATGGCTGGTTAGATAAATAGATAGATAGATAGATAGATAGATAGATAGATAGATTGATTGATTCTATAAACCTTTTATGTATAAGTTTGAGCAATGAATTGGATTTTGAAGACTTTCAGCATAGAGTGTGAAGACAGACTGGCACGAAAAGAGAACTTACACATGAAGAAAATCATGACTGCCAAAAAGGGAAATGCTTTTTTTTTTCTATATAAAAATCATACAACATTAAGATTGTAAGCAAAACAAGAGGTCATATGGTAATTTCCTCTCATTAAATGGACAAGAGAACTAAGACACGGTGATGTTGAGTACTTCCTTAACTCACAAAGCTAAGTTGTTAGTATTAAGGCTAGGATCCAAGGCTTCCGTTGGTCTGACTTAAAAAGTCTGATACAAAAAAAAAAAAAAAAAAAAAGTCTGATATAAGAACCCTTCGTAAGTTTCAGGAGTTTTTTTTAAACTGCTGTTTCCTGTATTGCTGTGGCCCCCTAAGATTTAGATAAGTTCTTTTTGGTCAGCACAGTTAACGGTGATCTGTATGTAGTTGATTAGATCACAAGACTGATCTGATAGGCTCATTTGGGAGATTAGAAGAAATAACTGGTCAGTGATCCACTGAAATGGTCAGTGATTATTTTAGCCAGTAGAATGACCAAATCAGCAATCAGTCATTACAGCAGTTAAAGAAAACTGACTAGATATGTTGAGGAGCATCATATAACTGCAGTGCAGTTTTGGATTGTGATTAAATAGATGTGATATTAGACTTCCCACACCATGAAGGATTTGGAAGGGGAATAAGATTTATACATATCCATGTAATATAATAGGGCTTAAATAGAGACTGGCCATCGAACAGATGGCACAGGATTTATTCACTGTCCTCTTACTTAGGGGAGGCTGTGAAAAAGTTATACTAAACAGCTATGATATAATGAGAGACTTCATAAAACCTGGATATAAATCTGGGTTTTGTCATTTACAGGTCTTGTGACCTTGGAGAAGTCATTAAATAAAGCTACAATTTTCTCTTTTAAAATATAATGATAGCTTATTGGAAGGATTAAACAAGATAATCTATACATAAAATTATCTGCAAAGTCATTTGGATATGTTAGGTGTTGCTATTGTTGTTGGTAACAAATCCTAGTGAATCCTTAGATGATACCGAATATCAAATAATGATTACTGAACATCTGCAGCTCATTTTAGGTTCTTTGAGCAGTGTTTTTTAAATTTTTTAAAGATTTTATTTATTTATTTATTTGAGAGAGAGAGAGAGAGAGACAAAGAGACAGAGCATGAGCAGGGTTGGATGGCAGAGGGAGAAGGAGAGAATCTCAAGCAGACTCTCCACTGAGCAGGGAGCCTGGCTTGATCTCATCAGCCTGAGAGCATGACCTGAGCAGAAACTAAGAGTTAGACCCTTAACTGACTGAGTCACCAAGGCCCACCAAGGCCACTAAATGTCCCTGAGCAGTGGTTTGTTTGCTTTTTTTTTTAAAGCATGCTCCCAGACCTCTAGAAATCCTGAGCTACTTTCAGAAAGTCCCTGAAATCAAAACTATTTTCATAATAATACTTTTGTTATTTTCTTTTGCCATGTGTGTTGAAATTTTTACACAATGTTAGAGCCTTAGCAGTCCTGGTTTCTTAGCAGGAATCAAGTAGCACTAAACCATAATGGAAATCATGATGTTCCTCAAGATTATACCCTTGAGCCTAAAGCAAAAACAAAAACGAACAAACAAAGCCCTCAAACCCTGATAAACAACGTGAGCCTGTAACACCAAGGGAAATCCTTTCTAGTATTTGTTGCCGATAAAATTTTAGCTTTCAAGGAATATCAGAATTTTGGAAAATTTATATCTGCCATTATGAGCTGGAAAGATTCCTGATGCTTAAATTTCTAACGGGATCATGGTAGTCGTATTAATGAGTGTGACTATTTTTCAATACTGCGTAATGAAATGTGTCAATAATTGGAAGATCTGCATAACCCAGTGAACCAATATTTTCCAACAGATTATCTCATGATGTTATAAAATCATGCATTAGTCAAAGATCTATTAGGAATGCAAGATAAAGAATGAAATTTAACATAAAAAGAATGGAACCCTTATTGATATGCTCTCAAATTCCATATTGCAACTTTTAAGAAACTACTACTTGTCGATATTTGATGTATATCAGAGAAGAATATCCACAATTAGATGAAAAGTCTACTTAACATGCTTGTCTCCTTCCCAACTACGGATTTGCGAGGGGCTGGATTTTCCTTAGATCTTCAACCCAAATAACATATTGCAAGACTGAATGTAAAAGCAGGTACAAGAATTCAGTATCTTCTATTAGCCACATATTAAAGAGATTCATACTAACAATACCGTTTTCCTTGCTCTTTTTAATTTTGGAAAATATGATTATCTTAGTGTAGTATATTCTTTATGTTAATATTTAATTAGTTTGTAGTTGTTATTTTTAATGAATTACTAAATAATTTAGAAATAAAATTTGTTTTACTTTAATATGCTAAATATCAATAATTATAATATACATAAGTAAGAGCTGTTGTCACCTTGATAATTTTTAACAGTGCAAAGTAATTCTGAGACCAAAAAGTTTCAGAATGTCTGTTCTAAGCTGTCATTGCTAAGGATGTTTGAACCACCATAGTATTACCAAATCAAGGTGGAATAGAAAGGTTAATTCTATTTAGGAAACATTTTAAACTGTAATTTGACTCCCCAAAGGCCCTTCATCGATACAAAAGAATGGACAAAATTCCTAACTGCAAGTTTTTTGTGTATCTCCCTGGGCACATGTTCCTTTTGCTTGCTACTTTGTTTGTGAACCCCATCTGTGTCTAGTCCATCCTTATAGTCGTATTGCTTCCACAAAAGTGCCACAAAAAGACCTTAATAAATCTATGTTGGTTGGAAGAATAACTGAATGAACACAGACATTCACAAAGGGGGCATTCTGACTGATATGTATGAAAATCTCACAGGCACCATAATGCGGATAGATGCAAATGAATGAATATATCATGAACATGTAGGCTATGATTACTGTGAATTTTGTTGTTTGAAAATGGGGGACATAATGTCACCCTATATCTACTCAATTAGTAAAAGTTTCATGAAAGGAAATTTTAAAAGCAAAAAAGGGTGCTTTTAGGCATCAATAGCAGTAAGAAGACTAGAAGACTAAGGGACACTATGAAACAAGATTCAAAACAGTAAATAGTTTAGCGCAGGTAGGAGACAATAAACTCACTTAGAGAGGACTAAGGAATGAAAGGCACAACTATGGTTGAAGATGGAAAACGGATTATCTGTACAGACGAGAGGAGAGTCCACAGCATCTTGTGAAGTTGGAAACTGCGAAGTTGGTTGCATGGTATATTAAAATTTAGGGCACATGCCTCTGAAATGATAGCAAATTCACCTAGCCCACTATCTTGGAGGTTAACCAAAACTTTGAAAAACTTAAGGAATTTGTTTTCTGAGAAGCAGTTTTAAAGTAAGTTCTGAAATAGAGGCTTGCCTACTGGTGTCAGATTATCCAACAGTTGAAAGAGAAGCCACTTTGTGATTATTTTATCAAACTAGATTTAGGTGAGTTTTTTTTTTTTTTTTTTAGGGAATAAAAGGGGAGAGATATTTGACCTTACACCTGAGGTAATTGGGGGAGAATGACTGTAAGTCCAATTTGAAAAAGGAATTTCCATTTATTTCCTTATGGTTGTAACCCTAGATGAGGGTTACTATGTTTAACAATTTTTAGTATATTCTCAAACTGGGATATTATAAAACAGACTATTTGAGTTATTGTTCAAAATTTTTCCATTAACATTTGGTAAGAAAGCAGATAGCATTTGCATAAAATCTCACTCCAATTTATTGGTGAGTAACTATAGTATTCAAAGAAAATTTTAAGGCAAAGAATTAAATGCACATTAATTTAATTCACTTATGTCATTTTTTAAATCACAAAATATCATGTATTATTTCATGATTTAAAAAAATCTCCTAAATAATCTCAAAATTACTGAAATATTAGTAACCCTTTCTCTTCACTCTTGGGATGGCCTCTACTATGAATGATCTATAAAAAGAGCTGACTAAATATTTAAACATAAAAATCAAACCCGGATTTTACTTAGGTATAGAAACCATCAAGTGATACCATACCATATTTCACTGCTTTCAGTCTTCTCCTATCTCTTAATTTCATGATGTTTATATACATCCTTCATCCATTCTTCCTATTGAAACATATTTTTGTTGTGTATATGCTACACAATTATTTCTGCAATATATGCATACACACATTTTCTATTTTTGATGGAAAGAGTTTGTGGTTATGAACTAAGCAGCAATGATGCACACACTTTAAAATCAGAGAGGAAAGCAATGTATGTATATAAATCTTACATATATCTATACATATCTATACATAGATCCACATCTTTCCTTTCAAATATAAGGAGATAAATCTATATCTATGTCTGTATCTATCGTTCTATAAATTTGCCCTTCATCATTTGGCTAGAAGAAGACGAAGAAAATATAATCAAGATTGTGCTTTTGGTTGTTTCCCTTTTAGGCCGAAGTTAAAACCTTGAACTGACGTTAAATGTCAAGTCATGAACACACATGTTCTACGGTGTGCCCTAAGTCTTAATTCTGTGTGCCTCATGAATATGGCAAAGCCCTCAGCCGTCCTACTAAAAGAGACCAATAAGACATGCTGATTTTAGATTCAGTGAAACCCAATTTCTCAGGGTAACACACACAGGACTCTGCTCCTCTAATCTATACAGGACAAGAACTAGCCTGCAGTGGGAAGCCCAACCTGTCCTTTGGGCATTGTGTCTGTGGCTAACCACCTTGCTAGTTAATGTAACAGTGGCCTATATAAGTTACGGTGGGAAAAACCCTATGGTAATGTGCATTTTTACCAATTAGTAAGAAATCCTCTAATAGAAACAGAACATAATGCAATTGACATGAGCACATGTCATTTTGCTATTTTTCCTATTGTAGGAGGGAAAAAAAAATATTTTACAACTCCGCTTGCTCCCTTCTCAAATTTGGATAAGCTACTTCAATTTAAATAAGTGTTTCCATTTGTTTGTGGTTTTAGTTTTGATTTCCTGATTTAGAATATACATCCAGTTGTATTCCTACACAGAAAGAAGAGAACTTGTCTAATAAATGTGAGCCTTGTCTAAGAAACACCGAGAAGGCGGGCAAGAAATAGTATGTACTTTTCTGCATGGATATTAAAACAATATCACTAATATCATTTTGGATAGAACTCTCACTCCTGCTGTTTGGAAAGCAAATGAGCTAATGCTGTAATTTCTCTTCTTGATAAGATTCATCAGCGGTTGATTCCCAAAACTGCATGGTAAGTACCTGCACAAACGTAATCAACCAAATCATTAGCATTTATTAAAGAAGACAGTTTCAAACTGATGGGCAGCATGAAGGAAAGATATAAATATAAATCTCTTCCTCTCTAAATCCTCTTTGAACATATACACAAAATGTGTTTTGCAGTACAATTAAATGTATTTTTGCTTTCTATGAAAGAGGGGTCAATACGTATGCCTCCTTCCCCACACACAATGGTAAAATACCATTTTTGAGCCTATTAAATTGAGTTTCAGATTTATGTGAAATAGCAAATATGTTAAAAAAAAGATGCATTGATGTCTTAGCTTGACATTGTTTTAAAGTAATATATCTGTCTCTAACCTTTGCTTGCATTTTGATATAAAGTTGATAGTTATGCTTCATCATAATGTGGTATCCTTAAGGCCCCTCAGGAAAAGAATTCTATTTAAATGTCATCTATCCTTGATTGCTTTGGGTCAAGGCAACTTTATGGTAGTTACCATGCTTTCATCTTTTTCATATTAAAGAATAAATATAAAAGTAAAATTTTGCCACTTGGTGGTATATTCTTGTTTTTCAGTATAGTTGTGCTTAGTATTAAATTATCTAACAGTTTATTTCCCTTAAAAATGATGAGATTGTGAAATGCAAGCATGTAATTCTCGAAAAGTCATGATCTGCATTTTACTCAGATTCTAAAATCTAGTTACTATTAAGAATATCTAATACCTGCTTTAAAATATGCTACATTGTAGCATATTAATATAAACCATACAAACATATATGTTTCTGGCAAGGTTCTTATAAATATTTTTACAAGTTTGTGAAAGCTTATGAAGTGTTATCCTTCAGTCTAAATATTTACCCGTGCACATTTTCCAAGGAAAATTCAGCACCTTTCATGAAACATTCTCCCATTTCACCACACACAATTAAAGCTTACCTCAACTTAAAGTAAGAGTTAAGTCAGTTGCTTATAGTGGTTACTAAAATTTCACAATTCTTTTTTTTTTTTTTCACAATTCTTTATCATATACTACAAAGGAAGTCTTTATAGTAGACCTAGTCTACATTTCATCATTTACACTATTTAAATTTAAACAAATAGATTCAAAAATGAAAGCCATTGTTAAGATGCCTGTCCTGAGTTTGTTGCAAGGCTGATCTTCTAATACATTTTATTGCTTCCTGCTAGTGAAGGGTCCTTAAGAGAAAAAGAAAATGGCAAGAAGTGAGAGTTTGGTAATAGGTCATAGGTTTGGGTTCTGTTTACAAGATTCTGAAACAATGGAATAATGCATAAAAAATTAAGTCATGCACAAATGTTTCCAATTATTTACTTGTTTGGCATTGCATCGATTGAACCAAACATGGAAATTAAAGTCTACATTTTTCA
Organism: Potos flavus; assembly: GCA_028534135.1. Lineage (NCBI taxonomy): Eukaryota > Metazoa > Chordata > Mammalia > Carnivora > Procyonidae > Potos > Potos flavus. Next base: position 47,398,067 of record CM052900.1, read on the forward strand.
CCCCATTGTTTACTGTATTAGAGATATAACCTTATAGGTCATATTTCTGAACTTATGCAGGAGTAACTGTGACTGTTCCTACTTGACCACTTCAGAATCAAACAAAGCTAAGGATTGAGTCAGTCAATCCATAGTGACTCATTAAAATAAAGCATTTTAAGTATTTCAAGAATGGGCATGAGAAGACCAGTGATGATGACTCCAAATGGCAGGTATTTCAAGAGTAAAGAGCTACTTTGGTCCTCTTACATCAACTTTAGGAGTTTTTAAAAATGAGTGGGAACTTTTATGAGATTAATATATTTTTAAATATGCCAGAAAAATCAAACCTTTGCCCACACATGATAAGTAATTTTCCTATATCATTCAATTGCTTAAAGACACCTCTTTCATGGTCTCCAGCCTTTAGTTAATGTTTTGGTCACATGTCATATTGTACCTTCAGCTAGAATACCTACTACTGGTTTTTCCCTCTCCTGCTTGAAATTGACATCATATACTGAAAGACGAAGGGGCCAATGTGCTTCCTAAGAAGCAAGTAGTCATGAGACTTCACCTGACACCGCAGAGAAAAAAAAGGGGGGGAGCTTAGCAATTTCAAGAACCACAATTTACCATGGAAGCCTCTACTTAATATTCCGCTTGATCTGCCAAGTTTATAGCCTGGCAAATCTGAATACAAATGTGGATGCAAATGAGGATTCATTATTCTTACAAGGTCTTTGTGTTGAAGCTTAATGTAACTTGGTTCCTATGGTTGCTCAGGGAACGTAGATTGCAAGACAGCAAAAAATGATGAAAAGAAGAAAAATAAAGAAAATGATAGAAATAGAAGGAAATGTTTAAAATGCACTTCAGCCTGAAATGTGAGGACGCATAGGAACAAAGCATTGTCATTACAATCTCTCTTTCTTGCCAGTTATAAGATATTTACTTCTCATCAGCAACAGAGGAGTTAACCACTCAAGAACATTCTACCCAGAGAGAAAACATAACAATTCTCCTTTTACTGATTATAACACATTGTTCCCATTATAAAACCAATTTCTCAAATTGTCAAAAATTTTTACCATTCTTTTATAATCACAGAGCTCATGGGCTGGTGGGACCTACACATTCCGATCTCTAAGAAGACTACAAATGCATTTTAAAAAACCCCACCCAACAATCCCCTTCCTTTCCGAATGGATTAATTGCCAAATAATTCTGAATCAACATGTTAAGAAAGCTAAAATTAATATACTACACATTGAAAAATCACAACAGTTTAACATCATTCATTTATTGTTTACCATAACCCATTGCACGCAAAGGTTGCAAAACCCCCAAGTTAGGGGAAATCCTGAGAGGCTGCAAAATTATGATTATATCTCATATACCATAATATATTGTTCCGATGAATCTTTTGCATGGTTAGCTGTTGTTTACATATAAATACCTTCTCCGGAAATAAAAATGTACTGAAGGTAACAGGAGCTGCAAAGCTTAGCAGATACGATGATCCCAAGATCATTGCAGTAAGGCTTGCTTCTTCATCCATAAATAAAGCACATTTGCATCCATTCAGTCAAATTAGCTCCATTAAAAAGGTGGTTATAATTAGCTCCTTTTTCTGGTTCACGGGTAAAATTCTTGCATGCCTGCTGTTTTGATTAAATCCACCATTGTCTTCCAATAGCTAGTGCTAATTCTTCCAAGGAAATCTTCAGTTGAGGTGTTATTTTATTCTGCGCTTCCGTTAGTTGTCTAATTTACGCCAAGTCCCTGCAGTGTTTCCTTAAGCCATCCTCTTTGTCTTGCCTTTGAAATTTACCAAATCTTACAAGAAATCAATACTTAATTGATTATTCACTTTTCTGCAGCTTCAAGCAGCAAGCACGCATAAGATCCTGGAGGAGTCCCCCGATTTCCAATGCAGGAGGTTGTTTGGTGGCAGAGCTCTGCAAGTGTCCAACAGCAGGCATTCCATGGAGCCGTGCGCTGGCGTGGAGTGCCAGCGTCTGATAAAGAAAACGAAGATACTCTAACGAAGCAGGAAAAGTTCCTGGATGAGGCAGATCCATCTCAAGGCTTTGGATAAAAGGCTGAAGCAGGAGTAATTGGATACCAGAACATCAGATATATGTATATGTACATATATATATATATATATATATATATATATATATATATATATATTTTTTTTTTTTTGGATTAATCCTTTTGCTTTTTGCTTACCCTTTTCTTCCCATGGCACTGAGGTGGAATATCCCAAGTGCCACCGAACTCAGAGAACTCCATGCCAGAATGGGGGTGAGAGTGGTGGTGTACCTCTGGCATAGGATAAGGATGGCAGGCACGTAATATTACGAAATGTAGGACAAATTCAAGCAAAAGAGAGGGAGAGGGAGAGAGAGGGGGAGAGGGAGAGCTAGAGACAGATGGCGGATCTGGCTAGGAGCCAAAGCCAGTGAAATGAATTACATCGCTGAATAACTGTACACCATTGATTCTGCCACTTGTTGCTGCATGCAAAAAAAAAGGGAAAAAAAAAAAGCCTCAGTGTATGCTGGAATCTCCTTATTTGTCATGTGTGCAGCAGACAACTTTCACACGCAACTCAATCCTGACACTGATATGCTCTCTGTGTGTCTTGGGTGGGTGTGTAGGTGCGTGAGAAGGTTGTGTGCATGTATGTGTGCCCGAGAAGCGAATGTGAGTGTGTGTGCATATGTATGTGGGAGAAAGGACAAACAATCCTTGCAATCCAGCCATTTTTATTTAATGAAGAATGGAAGACTGGCATTCAGAGATGTGGTTACGTGCCGCATATTAATGTGTGCTCACCAGACAGCCTCCCCTACTTTAAAAATGAGTGGCACAGAAGTGAAGCCCTCTATAGATCAACCACGTGGGAGAAGCAACTCAGGAGGTAACATATCATCTCTAACCCTACAAATGGGGCGCACGGAATTCTGCAGAAGAACAAGTTTCTGCCAAGAGGAAAAGCTGGTTCCCGGGATACGATGTTTGGGTGTTTTTGAAAAGACAGCCAGTCTCAGCAGATTGTTCAATAAATGCTTCATACCCAGGATGAAGGGAGACATTATGGGATGCCCAGGGGGCTTTGGAAATCAAATACAATGTTTGAGTAGCACAATTTGAGGTACATTATAAAAAAGCAATTTGAATTGCCAATGAGGCGACACATATCTGCATGCTAATTAGACCTGTGTCAAGCTTAGTCTGCAGGCTTCTGTTGATGGGGAGGAATGTGCGTGTAGCTCTGCTGAGAGATTGTTTCTGCATAAATTATCAGCTTTGTCCTACTGATCATTTTCCCAAACAAACATGAAATGCAAGATCAAAAGGCGATTCTAAAATTAAAATTATTGATTGACAAAGCCTAGGTTTCAGAATCTAATTAGAGGAGGCACAAACAAAAGCTGATATTATTACTGACTATGCCTGAGCTAGCAGCCAGATTGTGCAGGGTTTGTAATTTATCTTTGTTTATGCAGCCAGGATATTAAAAATGTAATTAAAATGGTAAAATGATCTGATCAGAAATAGCCACCTAGTGGCAAGTATATTATTTTAAATGGATTATAAAGGCATTGGTCTGTGCAAATAAAAAGCTTTTTTCTTTTTTTTTTATGACAAACCTAGCATCTCATTGAGATCTCGCTAAGCAATTTATCTTTTGCTAATAAGTTGTCTTTTGTGTTTTGTTCCATAGCTAAGAAACATCATTTATAACCCTCATTTGTACACTAATAAACATTCTGTTATTACAGGTGGCATCCTGTTATTACGGGAACATCTTTCACAAATTATGGTATATTTTTGTCACAAATGGACGTAATTCAACCCCTAATTCTGCACACTCATCGTATACATTAGATCTAATAATTACATGTATTCAATGGCATCAGCAGGTGAAGTCATTCCCTCTTCATTTGGACTCTCATGTGTAATGGGTCTGGAGATCTCTGGAACTTGGCATTCATGGTCATCTTGAGCCCTGAAAACTGGATTGCAAAGCAAACCCACTTGGCGACTAAGTACCTTCTTCAATGAACTACTCCAGAGCAGATACAGTTGCTTAAAAGCATGTAATAAGGTGATTCAAGTGATTTATAGGCTAGATCTTCTCTCATTTAGCAACATTTTGGAAGTGCCAATGAATTATTTTAGGAGCAAATTGTCTAATATAAAATTTATTAACCAAAATGCATCTGCTGTCATCTAATTGTGGATTTTTGCAGCCAGCCGCTAGAAACAGCCTTGTGACTCTCTAATAAAGCATCTAAAATTGCATGATAAATACCTTTAAGAAAAATGAGAACCCTGCTTGGGAGGTCTACATAAGAAATGTTGGAACCCATTTATTTTCCCTTTTCTTTTTTTTTTTTTTTCATGAAATCGCTATGGACCTGTTCAATTCCCTTTTAAGAAATTCACAATTTAGGGTTCTGTCAGCAGCTCTGGGGTCTTTTGTTAGGTGCACTTAAAATGCCAGATTAAATATTAATATGTGGTTAGAGTTGTGCTATTTTGCAAGCCCTGAAACCCTATTAGTAAATCATGATCTGGTGACTGATGCAAGAAATTTCAAGGCGCCAACAGTGCAGATTGCTTTATGCCCATCAATCTGATGGATCACTAATTTTTAGCAAATTGGGCCTTTGGACTCATAGCTGTAAGCAGGTACATGTTTTCCATCAGTAGAGAACGTGGTCCACCTACTACAGCATTTTCTGCACAAAATGTGCACCCTAACAAGCAAACTTTTTTTTTTTTTTTGCATATTTACTAACAATCTTTGCATGAGCAATGCTGTCCTTCAAAAGATACTTTTAGTTGTGTTGCAAAAGTTCCCGCCACCCCACCACCCCGCCAAATAGTTGGGGATTTCCAGAAATATTTTAAAGGAAGTTAAAGGAGGGGAGAAGTTGATATAAGAAGAGGGATAGACCAGCCCCAACAGCAGTCCTTTAAAATGAGAAATTATGAGCTAACAATGGAATTCTTGAGAGTTTTAACAGTACCTCTTTTTTTTTTTTTTAAGATTTTATTTATTTACTTGACAGAGAGAGAGAGATCACAAGTAGGCAGAGAGGCAGGCAGAGAGAGAGAGAGAGGGGGAAGCAGGTTTCCTGCTGAGCAGAGAGCCCGATGCGGGGCTCGATCCCAGGACCCTGAGATCATGACCTGAGCCAAAGGCAGAGGCTTTAACCCACTGAGCCACCCAGGCGCCCCTTACCAGTACCTCTTAAGCTATGGTGAGCAAGAATGTAGAGCAACCCACAAAAGACTAGGAAAAGACTTTGAAAACTAAAATAGTAGAAATAATGAAGTTGCCCGAAAGCACCTTCTCTCTTCTTTCTGAAAATATGTCTGGGTAACATGCAATTACCCTTGAAAAGTGAGAGACTTTTCAACATATGGCTTGTTTCTCAAATGTGGTAAAATATCACTATTTGATCCTTTGATAATCCAGACAGGAAAACATCTTTATTGGTGATATTTGTTTCACACAGATGGGCCTTGACTCCTAAATCCTTGTGATATGAATTAACATATTTCATTATAGTATTTACCAATTATAAAGCATTTCCCTCTCAGTGGATACTCTCCAAGTTATGTTGGGTTCTGCTTTACCATCTGTCCTTTTTTTTTTTTTTTTCCTTTCATTTTTACAGGCCATTCTACAGTACAGACACAGTGATGAATTTAAAAGAATGAACATGAAGGACTACCGGCATCTCCTCTCTTCTCTCCCTCACTGTTATTATTATTATTTTAGAAATAAGTAGAGTTTAAAAGTCAAAGCCAACACTTAGGCAATTGATACCTTTAGTCACAGTTCAACTCAGTGTTTTACTGGATTTTTGTGTCTAAGAATATAAAACTCATTATTATAAGTTATTTTAAATTATTTAAATCAAGTTTTCATCTATAAAATTAGTCCGCTTACTACATAATAATGGTTACATTCTACATAAGATTCATTCACCCTCATGCAGGTGCACACACACACACACACACACACACACACACACATTATTTCATTTTTCCAACAACCTTAAAACCCAAAGTTATGACAATCACACTCAAAGCATTACATAATTGTGCTTATTTAATCTAGGAATGGGCCAGTTGGAAATGAGATATTATTCTCTGCGTAGACAGCTCAAAACAACTTTCTTTTTTTTTCTTTTTATTTTTTGTCCACCTTAAGATTTATTTATTTAGAGAGAGAGAAAGAGAGAGAGTGGGAGGGGCACAGGGAGAGGGAGAGAGAGAATCTTAAGCAGGCATTAAGCCCAGCATGGAGCCCAATCCAGTGCTCTATCTCATGACCCTGAGATCATGACCTGAGCCAAAGTCAAGAGTTGGGCACCTAACCGACTGAGCCATGCAGGGGTCCCTCAAAACACCTTTACTGTGTTCTTCCCCCCCCAATTTCTGTCTTTGGCTTCAATTATACTCTCCACTTCCCATCCTCCCTTATAAATAAAGAGGTGCATGAACTCTGGTTGCTGTTGTTCTCCATAGCTATGAGTCTTTTCACCACACCATGAAAGATGTTGTCTTGTCTTTGCCTTATTTTCCGTGTCCTCAAAATGCTTCATTGGTTTTCCAAGATAGAGGAAAAAAATAAGAGAACATTACCGTCACAACAGACCTGTACTAAAATAAATTTAAAACTAAACGTTTAGCATTCTCAATACCAACTACGTTAGGTCCTCTTGTTTCTTGCTCTAATACCACCCTGTGCTTTTCCTTAATAATGGCACCTGGGCTTGCTACTTTAATTATTTTTAGTGATTGTGTTTCTTATCAGTCATGAGGAGAGGAGCATTGTCTATCTCACTCATTAAATACAGGTCCTGCTGTGTGGCAATTTATCCATTAACTATTTGTGAGCAAATATATGAATGAATGAATAGTTCTGAGAACAGAATAAAAACTTAACTTTGGAAGAAAAGTTACAGGTGCTTCAGAGGAACAGCAGGTAGTGCTAAAGCATAAATTTCTTTAACTGACATTTTAGTTTGCTGCTCTCGTTGACATAAAATTTTCACGTGATGTTTCGGTGGAGAAAACATGACAATTCAACTTGAGATAATCAGTTGACAGGATGTTTCCCTTGAATTGTAGGGTGTAAAGACTCAAGGAAACACTCTACCTAACTGCACATCCATCAACTAGCAGATAAGTGGTTGGATCAGGAATTCCTTAAGTACCCATTTACCACAAAAAAGCTATGTTCTACTTGTCCACACAGTTGACCTGAAGACTGTATGAGGGTGTAGGTTAAACTGCACTACCAAAGGGATCCAAATATCATGGTTTCAACATTCACAAGATCATTCCTCATGGAATAGTCCAAAGTAAGAGGAGGCAACCCAGGGTATGCAGGCAGCTCTGAATAAGTTCATAGAGGCTCCTTGTTTCTTTCTATCTCCTTTCTCTAACATTTTCAGTTTAAAGCAGGTCTGTATTCCAAATGATAGGAAGGTATAAAGAGAGGAAGGAGGCATAAGGTTTTTAATCACATGGTCACAGCTGTTATAAGGGACACCTCAAAATGTAGTCTTCAGGTGGGTGTGCACGTGCAGCTACTAAGAAGAAAGAGAGAATGAGACCAGGAGGGAAATTAACAATATTTCACGGACTTCTCTCGAAGTGCCTTCTCTTTTCTGACCTCTGACTCCCATTAGTTTCTCCTTAGAGCTGTTTAAATTCCAGCTCTATTTGGCCTTAGGAGTCTCACTCTACTTCTGTATACTAGTTTTCTCTTTGGCAAAAAAAAAAAAAAAAAAAAAAAAGTTTGAACTTAGCTATTATAAAATTTTATTGTCTCTAAAATTCTGTGATTTGTTTTTGTTTTTCAAGTAAGAGAAATAAAAAAAAAATTTGTTAACTCTACAGATTCCAAAATAATTTTACAGAAGCATAAAAATGTCCCCCAATTTAAAATATATAGTACTGAGCAACTTTAAAATGTCTTATGACAAATGTATTCTCAAAATTCATCAACAGTTTGTCAATAAATCTTTTCTTTTCTTTTTTTTTAAAAGATTTTATTTATCTATTTGACAGAGAAAGAGGGAGTACAAGCAGGGGGAGCAGCAGACAGAGGGAGAGGGAGAAGTAGGCTCCCTACTGCGTAAGGAGCCTGCTGCAGGGCTTGATCCCAGGACATATGTTTTGTAAAGGACCTATCATGACAAGAGAAGTTGTACCAAATCCCTCTCTAAGTCAAGAGCTAAAAGGCCCTTCCAACCTGGTTATGGTGCATAGGGGTAAAAAGAGGTGAAGAGAGGGGTATAAGACTCATTTGATAAATATTTGAATATCTTCTTTATATGAGGTAACATATAAATTATATTGAAAAACATAATAAAGACCAAATCACACTCTTCATGCTTAAATTTATAGTCCCCTAGGCTCACGGGGGCTTGTGATATTTGTTCTAATAATCAAATGAAACACGTTCCAGGATATTTTAGGAGAAGAAAGATACCTGTGGACAGTTTGATAGTAGGATTGGCAACCAGTGTAGAGGTGAGACCTGGGATTCAGATTTGCATTCACTCTCTTGGGGGAGGCTAACTTATTCCATGTGCTGAAAGAAAAGTTCAATTTGGTGGGCAAGAACACTTGTGTTCAAATTTTATGGCAATTTCCAGTTGTGGTGCATATAAATGGAAGGAAATTTATAGAGCAAGGTGTCAGAAATACCAACTGTGATTTAGGAAGTCCAGGCTAGTAATACATTTTCTTTAGGAATTGCATAAACTCAAACTCAGAGCCTTAGAATCAGAATCAAAGTTCTAATCTCTGGAAAAGAGATTAGCAAGATTTAGTTAAGGGCTCCATTCTTGGTGGGGATTGGAATATTCAACAAGTTAATAGCAGTGGCTCAGAAATGAAGAGCAAGGTAAATGGGATTAGAATTCAGAAAATTAGGTTAGTATTGGGAAAGATTGTGAAATACTAGGTGAAATAGTTTGGGATTTTGTTCTTTAAGAAATGCAGAATCATTGTAATGTTTGGTTGTGTTCTTACCCGGAGAACAACAGTATCAGAGCTGTATTTTTAGGAAAAATAATCTATTAGAGGTGATTTGGAAAAGGCTGAGGCCAATGTGGGAAAATTCATCAATTTCATACGTTTCCTATTGAGCAATTGCCTTATGCTATATGTAGTGTTATACACTGGGGATTCAGAAAAGTAACTAAGTATGCAATTAGATGAAAGCTCAGAGAGAATTTACAGTTGACCTGCACTAGCATGTTGGCAAGGAAAATAAATATAGGAGAAAAAACAGAAGCAGAATCTTCAATACTTCATTTCTGAATGGGAAGTGTGAGGTTCAGAATAAAACTGAAGTATTGAGCTTGAATGACTGAGATGATATTCATTTCATTAAGAAAAATAGAAAAATATAGATGTTGTTTGGGGTTGGAATGATCAAGAGACATATCGAACTTAATCTACAGGTGAGGAAATTACATAGAGAATTTTTAACAAGCATTAGACCTAAGGATCTGGAATTTGGTAAAGAGGCCTGGACAGGAAAGAGTAAGATAATCTAACATCATATATAAAGGCAAATGTTAAAATCATGGGTGTGTATCAGAAAACAGGGAAGGCACATTTACAAACAGAGAAGGTGAAAGAGGAGAGTGTAACCATTCACTCATTCAACAAATAAGTATTGGATGCTTAGGAAAGATGGAGGAGGAGACAATTTAAAGAAAGCAAGAGGTTTACATAGCAAATGCTGCCAAGGGGACTAAAGTTTGGGAAAGACAATGTATTGTACTAGAAAATAATGGGCTACGTTTAAAGTAGGTATTCTGGTCAACAGAAGGAGAAAAAGCTAATTCATAATGAGATTTTTAAAAAAGGAAAATTAAGAAAATGAAGACGACCAAGTAGAATACATTTTTTTCACAACTTTTTAAAATTTATTTTATTTTTTTTAAATTTTATTTTATTTTTTCAGTGTTCCAAGATTCACTGATTATGCATCACACCCAGTGCTCCATGCAATACTGCCCTCCTCAATACTCACCACCAGGCTCACCCATCCCCCCACCACCCTCCCCTCCAAAATCCTCAGTTTGTTTCTCAGAGTCCACAGTCTCTTGTGCTTTGTCTCCCCCTCCGATTTCCCTCAATTCACTTTTCCTTTCTTCTCCTAATCCAAGAAGCTTTCATTTAACGGACTAAAAAAAAAGTTATCATGGCTAAGGGAAGATAGAAAGTCGCTTGAGTGGGTCAATAAGGGCACTTTAGAGTTGAGGTTTGGGTGGGATCTCTTAAATGTAAGAAATGTACCCTACTTTCAAATGTTAATTTTATAAAGACTGTCTTCATAATATTGTACGTTACTTTCCTTTCCAAAGCAAAGCAACACTGTAAGATCCTTGACCCTATCGAGGATGTTCATGAGTCAAGTGGATGCTTCTATCTTGAGGATAGGGTCTGGTGTGTAACTCTAGCCAACGGCTTCGGAGTTGCAGGGCTTCTAGTCAAATTCTGTCATTGGGTCCCTATGAAAAGTAAACACCACTAATCAACCTCTGGGAAAGAAAGAGTCACACTTCAGAAGTAAAGAAATGTATTATGAGTTTTATTAGGTTGCAACTAGTTTCTACCTGATCTAAAAAGTCACCTTGCACCTATGTAAAGAGGATTATTTATATAATTATCTGCACATGAGTCCCCATCAACCACTATATATAATTATTTCATGGCATTCAAATTCAGCACAGAAACATCAAGACCTAAGTACAAATATTATTACTATAATGGGTTTTCATTTCCAGAGGTCGTTAGGGGAAGGGATTAATTTTGCTGCTTTATTGTACACACAGTAAAGCACACAGAGTCATGTTACAATGCCTCCGTCTTGCAAATTGCATTTGAATGTAATAAGAAAGGCACTTTTTGAAACAATTTTACAATTTTAGATACATTAACTGCATTTCTCTCCATCTTGCTTTGCTAACAGGGTTTGAGGTCTTTCGTTTGGATAACTCTGATTCTTGTCAATTTTAGAAGGAAAATGTTTCAAACGCTTTCTTAAAATTCTTTTTTTCCATCCTTTCTTTGATGATTTTAGATTGCCCATCCAGGTCAGTCTGCAAGTGCTCCGTATCATGGAATTTCAGAGGAGCAATTTTTAATTTAACAACACAGAAAATTAAGCATGACAGAGACCTGACTTAGTATTTGAATTGCAGTTTTCATCAACATGTATTTCTTAAAGCCCAAGTAATAGGTAAAATTTAGTGCTATTCTTGAATCAGTCTCAGCCTGTGGAGCTTAGGGTTTTTTTTAAGGAGTTATTTAATTAGAATGTCAAATTGATCTTGCAACTGTAAGAAATGTCTATTTGACATATGTGAACCAGAATACTTATTCCATGAAGCACTGAGCTCAGAAAAGATCTTTCTTAAAGTGATTGTCTATCTTTGCAGAACAAAGACAACTTCTTGTAAAGCTGCTGGTCTTTATGAAGTAACATGATATGACACTAAATCAACCTGTAGGTTGGTTATATAATTAAGAAAGATCAGTCTTTGTAGCTATAAATTGGTGTCAACCAAAAAATGTATGTACATCTATATTTCCCTATTTGAATCAAATTGGTTATTTTATGTCAAGTTGAAAGGTTTTTTTTTTCCTTTTTTTTACCCATTGTGCTATTAAACTTAAATTGAATATTTTTTCTTTCTTTTAGGTAAATACTAAAATTACTAAATCATAGAATTGGAAGATGCCTTTGAGATCACCCAGCCCAGTCTACTCAGGTAAAAAACCTGAGGCCCAGGGAATAAGTTTATTAGAAGTAGAAATAGGGCTGCGGAATACTGAATTGCTAATCCAAGATTCTTTTCAGAGTGTACTGATGCAATTATGAGCACTATTCATATTGTCAATACTTTTGAAAATATTCATTGCTAATATATTTGTGCATATGCAAGAAGAGCATATTCTTTTGACAAAAATAAATTCAGAATTTCAACATTTATCAGAACGCATTTTTAAATTTTCAACTTTTATGTAAATTCAGAAGCTATCTCTTATGAATTCAGAAAGTAAAAACAATCCAGTTCTTAAAATTAGAAGTATTTTTGATTTTTGAATAGTCTGAAATTTTATACATCTATATCAGAGGTTCTTAGTCTTTTTGTGTGTCATACATCCCTTTGATAATTTAGTAAGCCATAGATCAATTCCCAGAATAAAATTTTTAAATTCATGATATAAAACATTGTAAAATTCAGAGGAAGCCAATTATATAAATGTTATTGTTATTTAAGAAATCAGTTACCATAAAATAATATGTACTTATTTATTTACTTATTAACATTAAATAATATCTAGTGAGTTTAACAGTCACCATAATTTCAAAGTGGCCATAAATATATAAGATATTTCAAGATATATGCAACAACTATATTGCGATATAAAAAATATATATCTGATTTGTATTGGTGACAAAGACACAGGAACTGCTAATATTAGTACTTTTGTAGTTTCTTTCCTGTACTCATTTTGAATGAAATTCTCAATTTCAGTAAGAAGTTCATAAATATAAAGGTATTAATTTTTTTTCCCCAAATTTCAGGACTCCATCTGAGAATCCCGTGATTTGCACTATTTTCCCTATTTTTGGTGTTTCAAAACCAAGGTCAAACCCACCCAACATGGAAGGTTGAGATAACCCAGGACTGTTGCAGAAAACCACTGTGTCTCTCCCTAAGGTCCTGGCTGCCCCAGGTCCAAACCTGCTACTTGAGAGCTCCTGCTTGGCCTCATTACCCAGATGGTAGTGCACGTGACTATGGAATTTCAATCTCCCCTTTTCCTAACTGACCTTGACTTGGCTTGCCCTTCTAACTCAAGATTCACTCTGCTCTCTGTCCTAATTCTTTTTTCTCTCTCCCTCTCCTCACCACACCCTTCTCATGTGCGTGCACATACAGATACATACAAACACAAACTCATCTGTCTTCCGAATCAAAGGTCATTAAGTAAAAGAGTATGTCATCTTTACATATTTACCTATAGATGCTATGTGACTCTTTATTTTATTAAAATACTTCCAGATTTAAAAAGAAATCCATCGACTTAGAACAATTTCACTGAAAAAACTGCAATTCAAATAAATTGAAGAGAGAATTGGTTGTCTAGCATACATACAAAGAATGCTTGGCTTATATTACCATATTTCAGCATTTTATTTTATAAGCAGGCTGTATAATCACAAATATTTTATTTATTTATTTATTTAAATACTTTATTTATTTATTTGAGAGAGAGACAGAGATAGTGAGAGAGAGCATGAATGGGGAGGAGAGGAAGAAGCAGGCTTCCCACTGAGTAGGGAGCCCGATGGAGGGCTGGATCCCAAGACCCTGGGATCGTGACCTGAGCCGAAGGCAGACGCTTAACAACTGAGCCACCCAAGCAGCCCCACAAATATTTTAGAAAGAGAAAAATACAACCCAAGCGAGTATTATGGGAGAGGTTGAAGCAACATTCATATTCCATACATAACATGTAAAGATTTTATGGACTGTTAGGTATAAGAAAATATTCTTATATTGATATAGTGAATCAGAAATATTTTTATTAATAGGAAAATTGCTAGTTTCCAATTGGACTTTCCATCTTCTCAGCACACATATGTATATTTCCTTTTGCATCTAAAAAAATGCACCTTCTTTCTGATTAAACATAAATGAAAAGTCAAAATGTCTATACTTGGGGATACTCAAATATATTTTTTGGACTGTTTAGAAGTTTTTTGGGGGGTGGTCATAACTCTTCAAAATCTGATAAATGCTACAGACTTTTTACCTAAAGAAAAATAAGTTTTTGGGTATAGACATACACAAAAGTTTTCTTATAATTTTCGGAGGTTTATGGAATTCCTAAATTTTATAGATAGAACCCTATAAAATCAACACATCTAGGTATACTCATCAGAGTAGTCTAGATTATGCAATGATTAGAAATGATCCCCAAATCTCAGGGGCCAGCAATAATAGGGATTTAATTCTCATTCATTCTACATGTCCATTATCACATGACAAGGCTAAGTGACAATTACCCATAGGCCTCTTGCATTTTTGGAAGTCTGGCAGTAGGCATTGACTGCTTTTGTTCTTACAGATCTTTTCAGCAATCTTGAAAGATTGAGATATGAATCTGTCCAGACAAAATGACAAGCTTGTTTACTGTCCAGCACAATAAAGATAATGTTTTTCTCTAGCTTAGGAAACCCAAATCTTTTTAATGGTCATGTTAGTGGAAAAATGATAAAAATGGAATAAAACAAATACAAGGAAACAAAACAAATTTGAAAATTCAATGAGATTTTTAATGAGCAAATTTTTGAGCTGGATCATAAACTGGGGGAATGTATTTTAGATAGATAATTTATATTTGGATGGAGAAATGACATTAAACTGAGATAGAATGTGTAAGATGGAACAAGCTATACAATATTCAGGTGGACAGTATGGACATGTTTTTAATAGTTTGAAAAGACCATGAAGTGAGAAAGAGGATTGAGGAAATGAGTGGAAGTTGGTGCGGTTGGAGCAGGGTGGGCCCAGAGGGGATGCTAACAATCAGAATGGAGGTGGATCATGAAGGCAATTTGCAGGGTGTGGTGAGACTAAAATGTCTTCAAGGCATCAGTATATATTTACGAAAAACCAGAAGAAATTCAGAATTTTATTATAAATACAATGGGACATTGTTGAAAGGCTTTATGCTGGGAAATATTCTTGGGAAGAGGGTAAAATATTGATGTTGACTATACTTGGATGGAAGCAGACTAGATGCAAAGAAGTGGATGAACTTCAGGCATATTGAGAAGGAAGAATGGAAGATATTTTGGTTAATTTGGTGTATAAATTATGACAAAGAATTACTGCTAGGTTTCTGACTTCAACAACTGGAAAAATTATTGCTCATCATTTCCTTAGATGGAAGAAGATCTCTAAGAGGATTGATTGTGGTACAGTGCTACAAATAATGTGTTCAATTTTGAACAGGCTAGGTGATGAGATATCTGTGAGACATATAATTGGAAATGTTAAATAGTAGGTTGAATAGATTAATCTAGAACTCAGAAGAGATATTTTGAGTAAAGATATAAATTTATAAACTGTCATAATATAATGGCATTGTCATATGGAATAATATCAGACAGTCATACAGAGTATAGAAGGAAAATAAAAGAGGATCCAGGTCCATGGCCATGGAAATACATTTATTTATGAACTGTTAGAGAAACAGAAACCAGGAAAAGATACAGAGGAATAAGGGAGAGGAAAAACAGAAAAATGCAGTGTTGTAAAAGCAAAGAGTAAGGAGCATTTAGAGCAAAAGAAATAGGCAACATTTAATTTTTGATCTGAGATTTAGTAAAAGATAGAAAAGGACTCTTTCAGTTTAGCAACACAGAGTTGATTGGTATTTTGAAAACCACAGTTTGACAATAGGATGGGGATGGATACTAGGTTCTTTTAAGTCAAAGAGTCAATGGGAGGTGATGAAATGATGTTAGTGAATCAAGACAACATATGTAAGGAGATTTATCTGGAGACAGAGCTGGAATTCAAATGGTATTTGAAAGGAGACTAGGGATAAAGAGATTTTTTTTTTTTTGCTATTGTATTAATGAACATAGTTTGTGAAGGCATTGTACATGTCTGTAAGAATGATGGCAATGAACCGAAAGAGAGTAAGAGACTGATAATCAAAAGAAGATAAGCTTTAAGAAAAAAGAAATCTTTGAGTAGAATAGTGTATTAAAGTTCTTGGTCAGGGTGGGAAAGGAGGGCTTTGGGTACAGCAGAAAGGATTGACATTTGGCACAAAAAAGATGAATCCCACCTCTATTCTAAAAGGAAAGGAAAAAGAGAAACATGTTTAGAGATGCAAGCCAATTTCTAAATTTGATAACGAGAAGATGAGGGAACTCACATTTGATGATTATTATTTCTCAAAGAAGTATAAGGTAAGAACTGATCATTAGTTGAAAGTTAGACTGAAGAATGGGTGGATGGATAAGAAAAGTAGAAAAAGGAGCTTAGGAATATTTGGCTTTTAGGAAATTTAGAAATAGGGAAGACAGTCTTGAACGCCTGTGTGATCTTTAAATCACAGGCCAGCGAGAGCTGGTCGTGTGGTTTTTCTTGAACAAGTTCACAAACTGGCAAAAAGATGGATATTAGGGATCATCTCATGTTGGAGCTTTCTCCATAGAAAATAATAATAGAAATGGGTGAGGAAATTGGGAGTATTTGAAAAAAGTTAATGATGACAGACTTTGAAATCTGTGTTAAGAAAGATGGTGTTACCTGGAAGAGTTGAAAGATAATGAGAAGTAATGTGACCAATGAATAAGAGATTTCAATAAAGTCAAAGACTGAGTCAGTGGATGGAGGTCGGGGGAAGGGCACGAAGAGGAGAAGGTAGTCAAAAGGTACAAACTTCCAGTTATAAAATAAATAATCTCTGGAAATAAAATGTAAAGCATGGTGACTACAGTTAATACTGAATTGTGTATTTGAAAGTTGCTAGCAAAGTAGATCTTAAAAGTTCTCATCATAAGAAAAAAATGTAACTATGTGAGGTGAGATATGTTAACTAGACTTAGTGTGATGATCATTTTGCAATATACGCAAATCCTGGATCATTATGCAGCACATCTGGAACTAATATAATGTTACATGTTAATTATATCTCAATTAAAAGAAAAAGATTGAATCGGTGGGCATAGAGTTAAGATGACTTCATCAAATACTGGTTGATTTCCTTCTAGCTATTTTATGCTAGAGACTGATAATTCCCTAGCTAATGCTTTTCAAAGACCTATTTAAGATTTGTAAAAATCACAGTCACCGATTATTAATATAATAATGATGGTGAAAGTCTTGGTGTAAGCTCTGAATTGTAGATTGTCCCATTACATAAGGAGGCTTGTGTCTGTCATGGGCATGGTAGGCTGTGGTTTTGCTATTTTTCCTGCATCAAACAGTACCATGGTGAAAGAAGTTGAGCTCAGATGATCCCAAAAGAAAAGCATTATATGTGTGTTTAATAAATGCTTTGGTTGATGAGGGTGACATGATGGTGTCCTGTTTTCTAAGTAAGTAGCATTAGAGTAAATATTGGTTTTCTCTGAATGGATGGAAACAGAGAGACTCTTCATTAATATTTATATGAAAGGTTCAAAGTCATGAATGTAATATATTTTTTCTGCTGTTATACAAATTAGTATGCCATAATACGACATGACTCTAGAAAGAATGCTGATATTTAAAACATTGCATTATATACTAATGACCTCATAATTTGGAAATCCTTTTAATAAATGTTTGAAAAGATTTGTGAAATAATTATTTATATGTAACAGAATACTAATAAGAATTGGAGTTTATATTTAACTACTCCTTTATTTCCTTTTTGCTTTCCTATTAAGGTACTGTTGAGTTTTATTTTTCTGTTTGTTAATTTTAGGACTACCTAGCAAATAGCACTGTATTCACAAATGTTGTTTTGTTTTTAAACATTAAACATATTTGAAAAGGTTAAACTTTCAAACAATGTCTAATTTTCATCATGGCCATTTCCAAAACTCAAGGCTAGGTTAAAAAAAACACAACAAACAAATGAACTATAGCAGTAAGATTCTTAGGGAAAAAATAAAGTAACAACTAACACCCAAATGTATAATACATTTCATTTTCCCCTTTTTGGAGGTGACTAGACGTGATATAGGAGTCAAGGTGGTGCTTAAAAAGGGAACACATGTAATAATAATGCTTGGGAATTAATTTAACATTCTTTACATTGGAGAACTCTGAATTAGAAACAAAGGCTCTTTAGATATTGGAATCCTCAACAAAACAGAGGTCAGAAGCTAGAAGATGGAAGGGGAAGGGAAGGAGATCATTGAAAAGAAAGAACATAATACACATTTATCATTTAGAAATGTTGAATGAAAAATCTACCCTATACAAAAATTATGCCTGGACACTAAACATCAGCCTTCAATGGTGTATTGGCTGAGAGAAGTTTGAGGGTTGGTATTTATGATGGATGCTGTGGGACCACTCAGATCTCCCCTTGAGAATGGAGGTGATCATTCCTCCAGCTGCCTAGAGGTTTGGCTATTGCCCCCTTTCAGTCAGACCAAAGGTAGGGGATACCTAGACCAAGATGATGTCTCATTCCCATAACTGATCCATGCAGAGATGCAAAGGATCAGCTACCTCACCTCAATTTGGAACAACTCCGAAGAGCCATACCTACTGCAGAACTCCTTATGAAATAAGCTATAGCCTCTCTTCAGCTGTATGAAAGTTGGTCTTCTCTCCATGCCCAATCCTTTTGCCATCATTCCCTCACAGGTTTGACTACTGAGAACATTTCATAGTTGACCTCTTGTACCCTCCACGTGACTGTGGGCCAATCTGATTCAGGCAGTTCTCACATTTGGGCCCCTCCCTACAACAATTTCTTGATTCATGGAATCCTTATTAAATATTCAAGGTGAAATTGAAGTCTGTTGCTTTTTATAAGTTCACCTGTCTTTTCTGCATCTGCATTAATGCACTTAGGTCATCCCAACCATTCTAACAATTTATCTTTTTTTAAAAAAAGATTTATTTATTTATTTTAGAGAAAGAGTGTGGGAGAGTGAATGGGGGGAAGGGCAGAGGGAGAAAATCTTATAAGCAGTCTCCCCACTGACCTTTGAGCCTGCTTCAGGACTCCATTCCCCATGACCCATGAGATCATGACCTGAGCAGACACCAAGAATCCGATGCTTAGCCGACTGAAACCACCCAGACACCCCAAGAATTTATCTTATTATAAAAGAAACCTTTAAAATGTGCATAGGTATTTAGCTAAAATAATGTTTATTATAGCATTATTTATAATAGGCAAAATAAGGATAAAGTAATGAACACTTTAAAATAAAGGTTTGATGTAAGCCAAAAGTCAATAGGTAATGAGAAGATGGAAATAATAAATGTGGACAACACATTCAAAAGTAGCAATAGTGTTATTATTTACTTATCATTGCTCTAGGCTGTATTTGTCTCTTTCCCCATATTCTCCATAGTTTATGCTTTCCTCTAGGAAGGAATATCTGCAATAATATATAGTTAAATGAGTAAATAAACCATCCCATCACTCTACTGTGTGCCATATATTCCTCCAACATTGAAATAATTTCTTTGGATTAAGAGATTTTCTCTGAATGCCTTTCCACAAATATAAATGAACATTTAGTGTTTTTGGTTTTTGTGGGTTTTTTCCTTTAGTATATTAGAGCCTTTTGGTGTTTTCTAATTCATGCTAGATTGCTACTTCTATGTGAATGTTTGTAGAATGGACTGAATAAATCAATAAATACCTTCCTTGTCAACTACATTTCCAAGTATTTTCCTAAAGGTGGCAGTAATCGAAGTAGAAATCAAACACTTCCAAATACATCTAAAGTGTGGGTTTATTGCTCTAATTATTTTCTGTGAATGCAGTTCTACTTTATTACCCAAATGAGAGTTATTATTGTCTTTCCTTCTGATTATTGCATTTGTGGTATTTATTTCAGGGTTTTTAAGACCCTTTAAAGCCTATTTAGATTTTCTTTTTTTAATGAATTTAATGCTAATTAAAATAATGGATTAGTAGGCTTGGAAAATCAAATCATTATTCAGCCAGAACAATTGAAGGGATTATTTAATTGACCACCTCAAATCATATTAAACCAATCCTAGAAGAATCACCATCGAGGTTCAAATGGTGTAGAAACTGTCATACTTCCTATAGGATACTAAACCTTTTTTTCAGATGTTTTTAAAAAAATAAATTTTAAGGCTGATTAAATTAGTGGATGGTTAATCTCTGACTTTTATAAAGGAGGCAACTGGACATTTTCCACTTACCCTATCATGATTCTTTTATTAATTTCTACAGACACAGTATGGAATTTCAATTGATGGTATGGAAATCAAGCAGGATTCAGAGTAGTGCTTAATAATATCACAATGTTCTTTGTCAGCGCAAGTGGCTATACTGAAAGTGAATCACCGCCATTATTCAGTTTCCAGCCACGGTGGTAATTTACTTTGCCAGGATTAAGATTATGAAGGGCAGAACTTTTTAGTAGGAAAGGAGTGATGTTGCATGATAAAATGGAAAGATATTTGCCATGGCTTATAAAATTCATGTTTGAACCTTGTAATTTTGCAGATATTTCTTCACAATCATATTAATCACATCTGTTTCCATACAGTAAATAAATAATAGATTTTATATGTTTATTGATTTTCATAGACTGACTAAATGTTTTGGTGTTGGAAAGTTAGAGACAGATTCAGGGAGAGCAAATCAAACCAAACTGGGATCAACAAATACCTGACTCATCAGATTTGTTTTCAAGACTATCATTTAGGGGCATCTGGGTGACCCAGTCACTTAAGTATCTGCCTTCGGCTCAGGTTATGACCCCAAGGTCCTGGGATCTAGTCCCCATGTCAGGCTCCCTGCTCAGGGGGTAGTCTGCTTCTCCCTTTCTTCCTCCCTCTGCCTCTTCCCCAGCTCGTGTGTATGCTCTCTCTATGCTCTCTCTCAAATAAATAAAATCCTAAAAAAAAGAAAGAAAAAAAAAAAGGCTGGCATGTGGCAGTCTTTTCAGCAGATAGACACCACCTGAAGTGTGCTATAAACAAGTGAAGGTTCAGAGAAATAAGTACCTATATGCTGTGCTTGCAGCATACACTAACAATCTTTTCAGAGGCCAGTTGTGAACTATATTAAGGTCTCTAAAAGTGTTTAATACTTTTCTAGCAACTTCGCTTGCAGAAATCAATTTTATGGAGTTAAACAAGAGTGTGTGAAGGATTTAATTATAAGAATGTTCATCATGCTGTTGTTTATAATAGAGAAAAAATAGAAATATTTTAAATGTTCAACTGTTACATAGTTAATCAAATAAATTAAGGTACATAGGAACAATGAAATTGTGTGACTATGAAGAAGAATATTGACAGGAAAAGGTGTTTAAGATCTGGCAACAAAACTTTATATCCGGTGTGTTCAACATTATATATAGTCACAGAAAGTAACTGGAGAACACAAAATGACAACTCTGAGTGGGATTAGTGACAATTACATCTTAGTTTTGCTTCATTTTATTTTCTAAAAATAGATTTGCGATGATGACTCATTTATTTTGTACGGAAGGAAAAGTTAAAATTCACAGCACATATCATGGACTGGATAGTCCAGAGAGATAACTCTATTTGTCCCTACATTTTCCTCTTTGACAGATACACAAACTGAGAAAGTGGAAATTTTAAGAACACGTTGTTTTCTCATGTCATGATAGCACTAATTTTAGAATTTTAAATTTAGGGATTTAACATTTTGGAGCAATAGGCTCATAGTCACAGCTTAAGGCCTTCTCAGTAGTTTTGTCAAGACCACTCAAGTGTGCAATTTGTGCACGATAGGTACATGGCTACACATTAGATAACTCACATAAAACCAATTCTATTTTATTTATCAGTACACTAACACGTTTCAGTAAGAAAAAATTTTAAAATCCTACTACATGTGTATTGAGAAGAGAACAAAAGCACAAATAGTAATAATTTTCTCTAACTGACCACAACTGACTTGTGACTTTCTACTTGTGTGTATGTTGATTAATTTGCAGAAGAGCAAAGTAGTGAGTCATATTGAAAATGAAGTTAAAATGCAGTGCTTTTTGATTGATTTATTTATTTTCACTGAAGTATAATTCACATACAATATTATATTAGCATCAGGTGTACAACATTTATATACATTAAGAAATGATCACCACAATAATTTGAGTTATCATCTGTTACCATACAGTTATTATAATATTATTGACTATATTCCCCATCCTGTATTTTACAACCTTTTAACTTGTTAACTTTGTACCTGAAAGTTTGTGCTTCTTAATCTCCTTCATCTATATTTGGCTATCTACTCACCCCACTCCCCTCTGGCAGCCACCAGTTTGTTCTCTGTACTTATGAATCTGTTTCTGCTTTGTTTTGTTTGTTCTTTTGTTTTGTTTTTTAGATTCCATGTATAACTGAATTCATATGGTACTTGTCTTTCTCTGTCTGATTTATTTCACTTAGCATAGTAGCCTTAAAGTCCATCTGTGTTGTCACAAATGGCAAGATTACATTCTTTTTTATAGCTGAGTAATATTCCATTGTGTCTTTATACCACTTCTTTATCCATTAGTCCATCAGTGAACACTTAGGTTGTTACTTTATCTTAACTACTGTGAGTAATGCTGCAATAAATACAAGAATGCATATATCTTTTTGAATTAGAGTTTTCATTTTTCTCAGATAAATGGCTAGAAGTGGGATTACTGGAACTATATATAACTGAAACTAGATAATAGTTCTATTTTTAATTTTGGAGAAAATTTTACACTGTTTTCCATAGTGGCTGCACCAATTTACATTTTTACCAACAATGCACAAGAGTTTCTTTTTTTCCACATCCTCATCAGCACTTGTTATTTCTTGTCCTTTTGATATTAGCCATTCTGACAGATGTGAGGTGATATCTCCTTATGGTTTTGATTTGCATTTCCTGGATAATGAGTGATGTAGAACAGTTTTTCAAGTGTTAGTTGGCCATCTAAATGTCTACTCCAGAAAAATGTTTATTCAGGTCATCTGCTAATTTTTTAATTAGATTGTTTTTTTGGTGTTAGGTTGTATGAATTTTTAGTGTATTTTGGCTATTAGCCCCTTATCTCCCATTCAGTAGATTGCTTTTTGTTTTGTCGATGGTTTTCTTTGCTGGACAAAGATTTTTAGTTTGATGTAGTGCCATTTGTTTATTTTTAATTTTGATCCCCTTACCTGAGGAGACAGTTCCAAAAAAATATTGTTAAGACTGATGTCTAAGAGCTTTTTGCTTATGTTTTCTTTTAGGAGTTTCATAGGTTCAGGTCTTGCATGTAGGTCTTCAATCAATTTCGAGTTTATTTTTGTGTATGGTGTAAGAAAGTGATCCAATTTCATTCTTTTGCATGTAGCTGTCCAGTTTTCCAAACATTTCTTGAAGAGACTATCTTTTCTCCACAAACACACTTTTAAGTCATCCAGTCTATGGTACTTTGTTATGGCACCTCCAGTAATCTAATTCATTACATTTATCAGAATGTATTGTCTTTAGCCATCATTTTATATGCCAGTTCTCAGTTTTCTCAAAGCTTTAAGTATATCTGTGGTTTTACTAGGAAGTAAGTTAATAATAATTTGTCTTAAACATAGATTATTAAATGAATTTTAATCAAACATTCTCTTATATCTCCAGGTCATTGAAAACATTATTTGACATAATGAATGCTGATTTATCTTAGTTCTACACTAACTTAGGAACATATTTTTCCCAAAAGTTTGTAGGAATATGGCTTTATATTCTATTTAATTACATATGGGATTCTATTAAATAAAAACTTAACATTTGCTTTGTATTATATTAAACGTGTTTTGTGATAATCTCTCTTTCTCACCCTCTTTTGTTTGATGTACTGGCTTAATACTTGAATTCCATATTTTAACTTAAACTACCTAGAGACTACCAAGTTATTGGAATATTTACGGGTTTCATTTTATATATCACTGTATCTGATTTCCAGCCACATCAATTAAAATATATAAATCTCAATGAAGTAAAAATAAGATTAGAAAAACATAACGTTTCTTAAATGCTCCAAACAGTCCTTCTACATTACCTGGAATACAAGACTGCAATGCTGTACTGTCTGCACGGAGATGCCAAATAGGTGTAATGCAAATCAGGAGCAAGTCATTGACAGATAAATTAAATAGTCATGATCTGAATATTGAGTTTAGGCAAGCATCACAGTCTATTGGCGCCAAGTTGGATTTCTTGTCCTGTACAAAAATGTTATGTTGTTCTCGTTAAGCAGTCATCCATCTAAGTGACTTCAAGGCCCTTAAGACCTGAATAGGCAAAGCTCATCTATCAGCCTCTTGACTTCAGTCAGAGGCACAGCAGGTACCATAATAAGCTGAGTCTCTGTATTCTGATTATTTTGTTACATGAACACATTTAACATCTCAGTTTTATTGTAATTTTCTAGTGAGATACTATTTGGCTTTCATTAAAATCTCTTTCTGTTGTTTTAACTCATAGCTATGGACTGTGATATAAAGATTAGGTCTTTTGTTTGACTTCAGTAGGAATCTAGGAAAAAATTCTTTTCTAATAACTAAATGCAATGATGCTTGTCATCTATCCACAGAATCTTTCCAAAGCAGGCTAAAATGGCAGGATCTATAAAATGGCAAACAATAACGAAGGCAATTTTAAATTCAAAACAGGTGATTCTATTGTACATATTTAATCAGTATATTAAATTCCAACTAGTATAGTAATTTTGGGTAACAAATTCAAATAAAAACTAAATTAAACCAGCTTTTTGGTAACATACAAACAAATAACTGTTCTATGATTTAATTAAAGTTAATTTTTTTGGTTAAAAATAATTGCAATTCTAAAAATAAATTTATAATAATAATATGTCTTAAAATAGTTTAAAGTTTAGTGGAATTTCAATGAAAATAGCTATAGATGTAAATGGCAAAATTATCCTTTCTTTGATGATGAAGAGAATCTTTCCAAGCAAGAATAGAAAATGCATTTTGAAGTCAACAGTAATAGAGAAGAAAATCTAACAAATATATTTAGAATGTATAAAATTATAATACATATAAAAATTTTTGAAGTGATGGTGTATACATAAGCAGAGAAATCTATATAATTGAAACTCCAAAGTACTTATAAAATAAAACAAATATTTATTGACCACTCAACACATTTTTCATATATTTTTCTTTTAACCATAGTTGCCAAACTATAAACTAGATGACTGTGCCTAGTTTAAACAGAAACAAACTGAAGCTAGTAAGAAGTTAAATCTTTTCCCCTTAAACAGCTTTATCGAAGTATAATTGATATACAATATACAGAACTGCTTAAAGTCTAATATTTGAATCCTCAAAAAATATTAGCAAACAAATTCAGCAGTGCATTTAAAAGGTCATACAGCATAATCAAATGAGATATATTCGTGGGATGTAAGGATGGTTCAATGTGTGCAAATCGATAAATATGACACAACACATTAACAAAGCAAAGTATAAAAACTATGATTATCTCAATAGATGCAGAAAAAGCCCTTGACAAATTCAACATCCTCTCATGATAAAGACTCTTAACAAATTGGTTATAAAGGAAGGTACCTCAACATAATAAAAGTCACATATGATAAGATTATAGCAAACATCATACTCAATGGTCAAAAATTGAAAACATTTCCTTTAAGATCAGGAAAAAGACAAGGATACCCATTCCTGCCACTTTTATTCATAATAGTACTGAATGTCCTAGTCAGAGCAATTCAGCAAGAAAAAGGAAGAGGAATTGAAGAGGAAGAAGTAAAATTGTCTCTATTTTCAGATGACATGATATTATATGTAGAAAACCCTAAAGACTCCACCCCAAACTATTAAAACTAATAAAAATGAACTCAGTAAATTTGCAGTATACATAATCAATGCATAAAATCAGTTGTATTTCTATACACCAACAACAAATTATCTGAAAAAGAAATATTCTATTCACAATAGAATCAAAAAGAATTAAATACCTAGGAATACACTTAACCAAGTAAGCAAAAGAGCTTTACACTGAAAACCATAAGACATTGATAAAATAAATTGAAGAAGACAGAAAAACATGGAGAAGTATTCATGTTCATGGATTGGAAGAATAAAAGTGTTAAAATGTCCATACTATCCAAAGTGATCTACAGATTCAATGCAGTCCCTATTAAAAACTTCAATGGCATTTTTACAGAAATAGAAAAGCTATCTTAAAATTTGTATATAACCACAAAGGACCCCAAATAATCAAAACAGTCTTGAGAAAGGAGAACAAATCTACAGGCATCATACTTCTTCATTTTAAACTGTATAAACTATAGTTATCAAAGCAATGTGGTATTGGCATAAAAACAGTCACGTAGATGAATGGAACAAAATAGCCCAGAAATAAACCCATTCATAGATGGTCAATTATTCTTTTTTTTTTTTAAGATTTTATTTATTTATTCAACAGAGAGAAAGAGATCACAAGTAAGCAGAGAGGCAGGCAGAGGGAGAGGGGGAAGCAAGCTCCCTGCTGAGCAGAGATCCCATGCGGGGCTCAATCCCAGGACCCTTGTGATCATGACCTGAGCAGAAGGCAGAGGCTTAACACATGGAGCTACCCAGGCGCCCCTGACCAATTAATTCTTGACAAAAAAAGCCAAGAATACTCAATGGGGAAAGAATAGTCTCTTCAATAGTGTTGGGGAACTTGGATATCCACATGCAAAATAATTAAACTAGGTACTGATCTTACATTATACACAGAAATCAACTAAAAATGGAAAAAATCTTGAACATAAAATCTGAAACTGTAAAAGTCTTAGAAGGAAATATAGGGAAAACCTCCTTGACATTGGGCTTGGCAAATGATTTTTTGGATTTGGCCCCAAAGCAAAGGCAACTGAATCAGAAATAAACAAATGGGACTACATCAAACTAAAAAGCTATGCACAGCCAAGCAAACCATCGGCAAAGTGAAAAAACAATGGAATGGGAGAAAATATTTGCAGACCACCTATTTGATGAGAAATTAATACCCAAAATATACAAGGGACACATACAACTCAATAGCAAAAAACCTAAACAACCCAATTAAATAATGGACAAGGAGCTGAATGGACAATTTTCAAAGAAGACATAAAAATGGCCAACAGGTACATGCAAAATGCTCAATGTTACTAATCATTGGGAAAATGTAAATCAAAACCACAATGAGCAATCACCTCACACCTGTTAGAATATCTAGTATCAAAAGGACATGAATAACAAGTGTTGGTGAGGATGTGGAGAAAAGGGAACACTTGTACCCTGTTGGTGGCAATGCAAACTGGTTTAGCCATTATGGAAAACAGTATAGAGGTTCCTCAAGAGATTAAAAATAGAACTACTGATCAAGGGAGGGAAGACGGCAGAAGAGTAGGAGACCCTTGTTTCATTTGGTCCCTTCAATTCAGCTATCTATCTATCAAATCATTCTGAACACCTGTGAATTCAACCTGAGATCTAAGAAAAGAATTGCTGCAATTCTACAAATAGAAAAGTAACCACTTTTTGCAAGCAGTGCAGAAAGCCATTAGGGAACGAAAGCCTCATAGAGCAACCCAAAGCAGATTACAGTGAGGCTGGCCCCCTGGCAAGGGATGGTGCAACTCCGCCCAGACAAAGACACCTGAGATTCAGTGAAACAGGCCACTCCTCCAGAGGACCAGCAGAAACATCCAGCTAATATCAAATTTATGGATCATACAGAACTGAAAAACTCCTGTGCTAGGGGAAAATAGTATATAGAATTCAAGGGCTTTTTTCTCATGAGTCTTTAGTCTTTCAGTTTAAAATTTTCTTTTTTTTTTTTTAAAGATTTTATTCACTTTTTTGACAGAGAGAGAGATCACAAGTAGGCAGAGAGGCAGAGAGAGGGAGAGGGGGAAGCAGGCTCCCCGCTGAGCAGAGAGCCCAATGCGAGGCTCGATCCCAGGACCCTGAGATCATGACCTGAGCCGAAGGCAGAGGCTTTAACCCACTGAGCCACCCAGGTGCCCCTCTTTTTCTTTTTTCTTTTTTTCCTTTTCAACTAGTTTCTTATTTTATCAACTCTTTGTTTTTAAGTCTCTTTCATTTTTACACTTATATTTTATGGATGTATTCTTCATTTTTTGCATCCCTTCACTATATTCGACTTTATTTTTGTATATAAGTAAGTTTTTCTTTCTTTACTAAGTTGGGATTTAATGTCTTCTAACAGACCAAAATACACCCAGGACCAAGTATATCACCTTGTTTTGTTCACCTGTGAGATTATGTTCTCTCTTTCTCCCCTCTTTTTTTTTTTTTTTTCCTTCTCTTTATTGGTTTCAGATCCCTTTGGATTTGCCCAGTGTGTATTTCCCTGGGATCATGGTTGATAATTTTGATTTCGTTCTCTCATTCATCTATTCTTCTCTGGACAAAATGAAAAGAAGGAGAAATTCACAACAAAAGAAAGTACCAGAGGTAATACTTTCTGCCATAGATCAAAATGTTATGGATAGAAGTAAAATGTTGGACATAAAATTCAGAAAAATGATTATAAAGATACTAGCTGCACTGGAAAAAAAGCATGAAAGACATTAGAGAATCACTTAGTGCAGAAATAAGAGAACTAAAATCTAATCAGGCCAAAATTAAAAATGCTTTAATTGGGATGCAGTCTTAATATGGACGCTCTAATGGCTAGAGTCAATGAGGCAGAAGAGTCAGTGACGTAGCAGACAAAATGATGAAAATTAAGGAAGCTGAGGAAAAGAGAGAAAAACAACTAATGGATCATGAGGGGAGGCCTTGAGAAATCAGTGATACCATAAAGCAAAACAATTTTAGAACTATTGGGGTTCCAGAGGAAGAAGAAAGGGAGAGACAGAAGGTATTATAATTGAACATTTATCATGTTAGATTAGCCAGCATATAGTACACCATTAGTTTTTGATGTAGTGTGCAATGATTCATTAGTTGCTTATAACACCCAGTGCTCATCACTACACATGCCCTCCTTAATACCCAGATTAATAAAACCATGACTGAAGGAGGAGAGATCATGAACAATGCCAAGGAAATACAAACAATTTTAAGAATATATTATGAGCAACTATATGCCAACAAATTAGTCAATC
>CM052900.1:47427496-47484139 GCA_028534135.1 Potos flavus
CCACGACCAAGTGGGATTTATTGCTGGGCTTCAAGGATGGTTCAACATTCACGAATCAATCAATGTGATACATCACATTAATAAAAGAAAGGACAAGAACCATTTGATCCTCTCATCTGATGCAGAAAAAGCATTTGACAAAATACAGCATCCTTTCTTGATTAAAACTTTTCACAGTGTAGGGATAGAAGGAACATACCTCAATATCATAAAGCCATCTATGAAAAGCCCACAGTGAATATCACTCTCAATGGAGAAAGACTGAGAGCTTTGCCCCTAAGGTCACGAACATGACAAGGATGCCCACTCTCACCACTGTTGTTCAATATAGTACTAGAAGTCCTAGCCTCAGCAATCAGACAACAAAAAGAAATGAAATGCATTCAAATTGGCAAAAAGAAGTCAAACTCTCCCTCTTCACAGATTACATGATACTTTATGTGGAAAACCCAAAAGACTCCACCCCAAAATTGCCAGAACTCATACAGGAATTCAGCAAGGTGGCAGGATATAAAATCAATGCACAGAAATCAGTTGCATCTCTATACACTAACAACAAGACAGAAGAAAGAGAAATTAAGAAATCAATCCCACTTACAATAGCACCAAAACCCTTAAGATACCTAGGAATAAACCTAACCAAAGAAGTAAAGGATCTATACTCTAAAAACTACAGAACATTTATAAAAGAAATTGAGGAAGACCCAAAGAGATGGAAAAACATTCCATGCTCATGGATTGGAAGAACACATATTGTTAAAATGTCTATGTTACCCAGAGCAATCTACACATTCAATGCAATACCTATCAAAATACCATCAACTTTTTTCACAGAGCTGGAGGAATAATCCTATAATTTGTATGGAACAAGAAAAGACTCCAAATAGCTGGAGGAATGTTGAAAAAGAAACCCAAAGGTGGTGGCATTATAATGCCAGACTTCAAACTATATTACAAAGCGTAATCATCAAGACAGTATGGTTACTGGCACAAAAACAGACACATAGATCAATGGAACCTAATAGAGAATCCAGAAATTGACCTTCAACTCTATGGTCAACTAATCTTCAACAAAGCAGGAAAGAATATGCAATAGGAAAAGGACAGTCTCTTCAACAAATGGTGTTGAAAAAATTGGACAAGTACATGTAGAAGAATGAAACTGGACCATTTCTTACAGAATACACAAAGATAAACTCAAAATGGATGAAAGACCTAAATGTGAGACAGGAATCCATCAAAATCGTAGAGAAGAACACAGGCAGCAACTTCTGTGACCTCAACTGCAGCAAATTCTTGCTAGAAAAGTTTCCAAAGGCAAGGGAAACAAAGGCAAAAATGAACTATTTGGACTTAATCAAGATAAAATTCTTCAGCACAGAAAATGAAACAGTCAACAAAACTAAAAGAAAACCTATGGAACAGGAGAAGATATTTGCAAATGGCATATCAGATAAAGGGCTAGTATTCAAGCTCTGTAAAGAACTTATCAAACTCAACACCCAAAAAACCAATAATCCAATCAAGAAATGGGCAGAAGGCATGAACAGACATTTTTCCAAAGAAGACATACAAATGACCAACAGACACATGAAAAAATGTTCTACATTGCTTGGCATCAGGGAAATACAAATCAAAACCACAATGAGGTACCACCTCACATCAGTCAGAATGGCTAAAATTAACAAGTCAGGAAACAACAAATGTTGGCAAGGATGTGGAGAAAGGGGAACCCTCCTACACTTTTGGTTGGAATGCAAGTTGGTACAGCCACTCTCAAAAACAGTATGGAGGTTCCTCAAAAAGTTAAAAATAGAGCTACCCTATATGACCCAGCAATTGTACTACTAGGCATTTACCCCAAAGATACCAATGTAATGATCCAAAGGGGAACATGCACGTCAATGTTTATAGCAGCAATGTCTACAATAGCCAAACTATGGAAAGAGTCGAGAGTCGAGATGTTTATCAACAGATGATATATATATCACGTCTTCTTTATCCATTCATCTGTATATTTAAATATATATATACATACATACACACACATATATACATTGAAATAATTGAACAGATAATAGAATCTAGATGACTAGTAACTCATTGCAAATCAAATGCTCACATGATACATAATGCATAAAAGGAATGCTGTGACATATAAAACTATGACAACTGTAACTAAAATAAATATCTGTGGTGCCTGGGTGGTATAGTCAGTTAAGCATCCAGCTCTTGGTTTCAGCTCAGGTCATGATCTCAGGGTCATGAGATTGAGCTCTGCATTGGGCTCCATGCTCAGGGTGGAGTCTGGTCAAGAGTCTTTCTCTCTGTCTCTTCCCTACTGCTCACACGCACTCTCTCAAATAAATAAATAAATCTTTTTAAAAAAATGGAATAAAATAAAAATCTTATTACAAAATAAAAGAGCTGGGGCGAGGAGCATGAAAAATTTGGGAAGAAATTTAAATCAGCAAATACCTTTATATAAAACATTGCAAATAATAAGAAAGCGTTAAAAATATAATACCTAGTAATCATTCACAATCACACTTACATGGTAAGATAATAAATGAAAATGGGATAGAAATCAATCATTATCTTAGTAAATAACTCCATTTAGATTAAAAAGAACAAAATAAAAGATATACATTTAGAGATATTTACTGTAAAATGTTGGGGAAAACATGATGCAAATATAACCATAAAATGTAGGAATATCAATATTGATAGCAGACAAGCAAGATTGACTTCAAGCCTTAAAGCATTAATTGAGACCCAAGGCATATAATTCTCAAGAAGCCTAGTTTCACATAATACAGCATAAAATTACAAGAAGCAAAAACTTCAAGAAATACAATGAGAAATCTAGATTAGACTCTTCAAACTTCCATGGTACATCACAAGCCAAATAGTTGAAAAACAGAATTTGAAGGGCATAATTAGCAATATTTAATAAATATGTATAGTACTTTCTACCCTAAAATATAGACAATATATTTTTTCAAGGATGTATATTGTATTTAAAAATTGTCACAGCACGTTCCAAAAATTAGCAATAGTAGTTCATAAATCATTACAAAATAATCAAATCTATGTTTGATAAATATAAATAAATAACACTTGGGGAAAGCAAGTCTGCAGCATTATCTTGGAAATTAAAAATATTTTTCTAAATAACTATTGATTTAAATAGGACTCCAACTAAAATTTAAGCATATCAAAACATATGGCATATGGAAGTATCAGAGGAAGTATCAGTCAAATGGCTTGATTTTTCAATCAGAAAACAATGAAAAATTGAACAAAACATTTTCTTTTAGATTAGAAAGAACAGAGGCTTTGTACACAGAAAGCCAAATTCTCTTTAAATGCTATTTTTGATGGCTCAAATTTAACATTTTAACTCTTTACTGAATTACATGTTTATTTGAATAAAATTTTTACCAATGTAAGCAAAATCTATTGTATGATCATGTGACCTATAACATGTATATATTAATCTGTCGAATAATTTTTGGTATCAGTATTTATAATGTAAATATATAGAAACTCATGGGTTTTTTTTTTGTATTTAGAGAAGATAAATTCTAGAATTTCAAAGCATATGTTTAATGTTAAAAGTAAGTGTTGGTCATTTAAAAATCTACCTATATTTTGAAATTTTTGCAATGATTTCTTTGAAGAATTTTTTAAATGTCAGTGTAGTTTCTGATGAGTGTCATTATCCATGTATTTATTCGAGATTAGGTTCATATACATTTTAATAAAAATTTAAAAACTTCTATCCTACAGATTAAATTCTCCTTTGCGTTTTTCATTTTTATTTTCAGTTTTTCATGTTGGATTATTTGGATGTTTTACCATTCATTTGTTTCTTTAATACATTGTAAAGTTGTTTGGTCTCTCTTGTTTGAAGATTTTACAGGTATCCTCAATGGTTTCAAAGTTATTATTGCTTTTTATACCATACTTTGTGATCATTTTCTGTTTCTATTCTATATTTGAAACAAAGTACAGTGTGTTAAAAACATTTACCCAGAACGTTTTAATTTACTTTGTCATTTATCCACAATGTGATGAACTATCACATTTTCTAGACACAATGATCTTGTATCAGTAGAAGAGAACTTTTCTGGATAAATAAGCATAGTTTAAAATAGTTATTTCAATGTCAAGAAATGAAGTGCTACTGGGATTAAAGAATCATACTTTTAAGGAAGGGTTAATGACATTATCTCCTTTCCTAGTACTCTTTTAGTTTTGGTTTATCAGACATTACAGAAAATTTTGTTTGTGGGGAAAATATATGTTTTCTGACATTTAACTAATGGTATAGTCAGAGTGTTAACATTTTTGTGACATCCCATTTCATACTGATGAAAACATTGCAGTTCTGTGTCAGAATAAATTTGATAAAAATTAAGAATGCCATAAATAAAATGACCACATGAAATTCAATTTTCATGTGTGAATAATTTTGGCTATCACTATTTAAAGGCATTAATTGCTTGTATAACTTTTGCTAAAGATATTGCTCTGTTTTTAGACATATGAATCTGGGTCCTGTCTCTGATCAAATTTTTTTCATAGACTATGAGAAGAAATGCATTATGTGAATTCTGAATCACAGAATTCAAGTTTGAGCTACTGGGCCACACTCTTCAAGGATAGGAGTACATTATGCAGCTTCCTAATGGAAAGGATTTAGGGATCCCTCCCCCTAGAACAGTGTCTGATTTAAATAACACAATTATTGGTGAGTTCAATTGCTGCTGTTGTTTGTTAACTAGTAAAGACAAATCATCATCAGATTTCATTTATAGATATGATTAGTTGGTCTAAATTAAGACATCTTTTTGAAAAGTTTACCCTTATTAACTATCAAAACATATGTGAATTAAGTAAAATTATATGTGTATAAATGGATTATAGAAGAAAATACCATTTAACTTCAGAATAGAGAAAAAGAAACCTATAGGTTAGATAAGGAAAATGACATGGAATAGGACAGTTAATTGCATATCTTTTAGAATAAGACACCCTGGATATGAATCTTTTACTTGCTAGTAGGGTGTGTTGGGCAAAATGTTTAATTAATCCTCAATCATTTTATGTGTGATAATGGGTAAGAAGTAACATCTATTTCACAGAATTGTCACGAGGATTAAATACATCAGTCCATGTAAATCATTCAGCATGGTGCCTGGTACATAATAATCAATCTTCACGATTATTGTTACTCTTGAAAATAGGACCCATTAAACATAGCATATAGGGCTATCCCCGTATCTACTTACGGGTTTCGCTTTTTTTTAGACTTGAGAAATAATGTAGGGGAAACAAGTATAAAGCTGGATTGTGTGGTATATGCCAGGGATTTATAGATGTGATTTAATTACTAATATTGATAAATTATAGATTCAAGTATGTTTTCTACTAACAAGAAAATGTAGTAATCTTAAATCAATTATGGGAAAAAGTAAATCCAGCAAACAGAAAAAAAATTCTGCCTTTAATATATTGTCCAATTAACAATATTGTTAACATTATATTTAACTTTTAATTGTATGTAATACTTAAGTACTTGGTTTTACTCTCTTTCTCTGCATAAAAACACTTGAAGGATAAATTCCAAACTGTTTAAGGTGGTTATCTGTCTCTTTCTCTCTCTCTTTTGAGGATGAATGAGTTTATCACATCCTTCCCAAGAATGGGTTTTTCAGAGAGGGCAAAGAGAAGCACATAAATGCATTGGGTAACTATTATTGTTTAAGGTTTGTTTATTTATTTTAGAGAGAGAGAGAGAGAGCAAGTATGAGGTAGAGTGGAGGGGATGTTCAGAGAGGGAGAGAGAGAATCTTGAGCAGACTCCCCACTGAGCTCAGAGCCCAAGACAGGGCTCAGTCTCATGACCCTGAGATCATGAACTGAGCAGAAATCAAGGGTCGGACACTTAAGCAACTGAGCCACCCAGAAACCTCTAGTAACTATTATTTTTTTAAGTTTTATATTCTTTCTTTTCTTTTGCAATAATGAAACTGAATTACTTCTATGCTCTTTTGTCTTTGTTGCTTTACAGTTTCACTAGAATTTTTCTAGATGTGGATTTATTTTTATTTATTCTATTGGGATTTTCTTGGGCTTTATGAACCTGAGAATTTATCTTTCATTAAAGCTGGAAATCTGTTGTCTGAACATTGCCTGTCCACATTCTCCCTATTCTCACCTTCTGGAATTTCAATTAGTTGTCTACAATTGCCATGTATCTGTGTCTTATAGTCTTCATATTTTTTTCTTTTCTTTTCTTTTCTTTTCTTTTCTTTTCTTTTCTTTTCTTTCTCTTCTCTTCTCTCTTCTCTTCTCTTCTCTCTTCTGTTCTGTTCTGTTCTGTTCTCTTCTCTTCTCTTCTTCTCTTCTCTTCTCTTTTTTATTTCATTTTCATGGTATGTGTGTCTTGATCTCTGCACTTCAGTCTCCCCTGTCCTTGTTTGTGGGATCCCCCTACCTTAGATCAAAGCACCGGCCTGCTCTTTAGTCCCAGTTCAGCTTCCGAAAACCACCTTACTTGCTGAGATGGGGACAATCATCCTTCTTCATAAAACGCACCTATTGTACCTAGTTATACATCAGTTATATATCAGAATTTTCTCACAAATTTAATATGAAAAACTGACAAAATCAACAAAATAATAATAGCTAAGAGTAATAATGAATTTAATTCATTACTTGCCTTACATGAACCAAATTCTTTGCATGCAATTTATCATTTTATCCTTCCAATGTTTTGATGAGGTTGTTACTATCATAAAGTCCATTTTATAGGTTAAATAACTTCACAAAAACGTTTATCTGTAAGAAAAGAAACAGTAATTTCAAATTCAAGTCTGTCTAGCTCCAGAGCCCGGATATACTCCCAGATATTCCTCCTTTAGGGGAATACTTAGGTGCTTAAGCATAATTTCTATTATAGTGAGGGACAACTTGTCTTTTTTATAAATGTAATGTCTGAAATATTAATGGAAACAAACATGGAAATAGATTCCAATGTATAAATTCCTATGGCTTATGATTTTTTAGGATTTTACCCAATGCTTAGAGAGAGGACATACTGTGTACAAAACTATTATTGTGTCTGTTGCCTTAATCTATTTTGCATGCTATTTTAATTTATGGTCTCTGGAATTAAATAGAAATTTGTTGCTAACTTATCACATTGACCTATTTAGGATAGTTCTAATTTGAGATATGTATGATGCATAAACATTTGGGAACCATAAATCTAGGATAAAATATGTAGAATGTGTATTGAGATAGAATAATAAGACTCATTTAGAAGGCAAATTTAATATGAGAAGTAAAGCAATAGTAGGAAAATTCAAGACTGCATGGGGTTAGACAAGTCAGCTTCTCATAATAAGCACCAATAATAAAATCCCACCTGTAGGTCAAATCATTCTAGTATGAATATGGTACCTGTGACCCTCAGCCTACTAGAGAAATCTCTCAGTCTCTAATGCTGGTTTTGATAAAAATATCATTATTGTTTTAATAATATTTTATCAGTCTAATAGTCATTGTTTTCACAATTTATTTTATCCAACAAATTAGGAGATGATTTTCAGAGTTTCAGTAAATGAAATAAAGTCTTGTGAAAGAGAAAACACAATCACCGTGGCTAGGAAAACAGGCAGACTGTAGTAGGGTAGAAGGCATAATTGCATGCTTTGATATTTATGATGAAAGACCAGAGCTGAAAGAAAAATGACAAAAATGCTATCTTAGCCCTTTATGAAACAAAGAAAACCTGAAGGTCGTGCAATAGTAATTTTCATCATTCCTTCCAAAGCCTTGCCAAGCTTTGAAAATTCATATGTAATAGCAGCTAGCATTTCTAAGTGAAAATACATTGAAATCATCTTGGGATATATAGTCTATTAAAGGAAAAACTTCGTTTTCTTCCCATAAAGAAAATAAAATTTGATTTCAGAAACTCATATTGACTCTATTTAAATTAACATTTTTCAGTTCACACAATATTGTGTTTTATGGCTCTTTCCTTCTTTTTCTTTCTTTCTCTTTCTTTCTTTCTTTCTCTCTTTCTTTCTTTCCTTTTTTCTATGAAGCATAGTTATTTAAAAATCAAGGGTCACATAGGAATTGTATTCGATAATCTAAAAATTATTTTGATAAAAAATCACTTTCTAGACAAACAGTAGGATGAGAAATCTAAAATGCCATTGTATTATTTTTCTAATTTTACAATGGATGATATGAAAATTATATAAATACAAATTTTCTCAAGATCTTAAAGTGAAATATTCTAAATAGTTAAAGTTGTTTATAAAACTCTGTCTTCTATATCATTTGAACATATGATAAGAGAGCCAGCAGTTTTGCTTTCTAAAAGAACTTATTTATGTACATTCATATATTCACTGACTATGGCTTTTAGTATTTCACTACTGAGAAGCATAAAATGTTTTTAAATGATTCCCAAACTCATTTTCTCCAACCTAGGTATACAGAAATGCGCCAGTTTCACGAGATGATTAACTGTGCTAGCCTAGTCCCAATATATGTCTAAAATAATAACTGCAGAAGTAGTAAAATATTTATTTTCTTTCATGTTATCTCATTTTCAGTAATGCTTATTTAAAAAAATATTTATTCTCTATGTATAATATCTCTTTTCTCTCTGGAATTCCCTATACCATTGTCAAAAACCATGAGGGAGAGTAAATTGTTTGGTGGTTGTGTTGTTTTTCTTTTTCCTCTTCTTCCTTTCTTTTACCAACACTACTTATTTAAAAAGATTTTTTAAATAGGAGAAACAGATGATTATTGGAAAAAGGAAAATATGACTCTCACTTGTCCAAGTACCCCTACATGAATGTGCCAAACATCTGGGCTTTCTACTGCCTCTTTGAAACAGCTGTTACCTTTAGTTCTCTTAGGTCTCTCATTCTTATGAAGTTTCCTGGGAAGGCCTTAGTGATTCTTTCTTCATTCTTTCATTTAGATGTGCTTTACCTATAGAGTACTATAGAGAGTTACTTTTGGAATCTTCTTTATTGAAAAGTAACAACAACAACAACAACAACAAAACACAAAGCCTCAAACAAAATCAAAGTAGAATTCTGAGTTTATGGTGTACTTCATCCAAATGAAAATGAAAGAAGTGATTATTACTAAAATAAGGTTGAGATAAAGGCATGCTTAAAGTCACTTTAGAGATAAGCCGTTTTCTTTAAGGCAGTACATTTATAGTCTATGTGTGTATATATATATATATAAATGTCCCAATCGCAAAGAAAAGTCCTGTCTTAATATTCCCAGAATCAAAAACAAAGTCAAATTGCTCATTTCTTTTCAATTATGATGCAATCATAACCTTATAGAAAATATTATTGAGGTAATTCCTATATACCAAAACAGAAATTTGATTTGAATAATTGGCAAAGTGACAAAGTTGTCAATACAGTTCTTTTTTTCAGTGGAAATGTTTACTTGGAATACTCTTTGGACTATTAGGCATAAAATTCAAACAGTGTATTTGAACTAAACGTTTAGTCCTCTTTAGCATGTAGTCTAAACAATTTTCTTGTGAAAATGATTGCTCGGCTAACCCACTGATGAGACACACTGTAAAGCAAATGGCATTTTCTGTCATTACCTAAGTTTTGTTTTTGAGAAAGAGGGTAGAAACTCCTATTGTTTTTGAAACAGCATAAGTAGATTATTTTTCAAATAGCATAAAACCCTTATATCTTTTCATCTACTTTATACTGTGTTAAACAAATTATTCTTTCCATGTTTTAAAGGGGAATCCCTGAAATACAATACAAAACACAAGTTGCACACACCAGGCTGATCCACGTCCGTCCCACTCACCCTGAGAGATTAACTAGAGATGTCATAGGTTTTATGAGGTAACAGGAATCCCTCTATTTTGAATTATATAGTTGAATTTGTAAAAGATTTGTAGAGGGGCCAAAAAGACAGGATTCTTTTACCACTATACCTTTAGTGAGTAAAATTTAAATTTATATTGAAGTAAGTGAAAAATGCAGTTATCTTAATGCAATAGGTTATTAAGGCAAAATATTTATTTTTTCCTACTAAGTTTGGAATCATGAAATCCAGAAAGATCGATGCTCATATTAGTAAGATAAAAAAAAGAATAGATTATTTACATGAAGGAATATTTTACTGAGAGAATTTCAGAAAGTATTTTAAGGAGTGGGCTGGAAAACTACTGCTTCTTATAGATTTGGGCACGCATATATTTAGGATTGTCCCTAGAAATTTGCTATGGATAATATTTTCTTGCTGTTGATATTAGTAAGAACTAACTACTGTAGAACAAGTTTGGCAGAAGCCATGGTCTGTTTGAGAGACTTTAACAGAGTGGTAACTACTTAATCTTTAAGAATGTAGCTAGAATTTACCCCTACCTAAAGCTAAGTACCAGGATGAGAGAGTGTTCAGTAAGTACCAATGAGAGAAAATTACAAAGAACTTTGAAGAGAGGATTCAAGAGGACTTGAAGTCATTAGGTATTTTCATGGATATATTATGCCAAATAAATAAATAAATAAAAGGTATAATTTGTTTAGGGGAGTGGTTGATATTTCCAAATTCTTTAAACCAAGAAAAGCAGGTGGCTCCTTTATGCTCTCAGGGGTGCCAGAGTGTCATCTAGTGGCGGTCAAAGTGAACTAAAGGCACCTGACCCTCATGATGTACAGAACTTAACAATAGGGACCAACGTTTGAACAAGCCTTTTACTCTGTTGATGTAATTCACTTAATTTCTTCGTTCATAATTTAATAATGTTAAAATATGAATATAAGTTAAGTGAATGTAAAATATTCCACAATTTAATTTATCCCATTGTTATTAAATTCAGATTTTTTTTTTTTTTGATTTCTCAATATCCTTTTTTTTTAGAGAGAGAGCACGCATGGGCATACATGCCCACATATAGGAGGGGGGAGAGGTGGAGAGAGAGGGAGAGAGAGAATCTTAAACAGACTTCATGCCCATCATGGAGCCGGTGGGGAACTCAGTTCCACGACCATGAGATCATGACCTGAGCCATGATCAACACTCTGAGGATTAACTGACTGAGCCACACAGGCACCCCTCAATATCTTTATTTTTAAATCACCTTTGGACAAATGTCAAATATAATGATGCTCTCTTTGTACATTTACTATTTTCTGTTTCTCTTGAACTGATTCACAATACACACCTAAGCATTTCATATATCACCTCAACTCCTCTCCACTTCACAGTCTTTTCTAAGTCCATGTGCACTGGGCAAAACATTACAATAAATAGTTTTTGAAAGTATCTCCCTTTCTGACAATGCCAGCATAATGTTTATGATACATGGAAATATTCAATACTTGTAACTTTTTACTCTACAACTGTATAGAAATGAGGATCTTTTT
Source organism: Potos flavus (assembly GCA_028534135.1). Classification (NCBI taxonomy): domain Eukaryota; kingdom Metazoa; phylum Chordata; class Mammalia; order Carnivora; family Procyonidae; genus Potos; species Potos flavus. The sequence continues at coordinate 47,438,953 of CM052900.1, forward strand.
AAAATATATTACCCATGGGTCCTTATAAAAATAAATAAAAGAAATGGTTAACTTTGAGGACCATTCCAGACTGATTTCTTGTTCTTTATGATAGTCTTTGAGTAATTTTATTATTATAAGGCTCAAAATGACTCCAAATAGAGGCTTAGAGACCAGTGTGTCCAATTTGTTGTTATTGTGGGAAGAACACTGATTTGTAACCAGGAGACTCATCCCAGTCTTGCTTAGCTTCTGACCTTATGACAACAGAGTCACCCCATTTTTCCTTTCCCCTTTATTTCATCTCAAAATGGGATGATGCTTCTCAACAAAATCACTTGGGGATCCTTGCTCAGAGTCTACTATGTCTGAGAAGGCAATGTATGGCATTGCAAAATGCATTACACATTTTGACTAAGATTTCCATAAGATTTTTTGAAATCAACTTTGTTGAGGTATAATTTACATACAATAATATTAACCTATTTAAAATGTACTTGTTGAAGTCATAAAAGTACACGCCCATGTTACCACTGCCACAATCAACATGTAAAACATTTTATCACTCAAAATTTCCTTCATGACCCCTGTAATCAGCCCTTCCCCCACTTCCAGGCTTCACTGAATTGTGATTCATGTATTCTCTGTTCCCTACATATCCCTCACTCATTCCTTGAATACTTGAGTTTGATTGTTAAATTATATGTTCTTTTAGGTGATTTCCAACTCAAAAGTGCTTTGACTTAATCATGTTTATATAATGAATTTGATCATTGCATGCACTACCAGTTTCTTTCACTTTATGGCCATAAGCCTCAGCCATAATCCAGATCAGTAATTTTAGGCATACCATTAGTCACACACACATGCACACACACATGCATGCATACATGCACACACAAGATAAAAGGAGACAGAATAAAAGAGACTTTAGAAATGTATCAACTAGTATGCCTTAAAGTTATCTAGTGCTGTGTGTCAATTACATTTCAATAACACTGGGAGGGAATAAAAGAAAGACATCAGCTAAATGCTGCAAGTGGATGCTGGGTACTTATTTGAACCAACCAATAATAAGGAACCACATGTTTGAGTAAGCCAAGGAAATATGATTACAGAATGGATATTAATTAGTGTGAATTTTGTTCAATATGCTAGCCATTGTAATTATATAAAAAAATAGTCCTAAAACTATTATTAGGGTTAACGTTTAATAAAAGAAAACTCTTAAAAATAATATTTTCTATTGCTAAAGATGTAAGTATTCAAAAATACATTCAATTCTAAGAAATCTTGTTATGGACAAAAATTAAATTCAAAATAGATATTGAAAGTTTCCACACAATAGAAATTCTAAGTTCAAATTTACAATGACCCAAATGGATAACATGTGAACAGCCACTACCTACCTTTCTGTTATCAATGTCTATTAAATAGTGTGTGGTATTCAGGGAATCAACAAATGGTGGAGAATTCATACAGTGCAGTTGCCAAACAGAACACATTCCAGTGAACCTTGAAGATGTGCAATGTGTCTATATCCATATGTGTGTATGCATATATTCCACAAAAGCACATAAAAGAAAAGGAAATGATCACGTTCTTTTACGAAAAAAAGGAAATTTAAAGCTAGACTGTATTAAATTCCCATTGATAATACACTTACATAATTTCTAAAACAATTATATTATTGACAATTATTTGAAATTTAGGAGAAATTCTTTTATTGATTTCTTGACTTTCCCTTCCTACTAAATAATCTAATAAGGATAACTGCAAACTTTTTAAACTAATTTGCTCCATAATTTTAAAAGTCATGGAATAATCCTGATATTAATTATAGCTCATATTTATCTGTATGAAGATAGACACTACATTTACAATATCTAAACTTGAAAATAAATTCTTTTCTGCTTTCTGGAATTATTGGATAAAGTCCGTAACAGCAACAACAAAAAAATGGCAAAAATTAATGAAGAAGAATGAAAATGTTGTTCAAACTATAATTATTTTCTATAATATATAAAGCCTAAGTGATTTGGCAGTCTTTAGAAATGATGTCCTTCAAGATAATGTTTGACGTAGTGGTTTTCACATTAAACTATAGTATGTGATAAGAAAGATCTTTCTGTATTTCTTGCAACAGCATAAATATTTTACCAAAAAAAAAAGGGTTTGTATGATGTAACCTTTTTATTAATCGTTTAAAATGGTGCATAGACGAAGTTTGTCATATAAGATGAAGGTTTCAGAAAGAATCACAGAAATTACTCTTCTGTGTTTAGATTTATATTAATGTAAGACTGTTTTAATATATTTAGAAAAGAGATTACACATGTATCTACAGAAAATGAATAGAATAGAAAATATAAAAATATGTTTATATTCTATTCTACTTGGTATTGCTTTAAGGTTGTTATGGTGATAAATACAATTGTAAACAACAAATTTAAAAACCTGCATTTGCTTTGTCTTATGTTATTTTTTCAATGTCCATTTTTTAGTTTTAGAATTTTCTAAGTGGATACATTGCATATTTACCTAACATTTTGTGTAGAATATCACAGTATATGCATTTTGAGGTATTCAGTGATAGTATTGGGATGAATATTGGAGAATTCCAAAAATACTTTAATGTATTATACAGTAATTAGGCCATAAATGCAGATATAAAATATGTTATAACAAGAACCTAAAGACAACAAAATTAATTTTGCTTTACTCTATTATTACTTTATTGTGGTGACGATTCTTGAAATAACTATGCAACAGATTAAGTCTGGAAAGTCTTTAACTTGAGGTTATCACAGAACACGTGTTTTCCTCAATATAAAATAGTATACTACCGAAAAATAGTGTTTAATCGATTTTTTGAAACCCTAATAAATATCAATTGAATAAGAAAGTCATATCTTTGAATGATGTCATATAATTATATCAGTTGAAAGCTTTCAAAATCATCTTCATAATAATAGTAACAACTCTCAATAAACAATACCTTGAAAAAGTGCCTCTGGGTGGCTCAGTCAGTTATGCGCCTGCCTCTGGCTCAGGTCATGGTCTCAGGGTCCGGGGATGGAGCCCTGCATCAGGCTCCCTGCTAAGCGGGGCATCTTCTGCCTCTCACTCTCTCTCGCTCAAATAAATAAGTAAAATCGTAAAAAAAAAAAAGTGCTTTCTAATATCAGATATTGTTGAATCAGAAGCAGTTATATAATGATATTTATTGCAGTAGAATTCATGTTATAGAAATTAATAGCATTTTTATTACTAGCTTTTCTTAAGTTTATTTGAATTGCGTACACCATGATATTCTTAAAAGCAATACCAATTAATTATGGAAAAAGTAACACATGTTCCTTACTAAAAAAAAAATTTTTTTGAGAATGCTAGTGTTTACCATTCTGTTGCAGTGCTTGGGGGGAAAAAATTTACCAGACATTTTTCTTCATTTTTCTTATTGGAGTAAAAGATGGGAAAAAAGGATAATGTCATGATCTAGCAATTTTGTTTACAATTTGCTTTAAAAAAAAAAAAAAGTATTCTAATCATGCATCTTCACACCCTGTAGAGACAAACTAATCTTCCTTCATAGAATCTTTGAAACAGTCTACTCAAAACCAAGGGCAAGCTAATGGATGAGAATGAGACGTGAAAGAGCAAACTTCTACCAGAAGTTTTAAAGGGTAGAATTGGCTCTACGGTTTAGACCACTAAAGAATATAGACATGCTGCAGTGCAGTATTCCAGCAAGGACTGCTTACAAGAACTAACCTATTTGTGTTTACAAAGTTCTACGTTGAAAAAGGACACAAACCAAAAGGAAAGAAAAAAAAAAAGAAGCAAAATAAGCTTCCATTTGAAACATCAAAAAAAAGGGCAATACTTCTGAGAATTCTTGGTTGTTTACAAACTCAACATTCTAATGTTTTCATCAAAAGCTTATTCTGGGAAGTAAATGAAGTAATCTTTTTGGAAAGTAATAGGATTTTATTCTCATGAGATTCCCCCACAGAGAGGTGGCTACTTCCTTAAATCAACCAGTCAGGTATGATGATACCTCAAGTCCCAACTGCTTGAAGCAAATAAATAATAAATGAAGATGGTATTTGAGTCTGAAAAAATCATCTGTGAGGTCAAGAACCTCCTTTTTGTGAACTCTGTAAGATGTGTCATGCAGAAACAAGAGTTAAAGGTTGGGAGCTTGACCACACACTTGAGTTTGGCTTGTAAACTGAAAGTGGCTACAAACCCCTCACCAAAGCACCAAGCGCATCACTGAAGTGGCTTCCCCCCTCCCACTTTTTTTCTTTTTCTTTCTCTTTTTTAATGGTACGAGTTCTGCTTTCATTCCAGGATAGCTGAGAGTCAGAAATCCCGGGAAGAAAAGTTAGCATTCTTAGTGAGCACAAACCTGCTGCTAAGATGGTATTTTGTATTGATTTTTCCTGAAGCCTGTAATCTTGAAAGCTTGTAACATAGGATGAGGTAAATATCATTTTATTTGCTCAAATAGGTTTAGATTAGATTGAGATGAAAAAGTAAGGACAGGCCAAATTAGGACTGAAAGCAGCAATTACAGATTATTGTTTCCAGCAGTAACTAGAATGGGTTATTTCACTGATAAAAAAGAAAAAAAGGCTTATTGAGAGAAAGAATTGGTGATTTTCTTTATTTTCTAAAATAAAAAAAAGAAGTAAAAGAAAAACATAAAATTAAAATTATCTTTAAGAGTAAAAATAATCAATCTTCTTCCAAATTGAAACAGAACTCTCATGCCTAAATTACCCTTTAACTAATAAAAGCCCAAATGTGGGTTCTTACAATGCATAAACCAGTAAACCAGTAAAATGCAGTTTTGATAATGCAAGCATACTATATGTGATATTCTTACTTAGCTTAAAAAAAACTTTGAGGCCTATAGCATAAAACCATAAAATAAGCATCTAAAATTAATTCTCTCAATCACATGATTTCAGAGAAAAAAAACGTGTACAAAACCATTCAAATGATACTGACAACAGGGCATGGAATTTAAAAGGTTTAACCCTGTCTTCTCTCAGAGTCTGTTTTATTTCTTCATCTTCGGAGCACTTCAAACATAGAAGCTGTTATTCCGTCTTTAGATCAGTAACTTTGAATTGTTCTACCTGTCATTCTCCAGCGACTAGCACAGCTAGATGTCACACAATGATTGTTTGCACTTCCATTCTTTCACATTAAATGGCAATCATTCGGTCCTTTTGATTTGTTTCTTTTATTTAGCCCTGAAGTTTTTACACTAGAATCTCATTAAAGCTGAACTAGTGTACTCCTGTCAAAAAACTAATGGACAAAAGTTTAAAAGTGAAATGTGTCCTCTCTATTGTCACTACTAGAGAAGTTGCATCTATCAAGATTTCCCAAGTTTAGCACTTTGATTTCTGTTTTATTGAGTCTGCTGTCTCTGACTTTCTCTCTTCCTTCTCATCCAGAAAATGAAGAAAACCCAATGAAACCAGGCTCGTTTATGTGAAAAAAAAAAAAAAAAAAGGACAGAAATATTTAGAAATATTCATCTTACCTTCAGTTCTCTACCATTGAAATGATCTATATGTATGGATGTGAGGGTGTGGCTGTGTATTTATCTGGTGGAAAACAACGTTAATTTTGACATCTAAACAGATTCTGAGTTAGCAAGGCAGTTTGCATTTTTAATCAGGGGTCAAAAACAAGTGCATCCAAATAGATAACTTAATGGTTTATTATAAAAATGCTTGTAGGAAGTCCTATTATTTCTTTCATAATCAAGAAAATATTCTTCTTATTGGACAAATAACTTATACTCAAGATGAGAACATCAATTAGGACTAAAAATGGGATTTAGAGGGATAGTTCTTAAATTGCATAGGATTTATTTATGCATAAGTATGTAACATTGTGTTCAGAAAAAAAAAACCATCATCTGGGTCATATTCATATAATCTAGGCGCCACAGACAATGACAAATATATTCATTCAAAATGAATCTCCTTTCATCATGTGCTGCTGTTCTGAAAGATAAGTGAAATAGATTGTGTGGAGGCTGATCTCTCTGAATTCCAGAAAATAAGATAAGTGTCTTCAGAATGCTGGCAAATTAATCCCAGTGAAATTATGAACCACTGACTAGAGATCCAGTTAGAAAGGACAGGAATGGCAGGAGTGATTGTTGTAATTTTAAAAGTACCTTTTCTATTCATGCTGTATTTGTTAGTTGATACCGTAGCATGGTTTGCTCCTAAATTCTTCCTCCAGAGATGAGATATCCAATATATCTCAATCGGATTCATAGGGTAAATGCAGAATATTTATGATTGCTAATGTTGCTATCTTTTTTTCTCAACATATATGGATAGGATTTGAGATTTAGAACTGCATCACAATTTCCCTATCAATCTCAAATGTCCTTATGTTTTAGTCATACATTTGTAAGTAATTTGAATGGTATACAAGTGAATAAACTTTTAAATATATTTCCTGGTGAAAAAAAATAAGATTTTAGAAAATACATTTTTCTCTCACTTATCTTAAATATTTTAAACTACCTAAAATAAATTAATATTTTACAGTGATTTACATAGAGAAATCTCTGGATCATATACAATTAAATTATTTATTAAGAATTCTAATGCTTGCAAGGAGCAAACTTAAAATGTAATCCTAACTACAAACATAAAAATAAAATTAGGAGGTTTAAATTCAAGAAAATATACTGTGTGGCTTCAAGTGGACCTATGAATATATACAATGTATTATACACACACACATGCATATATTATGTTTATAAATAAATAAGTTTAAAAGATAAAACATTATAAGTCACATGTGTTACAGAGCTACTGTGACAGATAGAAATTATTTGTGTAAATGCATCTTTTATCCAGAGTTTTAAATTTCATATGTAGATGGGAACAGTAGTTATTATTTTTCTGTGATTAGAAGCAAATATTTGAAATATGATCACATGTATAGTTTCACTTGATTATGTTGACCAGGTTATGTATTTTTTTTTAAGGTCTCTATTAGATGTACAAAATTCCTAATGACAAAAACCAATTTCTTTCATTTTCTTTCAGTGGCTTGATCCCACAAGTTAGTTGTTTCACCCTCTACTAGAGAGATAGCCTAAATGAATGATTAGCAGTCTCAAGATTAGACTGGAGAACTTGAATCTCTATGCCCTTGTCCGGGGTCTTTCCACTAGGTTATGCTGCTGCTCCTCTGGAGAGTAAAGCCAGACCCACCTGTGTGGCCTGGGAGATGCTTGTGTTTTCAGAGCCAGTACCAATGAAAAGAATGCTGCTTTTTTCTTCTTAGAATTTTCTTGCTTGAAAAACCAACATTGCTACCACAACCCTATTTGGGTGAAATTTTGTAGAAATGAAGCATGCTGTGACATACGCTTTGAAAAACTAGAGAAAATAAATTTTTATTTGAATTAAGAAAATGCAAACAAATTGCTTTTCTGTAGTTGGAGGCCTGCTTGATTTTGAATATCTCTGCAGGTGCCTGAGCTCGTTGCTGTATATTAAACAATAAGAAATACAGTAACAAAATCAGCAGGCAAATAATATAAACAGAACTGGTGAATGCTGTGCCAATTTACCCAAGCAATTCTCCCAATATGCCATGGTGATTATTTGAAATATCCCTGTTGTTTTCCCCAGTTTGCTTATTCCAATCTAACATATGTGACTGACAAGTTGGAAATATTGGGTCCAGTTGTAGATACCCGGCAGAAACACAAAATAAAAGATTCTATGGTATTGAGGGTAAGATTATGCTCTAGAGATAATAGTGAAAAAATAAGATGGAAAAAAAATCTTTTCTAATGTTATATATGAGAGTTGGTATTTAGATTCAGGTTTTTGGGTTTGTTTGTTTTTTTTTTAAACTATGGTTGAAATTCAGTTTTATATATTTTTTCTGGTAAAGCTATTTGAAATTTCCTTATAGTCCTTTCTACTTTGGGAAATTAAAGTGCATTTGCTGAATCAAATGTTCCGTGTTGGTATAAAGTACAGTCTTCATCACAGTCAAACTATCAAAGGAAGAGTCAATCAATTGAAAACAGATGGATCAGAGTTGACTTACTAGGTTTTGTCTGAAATTAGAGATTATTCCTAGAGATGTGAACATGTATTAAAAAATAGTATAGCGCAATTTGATATTACATAAATAAATTTGGTGCCAACACAAAGTTTATAATAGGCTTAGGATAGATTTTAACTTGTTCTCTGAAGGCAAGCTATCTTGATAATCTGCATTTTTAAATGCAATGAACTAATAAATGTTTCGAAGTATGTGCTTCCTATACACTAGATTATAATTAACTCTTTTCAAAATGTAGAACAAATACACTAAATTGATAAGTACAATTTATACTGTGCCAATGGTTGAAAATTGGTACAGCATTCTGTGTATCTTTCTCTACACTTTGAACTCCCCTCTTACGTCCCAAACTTCTGTTTGGCCTCCTAACATCAGCCCCAGAATTTGTAGGAATGAAAACAATTGATTACTCAATTTGGTAAATTCACAATTGTTTTAAAATTATAGATTGATTTAGGAGCTCTTGCTATGTATATTCAAAGCTTATGCAGGGCAATATGAAGCTGGAGGGGCTAGCCCTCAATCTTACATGTGTTGAGAAAAGTAGGTCTGTCCACTGCTAACTTCAATACTATCTTCTATTTTGAAACTGACATATATAATTAAATACTGAATTTTTACATGAGGGGGTGTTATTTTGGTTGTAAATGAGAGTTCAAGAAGTAAGTGAAGACATAAGGAATGCTTCATGCAGAAGGTAAACTATAAGCTTAAACTGGTTAGATGGGTAGATTTTGAAGATGCACAATTGAGGATAAAAGACACTCTTTATTAGTAACTTCTGGGGAAATGGTGTGATGAACAAATACTATATTAAGGAGAAAATTCCCTGCAACAGCATATCATAACTCATATGATTTTAAAGTTGCTAAAAATAAGATATCTAGTCAACTTTTCCCATCCCATTCTAATTTATAATTGAGAAAAGTAAATTTTTCACTCTCTTGCTTCTCCATACTTTTGTGTTAACTTGGTAAAGTAAAAAATGAGTTATTATTACCACAATAATTGCTACTAGGTTTTACATGCCAATTATGTACCTTTTTTTTTTCTTTTTAACAAATGCTTCCAAGAAACACACAAAATAATCATGATCAGGATCACTGCAAACACATCTTTTAAAAATCTCAGGCCCTGAACTTTGAGGGATCATCTTTTCTTGATCAATTCACTCCTATATTTCTTTCAATGACTACTTCAGATCTTCATTACTCTTCTCAAGAAAACACTACTTAATATTCATCTCCATAATTTTCTACTTGCTTTCTACTACATCAAAAAAGAATGATTATCGATCTTGAAGAATGAGGGGTCTGTCCCTCCACCCACTTAAACCCAACTCCTTCACAAGTGTTTCTTTCTACACCCCAAACTCTGGCCTCCAATCTCCTGTCTAAATATTTCCTCTCATCTGGTTTACAGTCATAACACCTATTTGACTCCCTTCTTCCTATTAACCAACAAAGGAAAGAAGGAATAAAGAAAAATAACTGTTAAGATTCCTTTTACATGTGGCCTTCTGTGGGAAACCTTTCTTGTGCCCAGCTTATACCACTTGCTGTGCATTTGTAGTGTCTATATTATTCTTCCCTGAAATGCCAGCTTGCATGTTTGTCTCCTCTGCTAGACTGTGGGTACCTTGAGGTCAGCAATGACGTCTGAATCACTGTTGAATTGCCAGTGCTTAGTAGAGTGTTAGGTAAATATTTGAGAAGCAAATCAATGAATACTGGGTTATTATATGTTTTTAAAGACTTTATTTATTTATTTGAGAGAGGAGAAAGAAAGAGAGAGCACAAGCTGAGGGAGGGACAGAGAGACAAGCAGACTCCCCACTGAGCACAGAGCCCCACACAGGGCTTGATCCCAGGACCCCAAGATCACAACCTGAGCCAAAGTCAGATGCTTAACCAACTGAGCCACCCAGGAGCTCCTGGGTTATTATTTTTCTGTTCCTTTATACTCCTTTGCATTTTCCAAATTTTCAAGTATAATCCTGTGTATTTTGACTACGAGACAAACTAAAGTAAAAACACAAACAAGAATAAAATGAAGATTATTTTGGAGGAGTCCAAGATGGCAAGGGTAGGAAGATGCTGAGCTCACTTCCTCCCACAGACATGGCTAATGTACAACCACATATGGATCATTTCCTTTTGAAAATTTGAACTGCTTCTCCACAACAAACGATAAAAGACCACATCCAGCTGGGCAGGAGAGGCTGAGACAGTCTCACCAAAAACGCTCACTTCTGAAGTGTCAACACACAATAAGGAGGAATCTCACCAGTACAGTGTATCTCCCACAGGAACGAGGTGTTGATTCTTCACATTAGGCACCCCTTATGATCTTCCCTGAAGAGACAAGCCCTCAAAAATTCTGGCTTAGTAAACTGAAGGGATCTACACCCAATGGACCCAAAATGCTATAGCAAACTGAGATCCTCCTTTTAAATGGCTTACCTGCAGTGTCACACACTCTAGGATGCAGAGCAAAAGCACTAAGTTGAAAAACTCCTGGGTAGGATGCAGAGATTCATTTGTTATTCTGGGGCATCTGCTGGAGTGGCATGGGATAGCTGGGGCTCTCTCCAGAGGCAAAGTCTCTGGAGGTCATCATTTCTGCACTTTCCACCTACCCTGCTAGTGCAGGCAGAGGCACTCAGGCAGGGCACCCTTCTGCTGCATTACTGGGATGGGCGGGAGCAAGTGGTTGCAGCACTGTCTCACTGTCTTGTTGAGACTTCTAATTTCAGGCAGTTGCAGTGATTTCCCGCTTCCTGGCTGGGGCAGGCAAGTGTGAATGATCATAGCGCTCCCTCATTCCCTTGCTAAAGCCAGTCAGTGCAGGTGGTCATGACACTCTCCTGCACCCTGGCTGGGACTGGGAATCATGAGTAGTCATGGCATTCTTCTGCCCCCATCCTAGGACCAGCATGTGTGCACAAAGTATTCTCTTACAGTATTGCTGGAGCCTACAGGTAAGCATGGTCAAGACATTTTCCCACTGTGGTTCTGAAGCTTGTAATGTGCCTTGTCACCTACACTCTCCAGCTACCTTACTGAAATCAGCAGGCCCACGCAAACCACCCACAGGACACCTTTTGTTTGTTCGTCTGACGCTGGTGACCAAGGGGAATTGGCATTCCTGAACTCCAAGGAATTATATAATGGGAAAGATAGTTTTTATCAGGCCAAAACCCTCAGGGCACTGAGGAGACAACAGTCTGAAATACATCCCTAGTCTTCTTGGAAAAAAGCCAGAATTATTGATCCTGGAGCTTCAACCTGAAGGACAGACTTCAGGTTTCCTACACATATCTAGAGACTATGGTGTGCTTCTAGCAATATAAGTAGGGACACATTATCCGTATGCACTCTTTTGGGCTCACTAAAGCTTGATGAGATGTCCAAGAAAAAGAGCTTATAAATTTATCTAGAGCCCCAATTTTTGTAACTGTCACTCAGTGGATACCTCCAGGTCTCCTGGCCTGAAAGCCAGCAGGGTTTATGATTGTGGCCCCGCAGGTCTATATATATTTATTTGCATACTTTAAAAGCTGCTGCCTGAAATCTGGCTTCCAATCAGCCTGAGACTAAATGCAAAATGAGATTCCTCCTCTTGGATCACTGATAGGTCTTGGTACTTCCTCATCAATGGGGCCATATCAGTAATAGATCAGGATGTTTAGCCAAACACAAAGGTTAAATAGACAACCAAGAACTAGGACTAGGGCAAGGGTAAAAAACAGTTTCATTACCTACACAAGGCCATGCCTTCAAGACTGGGAAAGGTAGCTGTTTTGTCTAAAATTAGAAACAAACACAGAGAGTCAAGCAACATGAAGAACCGGGGAAATAAATTCCAAATGACAGAATAAGATGAAAACTTCAGAAAAATGTCCTTTAAATAAATAATCTACTGATAAAGAATTCAAAGTAATGGTCTTAAAAACGCTCATTAAACTCAAGAAAAGAATGGAGGAACACAATAAGAGGTTCAGCAAAGATATTAAAAACATAAGAAAATGCCAAACAGCTGAAACAGTCACAGAGCTGAAGAATGCAATAACTGAACTGAAAAATACACCAGCAGAGTTCAACAGTAGACTGGATGACATAGAAGAACAGATCAGTGAGCTGGAAGACAAAGCATTAGAACTTACCAAGACAGAGCAGGAAAAACAAAAAAGAATTTAAAAAACCAAAGATAACTTGAGAGACCTACAAAACAACATCAGGTAGAATAACATTCACATTCTAGGGTCTCAGAGGGAGAAGCAAGAGAGAAGAGGCAGAAAATTTATCTGAAAAAAATAATGGCTCAAAAATTCTCTAATCAGGAGAAGGGTACAGCCAGATCAAGGAGGTCCAGAGAGTTTCAAATAAAATGAATAAAAGAGATCCAAAGCAAGACATATTATATTAAAATGCCAAAAGTTAAAGATAAAGGGAAAATCTTAAAAGCAGCAAGAGAAAGGCAACTTGTTACATAAAAGGGAAACCCATAAGGTTATGAGCAGATTTTTCAGCAGAAACTTTGAGTTTCTTCGCAAAGGGGTTTTATCACATATTCAAAGTGCTGTAAAGAAGGGGGGAGGGGGTGTTCCAACGAAGAATATTTTACCCAGCAAGGTTATCATTCAGAATTGAAGGAGAAAAAAAAGAGTTTTCCAGGTAAGCAAAAATGAAAGGAGTTTATCACCACTCAATTGGCCTTACAAGAAATGTTAAAGGGACTTCTTTAAGTTGAAAAGAAATAATACTGATTAACAAGAAAATGTACTAAAGTAAGAATCTTACTGGGATAAGGTAAATATGTAGAAAAGAAAGTAGATAAATCACTTATAAAGCTAGTATGATGGTTAAAAGATACCAGAAGTAAAATTAACTAAAATTACAGTAATTGTTTAAGGGTTATATCAAAAAAAGGAGGAAAAATGTAACACACAAAACATAAAATGTAAGGGGAGATGTAAAAATGAGAGTTTTGGAATCTGTTCAAGTTTAAGTTGCTCTCAATTTAAAAGAGACTGTTATAGGTTGTTATATGTGAACTTTGTGGTAACCACAAAGCAAAAACTTATAACAATTACACAAAAGAAAATGAGGAAGGAATATTTAAATATAACACTAAAGAAAGTCATCAGACCACAAGGAAAGAGAGTAAGAGGAGAAGAAAGGAACAAATATAATATATACACTTATATAAATATAAAAAGATCCAGAAAACAATGAACAAAATGCCAATAAGTACATACCCATCAATAATTTATAGTCCTGTAAATGGACTACATTCTCCAAGCACAGACAAGAGTTTTGAATGGATACAAACAAACAAGCAGAAACAAAACAAGATACCTCTATATGTTGCCTACGAGACACTTCAGATCTAAGAACATAGATTGAAAGTGAGGAGATGGAAAAAGATATTCCATGCCAATGGAAACAAAAAGAAAGCTGGTGTGGCTATATGCGTATCAGACAAAACAGACCTTAAAGACTAATAAAGACAAAGAAGAACATGTAATGATAAAGGGGTCAATCCAGTAAAAAGGTATAAATTTATAAATATACATGCACCCAACATAGGAGCACCAAAGTGCATAGAGCAAATACTAACAGACTTAAGTGGAGAAATTAACAGCAATAGAATAACAGTAGGGGACTTCAAAACCCCACTTACATCAATAAATAGATTATTTAGACAGAAAATCAATAGGGAAACATTGGCCTTAAATAACACATAAGAGCGGATAGACTTAAGAGATACATACAGAATGTTCCATCCAAAAGCAGCAGAATACACATTCTTCTCAAATGCATATGGAACATTCTCCAGGATAGATCACATGTTAGGCCACAAAACAAGTCTCAATAAATTCAAGAGGGCTGAAAGCATATCAAGCACCTTTTCCAACCACAATGATGTGAAACTAGAAATTAATTACAAGAAGAAAACTGGGAAAAAACCCACAAATACCTGGAAATTAAACAACATGCTACTGAACAACCACTGGGCCATTGGAAAAATCAAAAGAAAAAAAAGAGACAAATACTGCATGACTTCTCTTATATGTGGCATCTAAAAAAACAAAGCAAAAAAAAAAAAAAAAAGCAAATAAACAAAACAGAATAAAACCCAGACCCATAGACAGATACAGAGAACAGATTGGTGGTTGCCAGAGGGCAGGGATGTTTAGGGGCTGAAATAGGTAAAGGGGATCAAGAAGTATAAACTCCTAACTATAAAATAAATAAGCCATGGGGATATAATGTACAGCATGGGGAAATATAGTCAATAACGTTGTATTCACTTTTTATGGTGAGGGATGGTAGCTAGAATTATAGTGGTGATAATTTCAATATACACAAAGGTTGAATCACTATATAGTACATCTTGAACTAACGTAATATTATATGTCCACTATATTTCAATAAGAACAGAGAAAGATTATTTGCCACTTAAGATGATAAGTCAAATGAATCTGTAGCCAAAGCTGCCAGCTGGCAAGTCAGTTGTTTAAACTGTTTTTCTAGAAGGAATGCAATACTGATGCTTCTAAGTCAAAACGGAAAAAAGCTAGGAAGGTAATTTCTCTAAGATAATATGGAATAGATCATAAATTTGTTTTAGGAACAATCGAATAGAGATATAACAAATAGATTTTGTTAGGTCTATATTCTGTGTCTCATCTGCTCATACTTAAATCAGTATCTCTTTTGTTATATTGTTTTTATACTAATGGCTCACCAAAATGTTAGTATTAGTATTTAAACTTATTTTATTTGTAAAACAACAAAGTTATCTTTAGAATGTTTATTTCTAAATATAATCAATTAATTTTAGAAGGCAGATCTTGGATAACAAAACAGTATCATCAAGTGGAAGCAAACTCAAATTCCGATAATAGCCACCTCAGAGTAGTTCCCCAGTTCGTCTGACAATGCTAAGGAGTTTAGATTCATGTTCAGTGATGTGATTGTCAGGTCAGCATTTGAGATGCTCCCTAACCAGCTCTACTCTCTTTACTATGGGAAACATCTGTGTTCCTCATCCCTCTTTCTTCTGTTTTCTTCCATCTTTCCTGGCCCTATGTAATTTACCCCCACCTGTCCTTATCTTACTCTTAATTTCACAGCTTATATCACTTTTCTCCAGATAATCTAATGTTCGGTAATAAATAGTCTTAAAATATTCTCCATTTGGAGAATATGGAAAATATTCTCCATCATATTATATTTTACTACCATATTCTAAGCCAACAAGTAGTTGGTTAGTAGCTGGAAATATTGTATGTTTCTTCTAGCATGGCTATTGACACATACTGAGTGCTCAATAAATTCAAATTGATTTATTGGCTAATATAATATAGATGGAATATAGATTGGCTAATATAGATGGAATTTTCCTCCACATTTTACATTAGTATTAAGTAAAAAAAAAAAAAAGAAAAAGAAAAAAAGTCATTTGCCTTTTTTCTTAGCAAAGATCCCATCATTTTTTGAAAGTTAAAGTAACAAGACTAAAATTAGAGGCTAAAAGGAAAGGATTTCCTATAGAATTAAGACAAAGTTGAGCCTCACAATACAGTAGATACTATTAGAGTTGTCAAAGACATTGCACTGGTTTTCTCATGAAACAGAGACAAAATTAAATTTATAGGTCAGATATAAAGAAAGAAGTATAAATAATATGAGAGAGGATGCTTGAGGGCCAATTTAAATGAAACCTTAAAGCAGAGGTTCAGTTGTCCTCCCAATACACGAACATTGCTTTGGATTTATTCTAACAACTTTTAAAGTCAGAGACAATTCCAAAATGATTTGTAATCAGTATAGTAGCTAGATCGAAGTATCAAGATAAGTTTGGGACAAGTATCATCCACATAAAAGACTAATGTATATTACTGGTTTTGCGAGTATCCCTCATGCTACAGTAACTGCAGGACATTTTAAGAAACTCCAGGAAGCTGTTTGGAGGATACTGTTAAGACCAGATGGAAAGCAGAGAGCCTCATTTATCAAACTCTATTCAATATTGATTTTGTATCATCTGTATCTTTCATTATTAAGATTATCTTAAACAGAGAACAGCAAATAGATAACACACATATGTAAAAATTAAGACACCAGACTCTATAGCTTAAATACCTATAGATACCTGAAATCAGATTGGTTCTTTTGCTTCATAATACTCATTGAACATCTAGGTATTGTTCTTGAACTTACCGCCACAGTGCATTAGATTTCCATCATCTAAAAGCTTAGAACATACTGAACCTTTATGTAATAACCTGATTAAAAGCTGCCCTTATACTCTTTCCTTAAGGCAGAAGGGGTTTGAATAATCCTGTTTACAATGCAAGGCAATTGCTTTTTTTTCCCCCTACGGCCCTAGTAAAAATCATGATTTAACTTCTTTTTTTTTCCCTGTGACACTGTAAAACACAATGGCCCTTGTAAAAAGCCTTAGAGATGCCTCTAGAAATATTAGCTCATCTATATGCCCTAGACCATCTAATTAAATAGAAATTGTATGTCTTCAATATAAAACTCCCTTTGATTAAAGTTAGTCTGGGAATAGGCTGAGAAGATAATGAATTTCAGTTACCCTATCTACAAAAGTTGCAGTGAAATGGCCCTTTTTAAAAAAAATCCCTTAAAACTTAGACACAAATAATTTAATGAAGAGAACTTGAATTTTTCAAAATATTGCTGAATTCAGCTTCAAACCCTCAGTCTATTAATGAAGTGATGTCTCCCTAAAACAATGAAGCCTCTTGTAGCCTTGCAGATGTGTTTCTGAAAAAGATTTCTATTTAATGCTACATTCCATTGCCCCTTCTTCCTCCCAGTAACTGTCACTGACTGTCAGTTCCTGTGTGGTGGTGGTGCCTATGCTGTCAGATCAATTTTTAGAGATAGGGCAAAGTCACAGTAAAATTCACTAGTGTAGAAAACCCATTAATGTTGAAGGGGCTGTACATTTTATATTCTCCAATGAAGCAAAGCTAGCAGGGATTTTAATAATGATAAATTCAAACGTACGAATAAGCAAAACAAACATCATCAACAAACTTCTGTGTCTCAGTGAAAGACTGGACGACACAAAAGAGCAAATATGGTCTCTGAAACTTTGGAAAGCAACATTAGAAGAGTATAGGAGAAAGCAGAAAGCTTCCATAAGCTAACATGGTTAGGCTCCTCTTGGGTCTTTTAAGATTGACATAGATAGCCCAGGATTCCAGTTCTTTAGATTTTTGAGATTCTTCAACGTTCTTGCCATATACAAATATCACTAGGATTAGATAAATAAAACATGTATTCAGTGATTTTCATTGGATTTGCTCACTTTTTCTTGGATTTATTCACTTTTTAACCTTAAATTTAGCCTCAACCAAAATATTAATACCTATACAATCAAGATTTTGATATAATAATTTTTCATATAGATATGATATATATATAGGTAATAAATATTATTTAAATGTGAAATATACATATAGGTAAAATTTTAAGATAGGAAAAGTTAAAATAAAAAATCTTTCATCTGTCTGAATGATTTCATGTGCGATTGGCTTTACTAATACCTCAGTTTGGGAAAGTGGGGACCAGTTAACCATATTTCTATTAAGGGAGAATGTAGTCTTCTATGACAAGGCAGAGAAAACAATACCGAAATGTCAAATCAACTTAGTCCGAAGTATTCTGTCCTATATAGAAGCCTCCCTAGTGAAGGTACAGCACACGTAGGATCATTCAATGTTAGAACATTAAAGCAGGAAGACCTGCTTCACATGAGACCTGGTTCACATGAGAGGAAATAGAGATTCAAGAGAGGGCAAGGACTCCTGGCTGGCTCTGTGGCCGGTGGAGGAGTGTCCGAGGACCCAGCTCTCCTGTTCGCATCAGAATGCCTTCTACACTTGAATGTTTCTCTTGGTATTGAAAGCAACCAGGCATTGAAACAGAATGGTGCAAATGCCAATTTTAACACCAATAAATATGCACAATGTAAAACAAAAATGTAAAATATAGTTTAGAATGTATGTTATGGTTAAAACAATAAGATGAATGCAATAAATATTTTGGAGGAAAAATACAAAGTAATCTCTGTGGTGATATCCCAACACGATGGTGCAGATGTGCAAACTATCTTACTATAGGACAAACTTGGGAGTGTCTGACACAACAACATCGTGGTTATACAACTCTCAGCAGAGTGTCCAGGTATCACTTTGGGCAGAACAAGAGCAAAACCAGGAAGGTGACGATGGTGTATGTCCCAAGAACACGGTACAGGATCCAGCCTAAGAGGAAGGGAAGAGTCTTGAGATAACACTTAAGGGGTTAATTAATATAAGCCTGGTTGGTTTTAACTGGAGGCAGTAGGGCTCTAGATGTGGAATGACATTCAAAAATGAAGGAATGAGGAAACAAACTGAGGAAAAAGGAAGCAGGATTAAAGAAAGCAAATACTGGGCAGGTGACCTAATATTATTGCTTGAAGATCGGTCCGAGATTCTTCACAGGAGCCGGGCCCACTATAAAAGTGTTCCCTGTCACTGACATCATGCTACCTTGATTTAGATACTTTTTCTTTTATTTGCATCTTTATTATTTTATTAACTATTCCCTAGGATTCTTCCTCAACCTACCTTTACTTGGAGCTATATAATTAAAACATCAGTTAAACAAACAAATAACAAACTACCCTATAGTTTAAAGTTTTTATAGTTTTCCCCTGTAACAATGTATATATTCTATAAAAGTCACCTTAACCACATTTTACCTTTTTATTCAGTCTTGAAATGTTAATGAATAGTTGTTGCTTTGCCCTAGAGTTAGCTTTATCATTGACATAGCTAATAATAATCGTGAAGATAAAAACAAAGCCTCGCACTTATGAAATGTTATATATAGTTTGCAAAAAAATTGTATTAACTTTCTCATTAATATTAGCATACTATGCATTCATTCACGCACTCAACAACATATACTGAGCACACTTTGTAGCAAACATTCTCCTATGAGTTCGGGATACAGCAGTGGACGAAAAAGACAAAGTTCTTGCCTTCCTGAAGCTTATGACATTGAGACAGGGGGACACAGCCCTTAAAAATCATCCCACCGGTGACCATTAATTGTATATTTATATTAATACAGTGACAAGTATATTATAGAAGTACATTGGTGTTATGAAAGAATAAAATATGGGAACCGTGGGCTGCATTGGATGTAAAGGACTAGATATAGTCTGAGGAACTGTATTTTAATGCGAGACCAAATGAATAAGAAGGAGTCACCAAGAGAGAAAGAGAGAGAGAACTGGGTGTGGGGAATTAGAGGATTAGGGCAGGAAGATCATTCCAAGTAGAAAGAGAAGCACACTCAAAAGTTTATCAGTGGGTGAGAGCATAGGGATTTGGAAACGGAATGAAGATTGATGTGCACAAAGACAGTGAAAGAGGATAGGCATGGGTGGCAAGGGAGGACGCACAGAGGGGTATAAGAAGAGAATCTTATGCAGAATAACAAACCATGTGAAAGTAGACTTAAAAAAAAACGCTCAGTATTTCAAGAACTACATTAACAACCCTTAATTTTGTGTGGGGGTCCGTCCTCTGCAGTCAGTTCACGTTGCTCAAATAGACATGATTCTACTCCTAGCTTGAGGGTGGGATAGAGTCTTTGTGGCCCTGATTCTCTACTGTCTCCCCTTCTCTAACCTTAATGATTGACTGAAAGGAGGCATATGGCCGCCAAGATACCACGAGACTGCACAACCACTGCATTCAAGGCAGTCTCTCCCCTGGATGGACACACATACTTTATTTGGTACGTAGAGGTGTGCCTACGTGTGTGTGAGTACACACACTGTAATCTGTACAGCACTTTCCCGAACTTTCAGGACTGTACTTTTCAGTACAATATCCTTTGAAAT
The DNA here is from genome assembly GCA_028534135.1 of Potos flavus. NCBI lineage: Eukaryota > Metazoa > Chordata > Mammalia > Carnivora > Procyonidae > Potos > Potos flavus. The sequence continues at coordinate 47,459,011 of CM052900.1, forward strand.
CACTAATGAAATGCAATTGCATGGCAAAGAAAAGGGAAATAAGAGGGAAGAAGAATATATGAGGCATCTCATATATTCAAGAATATATGAGAGAGACAAATAAAAAGAGAAATTATTGAAAAAAGAGAATACAAGGAGGCTCATTCAGCTCCCACTATACTACTCATTACACTATAATGTACTATCTGTTATGTTGTATGCATATAAGCTTTACATCTTCAGTATGATCACAGGCTTCTTGATGTGGGGATTATGTCATATGTATTACATGAAATAGCAAACAGCACGGCCCTAGACCAGCAGTAAGGGATCAAGAGTTAATTAGACTTATTTTCAGTGTGAATGTGGTGGCAGGTTGCAGGATGGCACAAAAACTTAAGTTGCCGATAAGAGATAGCAATGTATTCACAGATATGCAAAGCACATCAAGACCACAACAGAGAAAAAGCAGCAGCTTTCTTTGTTTCTCTCTGTCTCTGTCTCTTCCTGTTCCTCTTTGTCTCAGTCTCTTTCTTCCTCTCTTTATATAATTATATATTGTAATTCTTTAAGATCTATCTGTCTAGAGAGAGATTCGTTGTTAGATATAATATGTAGGCATATATTTGATATATAATTAGAAGTTGATAAAGAAACATTGTCGCTTCGTGAATCTCAGTTTTGAAAAAAGGCCAAATGATTTCTCTTGAGTGCACCGAAAATAAAAAATTTAAAAAAGAAGAAAAGAAAAAAAAAAAAAGAATGTTCTCAGTTTAACTGGAGAGGGAAAGAATAAAGCGTGTCTTTTAATCTCTGAAGAATAGAAGCCTTGCTGAATCCCTCTGCTCTTCCCATTTGTGCCCAATGAAGCAGACAAATTCAGAAACAGCCAACATTTATGACTTGGATGTGAATGGTACTGTTTCATAGTGACCATTAAAGAAATATATGATCTTAGGATAATATTCCAAAATTGGTTCTTGTTATTCATACTATAAAATGGCTAGAGATCCAAGTAAATTCCACTTGAAGAGAAAAGATTTTCAGAGTCCATGAGATACTGATTCTCTGTTAACTTTATGAAAAATGCCTGGTTATTCACGTATTAGTAAGGATAGTTCTAAATTAAAGAGATAACTAATATTAATTATTTTAAAGATAGGGAGAGAATTAATTTCACTTTATTTTGACACCTTTAGGTAAGCCAACACATTTTCTAAGAACTTCTACTTTAAATATTTTTCAGAGTCTTAAATAATTCAAAAAGGGAATTAGCTTTCAACAGAGGAGCATTTTAAAATTGTATCCTTTCTTCCTATTCCCCTGACATTCAGTCATACTTTTCATATGGAGCTTTCTCGTAATTGAGCTTCTCTACTTGTGCAAATTAATTATATCATTGATGTACTACAGTTGTTTTCACAATAAGTGATATTCTAGAACTTCTTAAATAATAAATTAAAAACTTAAGTCTCCCACCAATATTCATAGGTAGATTATGAGATAGCAACTGCACTGAAAAGACTATGAAGAGTTGAGACTAAGTCCACCGATGAGCAGAATAATTTGGATCCAATCCAAAGTTTTCATGTGATCCCACTTAATGTTTTCTCCAAGAAAGAGGAAATTATTGGGATTTTAATCAAGTGGCCTCTCTCTATCAGATTTGAGGATGGAAATAAATTCACCATCATGGGCATATCTGGAACTCTGCATATAGCAAAAAATGGTTTTACAATCATTTAATAGCTAGAAGTAATTTTTCATATTTTGTTCTTCTGTTTGAAATCTACCCTATCCTTCAGACTTCTTCTTTCACAGACTCCCATCCACCACACATAGATACCACTCTACCCACTAAAAGTGATATTATCTCCAGGTGAATGTACAGCTAGTTTAAGGATATCCCTGTGGAGAATACTTTATTTTACAAAGAAAGTTGGTTTTGAAGATGGCTCAAAGTAGGAATTAGTAACAACAAAACATTTCTTTGAGATTAACTTAATATCAATAATTCAGATAAAATTACATTAATATTTACATTTACAGAGCAACTAATCAAACATAGCACAACTCTCTACTCCATAAATAATATAATCTGCAATTCGATACCTGAATTGATTAACAATCTGCCAGTTTAGGAAGCTTCCTTCTTCCTCATTTCAGGCTATTCCGTCATCCTGTCTGAAATTAAAACCACTGGTAACAACTTTAGAGCAACTGCTATGTGTGAAATTGTACCAGGTGTAGAAAATCTACTAAATTACTTACGTTTTATGTTTTTATGTTGGTTTTCTCTATAATAGTTTTAAGTTGTGAAAAATTAAACAGATAGTATACAGTTCCTATGCCCACAATAAAACTTTCCCTATTATTAACGTCTTATTTAATATGGTACATTTGTTAGAATTAATGAGCCAAAATTGATACATTATTATTAACTACAGTCCAAGCTTGATTTAATTTCCTTAGTTTTAATCTAATGTCTTCTTTTTCCCCTCATGATCCTATCCAGCAGACTATGTTACATTTAGTCATCATGTCTCTGTAGGTTCCTCTTGAATGTGACATTTCTCAGAATTTCCTTCTTTTTGATGGCCTTTGCAGTTTTAGAGTACTGTTCAGATACATTGTAGGATGCCTCCATATTGGAATTTGATGTTTGTCTATGATTAGACTGGAGTTATGGGTTTTTAGGAAGAACATCACAGAGGTAAATGCTATTTTCATCACATCCTATTGTGGGTATGTACTATCAACATGACTCATGTATGTTGATGTTGACCTTGATCACTACCTGCTGAAGTAGTGTCCATCAGGTTTCTCCACTGTAAAGTTACTCTCCATACGTTTCTATATTGTACACTTTGGGAGGAAATCACTATGTGCAGCCCACTCCTGAAGAGTGGGAAGTTATGCTTTCCCAACTTTAGGGTGGAATATCTACATAATTTATTTGGAATTCCTCTGTACTGGAAATTAGTGTCCTGCCTAATTTATTAATGCATTCAATCATTTATTTATATCAACATGGATTCATAGGTATTTATTTAATACTTTGGGCTATAGTATAACATAATTTTGCTTGTTTTGTTGCTCTTATTGTTCCAGAAACTACATAAAACCACTGTTCTCTGACAAAGTTGTCTTCCATGAGAGTAATATACATGAATCCACTGTACATGAATACTGGAATGGAACAATTAAGTAAATAGATAGCAGGTAGTGAGACACAGGTTTCTCATTTTGAGGATGGGAATTTGCAGGTAAGCAAGGGGAAGAGGCTAGAATGATCTATGTGGTAATGGGTTGAGTTGGAGATATCATAAGAAATCATGGTTAATATAGATATAGATGATTCTATATAGAAATATTTATTGATACTATATATACATAGGCTAGTAGAGTCACATATACTTCTCTGCTCTGCCAGCTGAGAGAGTCTAAAAGAAATGACTCTCCGGTAACAAGCACACCTAGTGCCCAGATCTAGGTTTTAAATACCATTGTCCATTAAAACAAGCCAAGGTTCTTTGAAGAAATGGCTGATTTTAGAACTGTGGCAGGAGTTATACAGAATGAGCGTTGTAGTGCCAGAAATTAAGGAAATGCTCAATACACACACACACACACACACACACACACACACACACACAGAGTCATGGAGGTATGTCTCAACCTGAGAGACTCCAGCTGCCTTAGGAGGCACCCTTCTGGAGAGGTCCATTTTACCAACAACCACAGAAGTGGAGCGTGGAAGTGGGTTCTCCAGCCCATTCATATCTTAAGATCATTGCAGTCTCACCTGACAAGCAGCTTGAGTCAGAGGTCCCCAGTAAAGCTATGCCAGATTCCTGACACAGAAACTGTGAGATGACAAACATTTGTTGTTTTTGGCTACTAATTTTTGTGTTGATTTGTAACACAACAATGGATAACTGTCTTTTCTTTCCTGATAGTCCCTGGAATATTATAATCATTTTAGTTTACGTATTTAGGATTTTATTTTTCAGTTAAAAATATTCATTGCAATTATATCTTTATTATGTTTCTAACAAAATTTTAAAGCTTTTTTTATGAGCATAACTATTTTTATCTTCAATGTCAATTATATTCTATATCCTCACTTCTGTTTTCTTTTTAATTTGAAGGGGTCTCAAGTTTGTCTCTCATTTAATTGATTTTATTTTATTTTTTAGAATTTGGATGTATAGAGTTAAATTACTCATATTCGTCATTCATGACACACTGATAATTTGTTAATTCAAAGCCCTTGTTTTTAATTTATTATTTTTTCTTTCTTTCCAATATACATTATCACCCATCTACTGCAGCCCATAAACATCTACTCAAGCATTTCTTTATATTAGTATGTGTATTCTTATAAAATATAGCTTTGTTTGATTGAGTGCTTAAATATCCTGAAGTGGGATTTTGATATAATTTTTATTCCATTTCCCCATTCAAAACTGTTTCTGAGAGACATCATATCACTATATGTGAGAATAGTTCATTAACTCTGATTGCTGAAAATTATTCCATTATATGCCCATTCCAGGCATATTATATTCTATATTTTACTTATTTAGTCATCCAAATGATCTTCAAGTCCTTGTTACCAAACCTACTGTTACCCTACACACCATGATTTCTGTGGGATATATACTAGGGTCAAATTAGCTATGTTCAAGTTGTAAATGTACTTATTTTTCATTAAGTATTACAGATTCTTTTCCAAAATGCAGCAATTCATACTGCCACCACCAGATTATAAGGCCTTTTGCACACCAGATTTTCAAAAGTTCTTCAAAGATTTACCTTTGTTTCTTCAAACCTGATGGATAAAAAGTGTGCTCTCACTGTTTTCCATCGTTCCCTACCCATCCTTTCTCTGGTTACTAGTAAAGTTGTTCACTTCTTTATTTATAAGAAAATTATCTATTTGGATTCCACCTGTTTATATACTTTGACCATGGTTTGGTTTGGTTTGGTTTGTCCATTGGCTCTTTTTTCTATTGTCTAGTTGATATTAAGGAGCTACTTAGATATTTTTATATTAATTCCAGTAAATTTTAGATATAGCAAAAAATCATTTCTCTTCTCCTATTATTTAAATTTATCTGTTATCCAATTTTTCAACTGAATTCTTGTGTTTTGATAAGGGGCAGTAAACTTACCCCATTGGTTTGTGATTTTCTAGTTTTGATTAAAAAATATTTTCCTATGCCACGGTCAAAAGACATTTTCCTCCACTTATCTTGCCTATTGAAGTCTTTAATTCACTTGAAATAATTTTTTTTTTACATTGTGTAAAGATCATCTTTATTTTTCTATTTTTTTTCAATACTGTCTACTAAGTAATTCATGTTTCCTCTTAATTTGTCATGTAATACCTACCCATTCTTCTTTTGTTTCTCATTCTCCTTTTTTTGATTATTTTTTAATTGAAATATAGTTGACATACAATATTATATTAGTTTCAGTTGTACAAAATAGTGAATCAACAATTATATTACAAAATGCTCACCACAATAAATGTAATTACCATCTGTCACCATATAAAATTATTACAATATTTTTGACTATATTCCCTATGCTATACTTTTCACCCCTGTGACTTACTTATTTTAGAACTGGAAGTTTGTACATCTTTATCCATTCTTCTTTCAATTATATGGTTACCGTTTCCAATGCAAATAGCTCACTTATTTTTTACTACTTCAATATTTTTCTGTCTTTATATCCAATAGGGCAAGTTATCTCTCTTTAATTTTTTTAATTGCCTCATCTATTAATGAAACTTTGTTCTTCCATATAAATTTTGGAATTAGTTTATTAAGTAATGTCAAGAATCCTGCTGGGGTTTTTATTATAATTTACTTGAATTTATAGATTAATTAGGGTGAATTGACATCTATATTATGTTATGTTTTGCCATCCATGAACATCATGTCTCTTTTCATTATTTAGTTCTTTAATGTTCCTTAATAGTCTTAAATATTCATCATAAAAGACATGTACATTTGTGGTTAGGTTAGTTTTTAGACAGTCCTATTATCTGTTATAATTTCTAGATGGCTAATTTGTAGTTGATCTTGTATCTGACAACCTTATTGAAATCTCATATTTCTTTTATTAGTTCATTGATTCTCCTGGATTTTGTAAGTAGACATTCATATCATCTGCAAATAAGAACAACTTCTATCTCTTTATAAGAGAGTATATCGACTGCTTAATATTTCATATCTAATTTTCACAGCTAATGGCTTCATTTGTTTTTTGCTAATATATATTTTTTCATTTCTATGTTAGTAAATCATTGAACTTATTTTATATTCTTGATCCATCTTTTCAATACTTCTGCTTCAGATCGTATATTTTGCTTGGTTTGTTGTGTCTCCTAATTTTGGCTTGTGGAAATAGGTTTTTGGTGGGGCAGAGACATCTTTATCCTAGAAAATGTTTGGGGAAATTTAGAAGGTCACACCTTAGTCTCTGTTGCACACAGACAGGCATTGATCTCTAGGGTGGAGATGCCCAAGTACAACAGAATTCCAGTTAATCAGTCATTTCACCCACCACCTCCCCTTCATAGCCCCAAAGGGAAGCAGCCCTTGGAGGGCAGTCTCTTTCCACCAGACTTGACTGCCTGGAGGTGAAAGGGTGAAGGAGGAAATGCCCAAGAAATATGGTTATTTTTCCCAGCTTCTCACTCTGGTAAATTTTTGTACTGCCCTGATCTAGACAGCTGCACAAATATGAGCCATTATTGTGTGTTGCTGCAGGAATGAAGCAGAATATTATTGGCATAGGCAATGGTGGGTGAAGGAAAAGAGAAGAAAATCAAACTGCTTCTCTCCAGTTCATACTCCAGGAACATGGTCATTCAGCCTCTGCCCCCAGTTGCAGATCCTCTCTCCAGGTATCTGGGTTACGTAAAGTTAGGAGGTATCTTGCACATCATAGCTTATGTGAATAGTGTTCTCTGGAGTTCCTCATTGTGCAAAATTCATGGCTGTATCCAGCAACTCTAACCACTCAGTCCTGATTCCACATGTGCTAGTTCAGAGGAGCCATCGGAGCCTCAGAGATTTCTAGTTTGTTCCCTTAATCGTTTCTCCAGAGTTCAGAGAAAGAATCAGCAACATATGCTTTTTCACAGTCTTCTCAGGAATGCTGAATAACTGGGTCTCATTTTTAATTCCATTTTTAACTTCTCTGTATCTGTCATTATTATAGGGGACTGGAGCTCCTGTACTATAATAAAAGAATAGTCAGAATGTTATCATTGTCTTCATTCTCATCTTAAAAGGAAAGTGACTAAAGTTTTCTCATTAAGTATAACTTTTGCTGCCAGTTTTGGTGGGATGGACCTGGAAGAAATTGTCTTGCATTCTTTGTACTCTTCATGTGCTGTGATCTTTTAAAAAATCATAAATAGGCTTTTTACCTTTATAAAGCTTCATAATTTTTAAACTTTATGAAAAGATTTTAAAGTTACAGAATACTTAGTATTTTACTAGTATATATAATATTTTATAGTAAATATAGTGAATATTTTACACATATGGAATTTTTATTCTTAATTCATTGTAATGATGAATTACAGCTTTCTGATATTGAACTGTTCTTCTCTTTCCGGGTAAGTATTGCCTCACCATGCCTTTTTCCCAACTCTGGAGAATTAGGTTAGCTAATTGTTATGATTGTTTACTGGTGCAACTCATAAGATAAAGATTATTTGTCTCTTGACAGTTTGTAACACTCACCTACAAAACCATGTTAGCCTGGTATCTTTATTTCTCTTGTAATCTTTCTGGTGATTTAGTTTATTCATATTTCCATTTATTCTTTTGTCACTCTTGGAATCTGATATGTTTTGAGATATTTATTTTAGTTAGGTTTTTTGAATTTATTTCAGTCTGGTTTTATAGGATACTTTATTATTATAATTTATTTTTATATATCTATTTCACTCTTCATTGACTCAAATTAAGAGTTTTTCAAATTAAGAGTTTAATTCTGCTTCTACATTTTTAATTTTACTCAAATATATATTTTTAAATCTCTCACTTTTTCCTCTTCATGTCATCAATTGGCCTTTTCATCTTCATCCATTCTCTTATTGTAGCTTCACACATCTATTTCACTGAGTTTTCCTAAGTCCCATGGAGAGTTTAAAATAGTTTTCTAAAATTATTTTTTCTGGTTCCTGTGGTGAATAATTTTCAGAAATTGGCTTTTAATTGGAAGCATTCATTTTCTTTCTGCAGCAGTGCAATTTTTGCTGTTATTGTTATTCCCCCCCGTTTACTCTTTTTTTGCATTAGCTAATGTCTGTTTGTTCTGTTCAGCTTTTTGATGAATTTCAACTGTCTGCTAGTTTTTTTTTTTTTAATTTTACTGCACTTACATTTTTTAAACATAAATAAATATTAGACATTAAGATGTTTTCATATTATTATTCTTCAGCAGATAACTTAAAACACTTATAAAAAAATTCAGGATGCGTTTGTAAAAGTAGACAAGTGTATATATGAGAAGGTATATGTCAAGAAGCTAAATAAGTGATTCTCAGCCAGAGGATAAGATGACATCATGTTTTAAATATATATTTAGAACACAATTCCCATTATTCCCATTATTAAAACTTCAAAAAATATTATTATTATTTAGAGGATTTGCAGAAGCTAGACAAGTTGAGATGGAAGTCTTAATTGGAATATGGCACTGATTAAAGAAAGTGAGAAACATTACTTTAAAATTCTGTGTCTCAGGTCACTAAGATAGTGAACTAGGAACAAATACAAATTATTCTCTAAGTTAATTTTCCTTTTTGTACATATTTTCTCTGAGAGTCAATTTATATTAGTATGTATTTATTGATTATGTATATATAAGGTAATATGTTAGATACAACAGGTTATACAAAGGTGAATTAATACAAATCCTTACCCTCCAGTAGCTCAAAATAACAGAAAGTAGACAAGCAGGGTTTAAGAATTTTAGTTCTTGATTTTTACTGAATCTTGATTCCAATCTTTTCTGGTTGTGTAACCTTAGATAAGCTATTTAGCATCTCTGTGCCTCATTGTCTACACCTGAAATGGGGATAATAATAATAATAATAATATATCATTATTATGTTGATATATTATACATTGTTATATTATGTAATGTGTTATTATATTAATAGCATTATATTATATTCATAAAATAGTATTATTATTCCCATTTCAGGATTATTGTGAAGATCCAATGAGTAGCTCAAACAAAACACTTAATCGAGTTCTTGGCATATACATAATGTATTATCTGTAAATATCAGATGCTATTTTTATTAAAATAAAATCAATGACAAAAAACAAAATTAGAATTAGTGCTACATAAAAAGTGCAAACAGCACATTTTAGGTGAATTTTATCCAGAAATGATATGTTTTAGTTTGTAAGCATGTCCAACATTTTAATAAGTATATATCAAATAGCATTTTTTCCCTCAGTTTCTGTGCCGAAATGTGTATACATTTGACTTTGTAATATGGCTTCTCCTTCTAAAGTGGAAGGATTAGATAAGCATTATTTACTCTGTTACTTAAGAAACCACCTCAGGGAAAAACCTATACTTTTTTCTCCCTGAGACGTCTACTTGGGAAAAAAAAAAAAAAAAAGCCATTTGTATTTATTTCTTGGTCAGATAAATATGCAATGATTTAGAAATAGTTACAGATTTTTCACAGCCAAAAAGACTTTTGACATAGATAAATCCTATTCATTTCTTCAGAAATGGCTTGATGGCTGATTCCATATGACTGTTTTAACAGTTTTATTTAGATCTATGCCCCACATTTATCTCCCTAAAGTACTTGAAATCTACTCTAATTAGTTTCATCAAATAAAAGCTATCCTCAGACACAATAAAGAGCAAAACCCCAATCATTATTTAATAGGTAGTGTAGTAATTACCAGCGAAAATTACTTTATTTAAACTCTAGACAAAAAACCCCAAACAAACCCAAAAAAACAAAACCAAACCGAAATAAAACAGAAATAACAGCAACAAAAAACCTCACAGTGTCCTCTATGCCAAACCTGCAACCTAACTCATATCGAATAGTTTGTTTTTACAAAGTTCACCAAGATTACAGTTGTGTAAAGATTTTCTCTAAGACAAAAACTGCATGCCCCGCTAAGAGAACCTTCCTAACTTGTATCAAAACTCAGTTTATATTCCCACAGATGTCTAACAAGCTCTGTATATGGTCTTGGATTATAGACAGGGAAAAATCAATAGCCTGCTGTCTCAAAGGCACCAATATAGATTATGAATCACAGCCAGGAAGTTGTCAGTGATTTCAGCTGCCAACAGTGCTTCAGTAAAGATATTTGCTACTTCATATTCTTTTAATGTGAAGCTTTCATATACAAAATAGAACAGGTCACTTTTTTGACAAGAACATAAGAGAATTTTAAGTAGAGCAATGAGAGCACCAAACATAGCTGTGCTCTGGACTGATCAAACAAAAAATACACCTTCTCCACTTGCCCACATGCTGTGTGAAAGGCAAAGATCCACATAAAGGTCCTGGACTGCTGTCAGTTATTGGCATACCCTCGTCCACCCGGCTGCATCTACATATCCGTCCATATGCAGTAGTTTGGCTGCACTAGATCAAGCCCAACGAGATCACCTTTTATGATTATAATGAAAACAACTCCCTGGTCTCAAAGAAGGAAATACAAAACAACACAGAACCCTGGAGCTAAACTAGATTTCGGATTATGAAGGCCACTTCCTCTCATGGCTAGAGGAGGAAACTGAGCCTCAAAGAAAATGCAGGTCACTCAGTCACAAGAAGTACATTCCCTTAGGGTATTTTTACAAAATGCTGATGAATGTTCCTTGAAGGTAGACACAATATTCCTCTTCGTAACATATTATAAAAAAATAACAAAATAGATTCTAAGGAGTATTTTAAGTGTTTTGAGTTAAAGACTAAAAGTATTAAAGTTGTTATACGTGTGCCATTAATGGAGAAATTATGACAAAAAAAATGTAACATTCTTCTCGTATATCGAGTGAAGGTGATAAAAAAAAAAAGTATGAGGAAGAATTAGTAACAGAGTAATTTGAACATGGAACCTGGAACAGAGAGAAAGCATGAGACGCTGTAGCTCTCTCTTTCATGTTTCTTTACTTTTATGGACTTCAGTTTCTTCACTATAAAATGGGAATGATAATACCTGTATGCAGTGTCAAAGGGATTAAGTTTAATGTATGTGAGTCGTGTAGTAAAAGTCTTGGCATTTGGCAGGGAGTAAACACCTGGTTGCTACTTTTATTATCTAACTTGTTTCAGAAAAAAAAAAAAAATAGGTAACTTTCTGACTTAAATGGTTTTCAAAAAAGAACCAAACAAAAATAGAGAAAGTCAGACATCTCAACTGCTTTAGCTTTAAAATAAAATTATTTAGAAAGTGGGAGATAATAAAAGTTCATTCTTCTGATAATTTATGGAAGAACTGAGGAAGAGATTGTAGTTTACATTTTTTTTTAAAGGAAAGAAAGTTGATTCTGTCAATCACTGATAGGGTAGTTTCTCTGTGAATAACTCAAGACGATGGAATAATTAGCACACATTCCAGCGATCACCTAGAAAATTCTGAGATACAATAGCTAGTTTTGTAAAAAATATATCTCACAGACACATTTTATAGGCAAAGCGGCATGAAAGAAGTGAAAGAGATTGATATTAGGAAGGCTTTCAATTCTTGCCCTCCCCCCTACCCCGTGAGAGTCTGATTACCCAGCCCACCTCTAGAGCCTTTTCCACTTTGTTCGATAATTCATATACGTCGTTTGAAGCCTGAATTCAAAGAGCAACTTAGAATCCCATTGGGCTAGCATGGATGCTAGTTTAAGAGTGCCCTCCCACATCAAATATCTTAAAAATTGTTCTACTTCATGTTTCAATTAGTGGAAAAATCAAGAATTCTTCAATTAAGATTATGTGTATATAGCAGGATGGAATAAGAGGGGGGGGAAAGGACAAATCCCAAAACAAATGTAGGTTTGGAAGGAACTGCTTGGATACAAAGGTTAATGTACTTCAATTCCATTAAAAGACAAATCTTATAAGCATGGCCAAGATAAAGCAAGTTTTCTTTTAGTTGTGTGTTTTATTATGTTCAATGAGCTGAAGCCATACAAAAGAAGTTAGAAATGATTCACAGAAGAGAAGCAGAGGTGTTTCAAGAGGGAAAAGTGATTCAGTGAAAATAAAGAAATCGTGATGTTTAAAGGAAATGAGAGAATCAGGGATTTGTTTTTGTTTCGGTTTGGTTTGGTTTGGTCTTCAACACAGGAGTATTGATTCTGGAGTGTTACATTGTTACCTCTACGGAGGACCAAACATTACCGTGTAGGCTCAGTGTGGGCAAACTGTCTACCTAGCTACACAGTCACAATTGCACCCCTGAAACTGTGACTCTGTGCTCCATTAGTGCTTAGGGATAAATGACATAGAAATCCAGCAAACTTCTGCACCTTCCACTGGCTGCACCCACACCTTCTTCAATGAGGTCTGAAAGCCAACCTTGAGGTGCTCTTTCCCCTTCCAAATCAACCCTTTTTTGGGTGTTCTATTCTGTCCTTGTGACTCTTTACAGTTCTCATTACATTTTTATAGTTCCTGCTTTATCATAATTTTTCATTATATTAAACTTCCCTTATCCCAGTAACTTTGTGTTTCATTTCCCTAATTGTGCTCAGACTTTTAATTTTTATCTTTTAATTTTCATTCTCTATGAATCCTTATTTTGAAAATATGTTTCTTTTTTCTTTTTCTTTCTTTTTTTTTTTGAAAATATGTTTCTTATACACGATGCATTTCTGGCTTTTGTTTATTTTTAAAACTTTCAGTTGAATTTTGTCCCCTTAAATTGATTGTAGTTGCTGGTATGCTTAGATTCATTTTCATCATTTTACTGTGCTTTCCATTTTCACCCTCTCTCCTTCCTCATTCAAAACCATTTCTCTGCTGGTTGGAAATGTACATGTTCTAGTCTTCTTCCCCCCCCCCCCAAGATATTTGAGAAGTCACTTAAAAAAAGTTATTTATTAGAGCGAGAGAGAGAATGAATGGGGAGGGTCAGAGGGAGAGGCAGACTCCCCACTGAGCAGAGAGCCTGATACGGGGCTCCATCCCAGGACCCTGGGATCATGACCTGAGCTGAAGGCAGATGCTTAACCAACTGAGCCACTCAGGCACCCCATATTCTACTTTTTTTGGAAATTTTTGTATGCATGTTTAAATTAATGTAGTGTCATCAATATCTTTACTGTTGTTTTGAAAAATGGCTTTGCTATTATTACCAACTCCCTTCTGACTCATTTGTTGTCATTGTCAAAATTCTTTGTCTTAATTTTTTTTAAGTACACAAATTAGGTATCGTTTTTATTTTTTAGTCAGCTATATTTGGGGTTATCAGTAAGTTTACAATTCACTTGTCTCACCATTTCTCCTAACATTGTACAGATTTCCTTCCCTGATCATCTCCCCATCCCCACTTTTTCCCCTGAAGATTTCCCTCAGATTTTCCATCAGTGAAGGTCTTTTGGTAGTAAGCTCATTCAGGACTTTTTTCCCCCTCTTCTAATGGTTTTATGTTCTTTCCTCAAATTATAATTTTGAAATAAACAGTACTGTGTTCACTGCTATGTTTTCAGGACTTTCAAGACATTTTATTTATTGATTTAAATGTGCTATTTATTTGGAAATCTTATTTGTTTTCATTTTGTTTCCTATTGCCTTTGAGAAGTCAGTTACCACTCTATTATTCATCTGGAGAAATTTTTTTCTAACCACTATGAAACTTAATTATTTGTTTATTTATTTATATCTCAGGAGATTTGTAGATTTATTATATTGTGGATATCCTTTTATCTTGGAATTTTTGGCTTCTTTAGTATAAATGTTAGCATTATACTAGTCGGTGTTCTCCAGAGAAACAGAATCAATGAGATGTATACATATATACATAAACATCTATAAAAAGATTTACAATTCCTCAAACTTCACAAGCTCACGAGATTATAAAGATTTTCATTATTCCTGAAACATTCCAAGCCCATTCCTGATCTAGGGGCCATTCCAACTCCTCTATGCTAAGAAACTTCTTTCCTTAGGTAATCTACTGTATTACTCATTCTCTCTCTGTCCCACTCTCTCTCTGTTATCTATATCTATCTGTCTATGTATCTGTGTATATATCTATGTACCTATATATCTATCTCTATCATCTCCATCAACAGATTGAGATTTTAAGGACCTGGTTTACATGGTTGTGGGGCTTGCAAGTCCAAAATCTGTAAGGAAGACCAGCAGCCTGAAGAAGGCCTTGGAAAGAATTCATGTTGCAGCCTGAATCCAAAGGCAGTCCAGAGGCAGAATTCCTTCTTGCTCAGAGATCTGTTTTTTCTATTAAAACCTTCAATAGATTGATAAGACCCACCACATTATAGAGGGTAATCTGCTTTACTCAAAGTCCACTGATTTAAACATTAATTTCATCCAGAAAATGCCTTCACAGAAACATCCAGAACAACATATAACCAATTATCTGGACACCTCAGCCTAGGCAATTTGAGACACAAAATTAATCACAAATTCAGGGCGGCTGGGTGGCTCAGTTGGTTAATCTGCCTTTGGCTCAGGTCATGATCCCAGGGTCCTGCATTGGGCTCCCTGCTCAGTGGGGAGTCTGCTTCTCCCTCTGCCCCTCCTACCATTCGTGCTCTCTCTCTCTCTCTCTCTCACTCACAAAAATAAATAAAATGTTTTTTTAAATATTTAAAAAATCACAAATTCACCCCTTGTCAGTTTGGTACCTGTATGCATCTCCTTTAACTGTGTTTAATCTCCAGATAAAGACAACAACAAAGTCATACTTCTACCTAACATAATAGTACTATTCTGCATATAACTGAAAACATACTCACTCTTTCACCTAAAGATGTCTGAGACCAAGTCCAAAATAAACAAGTATTTCTCTTTGGAGTGAATGTTTTTTTGATCTACCCATTGAGCGTATCTTGGCTTTATAGATCTTTAACCTGATTTTCAACTTGCATAGGCCCCAAGATTTCTCTTTCGTGTCCTAATGCTTGTAGGTCATTAAACCCATGCTCTTAGGCTTCCGGGATAAGCTGTGGTATACTTCTTCGTAATCCTAATTCTCTCTTGTTTCTTGTGTTTTGTTTCTTCTCTTACTTTACTGACAGGTCCACCATGTTTAAAAAGAGATGTTTCTTAGATTTTAGGCAGCTGTTTCAGGTGCTCTGCTCTAGAAAGTGTTTTTTTCTGCAAAATCTAGTCAACCATATGACTAGAAATGGAAATCCCATTCTCTCTTTTACACATTTCCATCAGGAATTTGCCCCTTTTCTCTACAGAAACTCAAGGTCACTCATGACATCCACTTGCCAAATCTAATATTCATCTTGCTGGGCTCACATTGTTCAACCTCAGCAGCATTTGACAGTTTGATCTCTTTCTTCTTCTTGAGAAAAAAAAAATTTTTTTTTTAACTTTGCTTTTGCACAGTATTTTTAAGTCATCTCCATAGTTTACTTCCTGTGTCACGTATTTGCTGTCACTTTGCTGAGTTTCTCTCCCTTTCCTCGTGGCTCAGGCCTCGGATTGTTTCTCTCCTCAGTTTATACTCTTGACGACTTCCTTCACCTCAGCTCTTATCCCGGAGTCCTAGAATTACTCCTCCACTTGAGGAGTAATGAGATCCCAACAGAACATGTTTAAAATAGAAATTTTGATTTTCTTCCTCAAACTTAGTCTTCCTAATGTTCCCTAGTCTCACTAAATGGCATGCTCTTCTCCCTAGCTGTCAGGCCAAACACCCAGACCTTCCCCCTAATCTTGCTCCAACCCAAATCGTCTGTCCCATCATCAAGATCTTCCCAGTGTAGTGTCTAACCACCTTCCAGTCCATTCTTTCCTATCTAAACAATGTACTCCCTCTCTTACTTTTGTCCTGGCTTACACTTTTGCTCCCCACTCCCTATTCTGTATAAAGCAGATTTTAAAAATATAAATCAAATTATTTTATGTCCTTCTTACAGCCTCCAATGCATCTCAATCACATATGAAATTCAATCCAGAAGTCTTCTGTAGGGTCTGATATGATCTGAGTCCTGCCTGTTTCTTTGACCTTGTTTTCTCCTATTGCCCCTTCAAGTATCTCAGTGATATGCTTTTCATCATTCCTCAAACATACCGAGCTCATGCCCACTCTAGGGCCATTTCAGCTCATCTTCTCTATGTCAGGAAATGTCTTTCCTTAGGCAATCCACATGATCACCCATTCACATAACTCTTGCCAACCTCAAATTTGACTTTTGCTTCACGATCTTCAAAGTACAGTTCACTATTAGCATCAGTATAACTGATGTATTTAGTTGATGGTATAAATACCCACTACTGGTACTCACTAGAATACAAGTTCTAAGAAGGTAAAACATTTATCCTGGGTCCAAGGATGGTGCATAGGGCATCGAATATTATGAAATTTATAAATGAATAAATTATAAGTTAAAACTAAAATTCTCTTCTTCCAAAAGGCTCAGGATTTAATGGCTGCCATATAATCCCTCATCGAAACTGATATGTACACATGGTAGCATCAGCTTGGACCATAGTTCTCTTGTTCTTCTGGGTTTAACATTTAAAGAGTCCTACAACTCTATGTACCTCAGAAAAACTGCAGTTGCCAAGTTAACATTTCACTTTTGTAATTTCCCCACCTGGACCTGTATTAAGTTTAAATATCCCACCATTTCATTCTTTAGCTTTATTCCCTGCTTTTTGATATTTAAATTATATTCAAAAATACAAAGCCTCATAGGAATCAACTGAGAAGAAAAAAAAGCAAAATGTAACATGAAAATGGCTAATTAAAATACAAGAAACCCCAGAGAACTCTAGACAATGTAAAACATATGATTTTTCAATTTAACTTGTTTAATAGAACTTAACTGTATTTTTGAAAGTTTATCATTACACCTTAGAAATAAAAATAAAAGCTATTGTTAAATGACCTATAATTAAAATTAAACACATGAGAAAATTGATTCTAAATAGAATATTTTTATTTTAGGTACTAAAATTTTCTTCATGTTTTAGTGCTATGTGTCTTCATAGCCACAGCCATGATGTACCCATGTCACTCTTTTCTATTCAAGTTAAAAAAATATAAAAAATATGTTTTCAAATTTCTTTTGCAAGACATTAAAAAGTCACTATTTTATTATTTTGACTTAAAAATACCTAATTTACTCCAGTTTTTTAAGAAAAATTCACAACTCCAAGGTATTGCAATATGCTAAATAAGGTTTAAATTTTCTTGTATTCTTAGAGCGAAACCGAGTTTGAAAATAATTCCGATATATACGATTTTCACACTTATAAACCTGTTAATTTTTAGTTATTCCTTTGAGGATTCTGTAACATGTGCTTACTACCTTGTCCTGCATAGAGCTCAATAAATATTTATTTTAAATTTAATTACTTATGTATTGAAATAATCTGTTGTTCTGCTTCTCTCTGAACCTTCCAATTAGCATGTATTCTACACAGTGATGCAATTAAAATAGGACCTTCATGGAATATAATGAGGAAGGTAAATTTGCTGTGATATTGTCTATCACATTCTGAATCAAATAAAGGAAAGAGTCTTGACTTCCCATTGGATAATTAAAAACTGATCTGAATGGACCTGCTCAGATTCTGGTTTTGCCTTTTCAAGTATAGCTCACTGGCTGGAACGCTGCGTACTTTGTATTTGTGTGTATTTGAGGGGACAGGGACAGCGATAGGGAATCTAAATGTGATAAGAGCAGTTGAAATTTTGATTCTGGAACACAACCTGGTGAATTTGCAAAGCCTAAGAGCCAGAGCAATTAAGGCTGAACAACATTCACTGGCTCAATCTGGGCTGCAAGTGTCAGGAAATCTTCCAGTAACCAAAAACCCTAGGAAAATTATCACTTCTTTCTGTTGAGCCTTTCAGCCCCTAATGATCCAAAATATGTTACAGACTGAATAACAAGAAGTTTGAAACATTGTATCTGATATTATTAGATGATAAACCAAGAGAACACTGGGGGTAAGGCTGACAAAGAACTCAAGCCTTTTTACCTGAGCACAAGAAGAAAATATATTTTCTATCTCAGGATGCCCTCTACATACATAAGAGCTTCTATAACTTTAATGTGCATTTGAATCACCTGGGCAATGTGTTAATATGAAAGATTCTGATTCAGTAAGTCTGGGGTGGAGCCGGAGATCCTGCCCTTCTCATACATGACCATGTGGTGCTAACGCTGTCGTCTCGGAGACTACATTTGGAATAGCAAGGTTCTATTGTTCGCAGAGTTTTTTCTATAAAGTGCCAGATAGCGAGTATTTTAGGTTTCCTGTGGCATACATCCTCAACTCTGGCGTCTCAGTGTGAAAACGGCCAGAGGCAATATGTAAACGAATGAAGACAGCAGTGTCCCTGTAAAACTTTACAGAAACAAGTAGAGGGCTGGATGTGACTCATGGGCTAGGAGTTTGCACAACTCTGCTCTCCCTGAGTCTCTTCTTTAGCCACAAACCATTTCATGATTTCACCTTGCATAACATAATGTCACAATATATGATTTGGCATTTTTTTGTATTTTGTTGTTAGCTCTTTTTTACTTTTGTTTCCACTTAAAAAAAATTACTTCCTTGCTTCCTCTGCTTTTAAATGTATTACAGAAGGTGATAAAATATAGACAAACGAATTTACATAATCTAATGTTATAAAACAGGATTTATGTCAGACACCACAATGTGATAGGGATATATGTATTTATTATAGGAAATCTATAAAGCATGGAGAAATTCAAAAAGAAAATAAAAATTAGGCTAATGCCTCTTCCTGTGCACCAAATTCCATCGCATCTGATCTCCTTGATTACATTGCTTTAACCACCAGACCTCTCTCACTGCATGGTCAAGTTTTACATTCTCCTGGGTTCTTCCCACGAGTCTAACAAGTTGTCATATCACTCGTATTTAAAGATCATCTTTTGACCATTCCTTTCAACCCATCTCTTCTTTCTTTCCACTCCTTTGCATCAAATTTCTTTCAAGAAAAACTTGCTGTTGTCCCTAATTCTTCTTTTATTTTAATCTATTATGTGTTTTTTTGCCACATTTGCTTTATCTATCCCACTAGAGGCATTTTTTTACTGAATTTTTTAAATATAAGTTGCAGACATCATGCCTTTTTGCCCCTTAATGCATCAGCAGATGTCACCTGAGAACAAGGATATTCTGTTACAAAGCCACATGCTTTAACACCCAGAAAACTAAATATATGTATTAATATCTTCTAATAATAAAAATCTGTTTGCAAACCTACTTTTTTCTTAAACTCATGCAAGTCAGTCCTTTGTCCTCACCACTACACCAACACAACTCTTGTCCAAGTAACTGTGCTCTCCACATTGTCAAAACCAATGGCCAATTCCAAGTCTTCATTCTCCTTGAAGTAGTAGTGGTTTTGTCAGAGTGGGTACGACCTCCAGTTATGAAGTGACCCAGGCCTAATCTACACATTCTTACTCCTTAGGTGAGAAACTATACAGATTTATACTAAATGACTTCCAATGTATACGTGTCCCCTGAACTCCAGATTCAGATATCTAACAGCTTTTTATTTGATGTCTTCATTTGGATATATCTAACATATATTTCAAACTTATTTTATCTAAAATGGAATTCTTGATTTCCCACTCACTATTTTCCCACAATATTTCCCAATTTAGTAATTTATGTTTTGCCTAGTCCTGTAGCTTAGGATCCAAACTTTGGAGGGGTCCTTGGTTTCTCTTTCATGTTACCCAATCCATCACCAAATCTTTCCAAATGAATTCAAAATCTGACTACCTTTTACCAAATCCAATGGTGCAAACCTCAACATGATTATTATGCTAGCCTTCAAAACATTCTCCCTGCTTTCATCTCTGTCTTCTCTATCTTTTGTTTTTAGCACAACAACCAGAGTAGTCCTTTTACAATATGAATAAGATTTTGTTACTATGGGGCGCCTGGGTGGCTCAGTGGACTGGAGCCTTCGGCTCCAGTCACGATCTCAGGGTCCTGGGATTGAGCCCCACATCAGGCTCTCTGCTCGGCAGGGAGCCTGCTTCCCCTTCTCTCTCTGCCTGCCTCTCTGCCTACTTGTGATCTCTCTCTCTCTGTCAAATAAATAAATAAAATCTTTAAAAATATATATATTTTGTCGCTATATTAAGAGTACTCCACTGACTTCCAATCTCATTTAGAGTAAAGGCAAAGTCCTTGCAAGTAAAGCCCATAATATCCTAGAAGTTTTAGCTCCTAACTCCTTTTTTACTTCAACCATTCTTCCTCCACCTTCTGGAATCCATAGTCCATTTTCTTATTTTATCTGTCTATTTTTTTGCAAATATCACACTATTTTTTTTTATGATAAGTTTGTATAGGTTTGGATCCCATTAATATAAAATCACTTTGTTCTCCAATAGTGGCATATTCATACACACCTCAGAATCAGCTTATCCATTTCCACACACACACCCCCCCCACACACACACACTCTTTCTGGGATTTTGACTAGGACTCAACTGAATATGTAGATAATTTTGAAGAGACCTGACACTGTTACACTATTAAAAGTTTTATATAATTTTTATTTAAAGAAGATTCTATTTTTATATTAGTTGAAACCATTTTTATCCAGGAATGAATATTTAGTATTATTAAATATCTTTTCAGCACCTATAATGATTATATAATTTTTGTTGCTTCTTACCTATGACCACACATTAATAGGGTTTCTAATACAGATTCTTCATAATCGTACTAGAACAGACACTACCTGGATATGTTTCATTACTTGATTAATAACACTCTGGATTTGTTTTGCTAGCATTTCATTAACAATATTCTTTTTCTTTTAAGTATTAAATTAGTTCTATCTGTAGTTTCTATGTCAGGTTTTGCTAAAGGGTTATGTTATCTTCTAGAAACAAATTAACATGGCTTTCTTCTTTTTCTATGCCCTGGAACTATTTCTAGGAGACAATTATTTGTTTCTTATAAATTTGAAAGAAATTATAATACCAAATGAATCTTAAAACTCTCCTTAGGAAATCTGGAATATTGATTATTAAATGTGTTTTGTGATCACTGTCCTTTTAAAATCACTGAACTCTGGGGAATCTTTTTTTGTTTGTTTGTTTTGTTTTGTTTTTTTAATATATTTCCTACAGCATTATGTATTTCAGTAAGCTTTTTAAAAGTATTGGTTTAGATATTCCCTGTATATCTGTTTATTTTCCCTTGCTCATTTTCAATTAAAATTATGAATTTTATGTAATTTCTTTTTTACTTAATTCTACTTAGGAACTTCTCCATGTCAAGTTTTTCAATTGTTTTTAATGAAGTGATTATTTTTAAGTTTATTTATTAGATTTAAAAAAATGTATGTATTAGCTTCTGCTATAATCCTCATTTATTTATCCCCCTCTGGTTAACCTTTTTTTTGTGACTTTTAAGACTGAGAGAAACTGTGAGCAATTTACTGTCGCCAAATAATAAACAGTTTAAGCAACTCAAGATTTCAGTTTTCACATCCCTGATTCAGTTTTTACAGTATGGATTCTTTACTGCTTTCAAAGCAGTTTTAAAATTAGTTATTGTATCTTTTGTTCCCTTTCATTTTTTCTTATCTTGTTCAGCTCCTTTTGCCCTTCTGTCTGGCTCCCAGCTTGCTCCTTTTTATATCTCTGTCTATTGTCTTATCCTCTCATCTTTCATCTCTTGTTTCATGGTGTTCATTTCTTTCTCTTTTTCCTGCAAGACAAAGCAGACACTTTCTAAAATCTACTTCTTCATTCTGTAGTATTTTATTTTGAAAATTGTTTCTTTCTCTGATTTTGAGGTGCTGTGCGCACCTCATCTTAGCCATAATCTTTTTTTTTTTTTTAAAGATTTTATTTATTTATTTGACAGAGAGAGAGAGATCACAAGTAGGCAGAGAGGCAGGCAGAGAGAGAGGGGGAAGCAGGGTCCCTGCTGAGCAGAGAGCCTGATGTGGGGCTCGATCCCAGGACCCTGAGATCATGACCTGAGCCGAAGGCAGAGGCTTAACCCACTGAGCCACCCAGGTGCCCCAGCCATAATCTTTTTATGAGCTACATATTATGATTTTTTTACCCAACCTTGAATGTTGACATATTCTCAGTTACCAACATTTTTCCAAAACTGAGTAGATATACTAACCTTTTCTTTCTCACAGTCCCATTGGTGTCAGTGCCCGTTGTATCTGGTAGTAAGCCCACTAATGCAGAGAAAAACACAGTCATATGGGAGGGGAACCTCTCTTGGTGCCCACTAATTTTTTTTTTAATTTGGAGGTGCCCTAGGCATCCCCATGGAATTACTTTCTAATGTTCTTTGTCCTAGAGAAAAAGATCCCAAGACTCTCTGCACTTCCCATAGGTCAGCCTGGTCTCTAGCTCTGTGTGCCTACAATTAAGCTGCTTCCACTGAGTCCAAATAATTATCCCTTGTCTTTCTGCATCATCTTTCTGCTTTTACTCATTAAAAAATTTTTCAGTTGAACTCTATCTAGAAAATATTTAGCTGAATTCCTCTGTGTTATTTTCAGTTAAATATTGCCTTTGATTAACTTCTGATATTGATGCATGATTCCTCCAATTTTTGTATCATTTTAATAATTTTAGAAGGAATTTGGAACAGGAAAGTGGTTAGCCACCTGAGCTCATTATAAATCTTCAGCTAGTATAGGAAAGTGATGTTCATATAATTGTGTATTGTTCACTAGAAACACATGTCCATATATGAATGTGAAGGAAATCGTAACATTTCATAACATTAAATTATTAGGAGATATATAAACTGTATATTTTTGAGTTGTATCTTATCTTTTACTTCTGATCATGCATTTTCATTATTCACACTCTGGAACTATGGAAGGTAGAAACTCCTATGTCATGATATCTCAGTTAAATCTTTGATATTTTTATTTTTTTAAAATTTTATTTATTTATGTGAGAGCGAGTATGATCAGGGTGAGGGGCAGAGAGAGAAGCAGGCTCTCTGCTGAGCAGGGAGTCTGACATGGGGCTTCATCCCAGGATTCCGGGATCATGACCTGAGCCAAAAGCAGACATTTAACTGACTGAGCCACCCAGGCACCCCTAAATCTTTGTTAAAACAAAGCACATACATTATCTGGGCAGAGATTTGCTGCTTTGCAGCCCAGATGATCTAGAGTCCATTAAGATGCATAGGTGGGGACTGTGGTATTCCTTAAATACTCACAATGAAGCCCAATCTTCAATGTGATGAGAGGGTATAGTGGACATAGAATATCCAACCTGCATGTCTAGAGTGAGTAAGACTCTGAGTAGTGGTTCAAAATTAAACCATGAAGACATGTGAAGATAATATTTGGAAGTCAATTTGTATTATCTGCTCTCTACTCTGTAGCCAATTGTCTCACTAGCAATAGCACATCTTCAGCAGAAATTTATAAAAGGATAAAAATAAGAGGATAGACACAAATGCACAGAAACTGAAAAACTAGTTCAGGGGTTTTGATGTGTTAGCCTATTTCTATCCTCCTCTAATATCTGCACTTTGCTCACAGCATTGTGAGGAAAGATTCGTGTCTACATTTATGCAGAATTCAGCCAATTTCCAACAGGGCGCCAGCAAGGAATGCATTTGCTCTCTTTTTTAGATTTTAAAAACAGAAATATATCTTGGGAATTAATTGTTAAAATGCTGATGCAATGTCAAACTTCCAAATCACAAATACAAATGAAGATGTAATGTTTATAAGGTTTATATTGCACTTTTTACTCTTCTAGCTAGATTCTACTTTTTTTTTTAACAGCTTAGCCTAATAATAATCTGAAATACTATATACAGCACATTCTTTGGCATATAAGTGAATATGCCTTTGCATTTTGTTATTTCCCATCTTCAGACCTTGAAATTCCACGCTTAATATTGCAAGACTGGAAGCTTTTTATTCTGCAATGTGAATTGTGCAAGTGTCTATCTATGTACAGGCGCAATCCATTTTAAATATCCACAAATTTCCCTAAAGTCCCAAGTGGTTTCCTTGGCAACAAGACTGCTGAAATGTAAAGGGCTAAGGTAGTTAGGATATTGCCTACCGTTCTCCCTCTCTAGGTTATTTTAAATAGCTGCAATTTTCTTTACACATCTAAAAAAAAATTCACAGTGGTTGGAAATACAAAGGCGAATATGAGAGACATTGGAGTCTAGTAGTACATCAGAGTCTAATTTGTGTGGACAAATTATTACTTTCACTACTCCCTGATTTGTAGAGCACCATTTTCATATGCCAAATTGTAGTACAAAAGAAGAGCAAACCATAAATACATCAGAATAATTTTTAGATAGAATGAGATAAAATATCAGAAAATGGCTTTTGACAATAGAGGCAGTGATTAATAATGGCAAGGTATCTATGCACCTTCTTTTCGATTCACCAGGAATAACATGCATCTGATGAGGCCAGACCTTGGCACAGTGAGTGGAAAGGAATTAAACACAGTGAGATGGACAAGGAATATTCTGTAAAGCCCTTTCACTAGGTGAAACTTCAAATGCCTATACATGTACTGGGGGAATTATTTTGTAAGCTTTTGGTAAATTATTTCAGGTATTATTATTTGCATTTCACCACCCTTCTTCACATGGTGTAATACGGTACAGTAATTACTTATTTTTAGTTGACTTCATGGAATATGTACGACAAGGATTCTCAAAACAAAGGGACATCTCCCCCGATAGAGTTTTGTGGACCAAACTGCAAAATTTTCTGCCAGCTTCTCCAATGGCACCTCTAGTTTTTCTAGCTGTGTGACTGCTCTAGTGACAAAGGAATATGTCTAGCAGCAACAACTCCCCTGAATACCAACTATCTTAGAAAATAACCCCTTACAAATTGTAAATTGATATTTGTAAATTTCATCTGATACCCTCTAAGCCTAGTGATCA
>CM052900.1:47484639-47532139 GCA_028534135.1 Potos flavus
GGACCAAACTGCAAAATTTTCTGCCAGCTTCTCCAATGGCACCTCTAGTTTTTCTAGCTGTGTGACTGCTCTAGTGACAAAGGAATATGTCTAGCAGCAACAACTCCCCTGAATACCAACTATCTTAGAAAATAACCCCTTACAAATTGTAAATTGATATTTGTAAATTTCATCTGATACCCTCTAAGCCTAGTGATCAGATGTTTTTGAGAAAACCACATAATGCTTTGTACCCATAAGACAGGGACAATCTCATGCAACCATCTTGAACATGTCTTTTTTAGTCTACTACCTGTCTCTTCTATTAAATAGTGTCTTTCTAAACCAGAAATTTGGAAAAAGTATAATGTTAATTTTTATTCTTAATAGTTCTCTAGTAGTATTAACAGGGAATATGTCTGGCAGGAAATAAACATAATGTTGTGATGGTTCCCAATATGATATTTCCTTATATATATTTCTGATTCAATGGATCATCATTTTTAAAAAATATGTTAAGATAATATATCTTGGGCAACCTGGGTGGCTTAGTTAGTTGAACATCCAACTCTTGGTTTCAGCTCGGGTCCTGATCTCAGGGTTGCAGGATTGAGCCTTGCAGCAGGCACTGCGCTCAGCGAGGAGTCTGCATGGGATTCTTTCTCTCCCTCTGCCCCTCCCCTTGCTCGCTCTCTCTCTATCTAAAATAAATAAGTAAATCTTCAAAATAATAGTAATAGTATATCTTATCAGATGCAGTCCTAACAAGTTGTGGTATTCCTAACTACCAGCTCTACACCTCATACTCCTCAGACTTTCCAATCCAGCCTTTTCACCTGCCACCCTGGTTCTTTCTCAGTCATCCCCTTCTTTCCTCCCTTCTTTCTTTCTTTCTTCTTTTCTCTCTCTTTCCTTTTTTCCCTTTATCCTTCCACTCTCCTCTCCCTCTCTCTCTTCTCCTTTCTTCCCTCCATCTCCCTCTCTCTCTTCCTTCCTTCTTTCCTTTCTTGCCTTTCTTTCTTTCTTTCTTTCTTTCTTTCTTTCTTTCTTTCTTTCATTCTTTCTATTTATTTAATCAACCAACACTTGGTAAATGCTCAAGGAAAACACTGTATTAGACCAAAGTATCTGTTAACTAATAATTACAATAATGCCACAAGTAGAGACTATTACATATTTTTATATGCCTAAGGTTTGGTACAAAATATAATATCCAAATAAAGTTTATCATAAATGTTAGCTGAAGAATAAATGCAAATATTTGAAGGTGATTTATGAAAATGAAAGATTCTAATTCTACTTGAAGTGCAGCTATTAAGAACCATATATGATTTTAAACCTTATAAAAAGTTCTGAGAATAGCTACACTGCAAGAAACTTAAAAGGACAGTGGAGGAAAATCCAGTGAGGAATGATAATGTACGGCTTTACATTTTATCCTAGGGAATTTGAACTTTATCTTGTAGGCTAAAGGTTCTTAACATTTTTAGGACATAAATCTTTTTAAATCTCATTAAAATGTCTCTTACTCTCTCTATGTCTCTGTCTTTGTCTTTCTTTCTCTATACATATATCTCAAACTGTTCTTTAAAATTAGGGAATGCACAGCTACTTGGATCCTATTAATAATTCTTCTAGCCCTTGCTATTCAAAGTGGCATTACCTGGGGCTTGCTAGAAATTAGAAATACACACTCTTAGTATCACCTAAAACTTAATGGATCAGAATGTTAAACAGATCTCAAAATGACCCATACACAATAAAGCATGAGAATTACTGTTCTAGGCATTAAGTTAAATCACCACAGTAAAAAATGATCAAAATACTACCTAAGCAGCATAACAAAATCGTCAGATTTGCCACATTCATTTGCTTTTGCTAGTGAAATCCTACTTCTTAGAATACTTACTTATTTCCTAAAACAATTGGTTGCCTCTTGAGGGCAGCAATCCTACTCCACACTAGGAAAGAGAAGACACTTCAGCATGATGTAGGAGAGGCAGTGAAGGGCGCTGAGTGTAGTTGTTACTAAGCTAGAGTCCTTGATTCTAATTCTGTCTTTGTAACTTAACTGCGGTATCTTGGAAACTTTTGGAATCTCAGTTATTTCTTGTCATCTTGTTGATGATGACAACAGTCCCTTATAAGCCCAACAGTCAAAAACAAATGCTGTTGGTAATGTAGAAGGATATTTAATAGTATCATGTAGGAAGTCACAGAGCAGCCATTTTCTGTGAAATGGGGAGAAAGAATTTTCAACTTAGACTCCAATTTGAAAATTATTCTTTTACATAGGTTTAAAGACTCCTTCCCTTTTCACTCTTAAAAAGAACACTTTAGAGTGTCATTAGTCTCATAAATAAATAAGTAAACAAACAAACAAACAAATAAATATTTCTGATGGGGGGGAAGCCAAAAATGTGGAAAGGTGGTAGAGGTACTAGTGTATTTTTTGAACCTCCTCAAGAATCTGTAGAAACAGAGAAATAAGATAGAAAAGTCAAAACCCACAAAACCTGAACAATGGATGCAGGTGGGAAAGCATCTCTTTAATCCCCAATACTACTGGGTGGGACGAGACCATCAAGGGCTGGTGGACCACAGATTTACTACCAGTGGCACTGAGTGGCCCAGTGGGTTAGCTAGAATGGCAGCTGGAGTAGGAGGTGGGCTTTGCAAACTCCAATGTGTGGTGGAGGCAAGGAAACTGCAGTTGAATAATTATGAAGTGGTCTGGGACCCACAAAATCTCAAAACTAGCCAACAAACACTTTTCAAGATAAAGATCTATTAGTTTTCTCTTGCTGCATAACAAATTACCACAAACTTAGCAACTTAACAGAATGTACATTACTGAGGGGGTGCGGAAACAAGAGTTTCCAAGGTATACATAAGTGAGTCAAGGTCTTGTAGTGTCTTAAAATAAAGAAGTAAGCACTAAAAAACCCAAAAGGATTAGATGTGTCAAAGGGACACAAAAGATAACCTGAAAGAACTCCCAATGGTCAAAGCTGGGATATTTTGAGCAACAAAATATCTAGTGTAGTATTAGGTTACTGCTCAAAATATAAAGTAAATATCTATGAATCAATACTAAAATAATTATATAAATGAACAATTTGTTTTAAAACAAAGGACAAGAGGGATGCCTGGGTGGCTCAGTCCACTACATGCCTGCCTTCAGGTCAGGTTATGATCCCAGAGTCCCAGGATCGAGTCCTGCATTGGGCTCCTTGCTCAGTGGGAAGCTTGCTTATCCCTCTGCTTGCTGCTCCCCCTGCTTGTGTTTTCTCTCTCTCTCTGACAAATAAATAAATAAATAAATAAATAAATAAATAAATAAATAAAATCTTTAAACAAAATAAAGAACAAGAGACAAATCTCCTATAGAGAAAAATTCTAAATAATTTATGTAAATATTTCCTCCATAGGGAGGTAGATCTTAACTTCCCACCTCTTCAATGTGAATTGTGCTTAATGACTTGTTTCAAAGATTAGAGAATGAAAAAGGGAAAATAGTCATTTTACACTAGAGAAACATGACAAACACTATTTGGCCTATTGAACGAAGTTACCATAACCAAGGGTAAGTCTGTTTGATTAAGTATGTACCTTTAGTATGATGTGATCATATCACCTCTGTGATCTTCCTCTTAAAACTCATCACCCCAGTCTAATCATGAGAAAAATATTGACAAGCCCCAAGTGGAAGACATTCTACAAAATAACTGACCAATATTCTTCAATACTTGAAAGATCATCAACCAAGAAAAATATGAGAAATATTCACAGTCCAAAGAAAGCTAAGGAGACATGATGACTAAATGTAATGTGGTATCCTGCATAATATCTTAGATCAGAAAAAGGACCTTAGGGAAAAAGAAATAAAACTTGTGACAGATTGTACCATGATGATGTAATATTTTAGCAATAGAAGAAATGGGGTATGGGTATTGTGGGCATCAAGGGAGAGAGACACTTCAGCAAGACAGGCACTACAATTTTATGCAACAAAATCACATAATCACACAAATGTAATCATATACATTCCATCACTGTGGCCCTGTTTTATTTAAAGCCTGTACTGAGAAAAGTTTGTGGGTAGTACAACCCAAATTGAGAAGGCCAGAGACATGAGAAGCAAAGGAAAAAAAAGTATACAGAAAAAAGTGGAGGAAGGACACAGACACAGAAGTCTTCATAAAGTACAATTCTGATTTTTACTACACTGGAAACACAGAATTCAAGAGAGACAGACAGAGAGATGGAGAGGGCATTAGTCAAAACTCATCAGACTGCACATAGAATGGTACATTTTATTTTATGCAAATTATCCTCATAACATGACTAAAAGTTAAACTATAAAACCGTGAGACTCGTGCTAGGGTCTGAATGCTTGTGTCACTCCCCAAATTCATACACTGGAATTCTAATGTGAAAAGTGATCATATTAGAAAGTGGGGCCTATAGGAGGTGATTAGGTCATGAATGAGCTCAGTGCACTTATACAAGGGGCCTGAGAGTTTCCTTGCCCCTTCTGCCATGCTCACTTCCCTTCCTCAGTCCAACACGAGAGGTGTGCAGTCTTCATTTTGGAGGAGGATTTTCACCAGAACCTGACCATGCTGGCACCATGAACTTGGACTTCCAGCCTCTGAAACTGTGAGTAATAAATTTCTGGGGTTTATGAGCCACCTGGTCTGTAGTATTTTTTTTATAGCAACATGAATGGACTATGACAACTTCTTTGCAAACTTTATGAAAGAAATTTTTGAAAGGAGTAAAACTAACCAAAATTCGCATTGAAATAGATGAAGGTCTACATTACCATGGAAGAAAAAGAGTAAATAAAGTGCAAAAAAGGCACCAAGCCCAGATGTATTCACAGATGAATTCCAACAAGCCTGTATGGGTCAATAATCATAATTCTACTTTAATTCTTTTACACTATAAAAGTAACACAATTTCCAAATTTATTTTACTTGGAGTGTATACCAGTGATTTCTCAAATATGTTAAAGATCAGAGGGCCAAAAAAGAAAACTGCAGCTCAATCTTACTTATTATTAATATAAATATCCCTAAAAATATGGCAAGTTATACAGCATGTTCAAGTAGTGCTTATTTCAGAGATGAATAACTAGTTTAATATTAGGAAATCCACTAATATTTTTTATTGAGTTAACAAAACAAGGGACAAAGATTATAAAATCATCTCTAACTGCAGGAAACATATTTGGCAGAATTCATTACCCTTTTATATTTAAAAACTCTCAGAACATAGAATAGTGAAGATTCTTATTTAACATAATCAGGTATGTAACCTTAGACCGAAAGCCAGTATCTTACTTAAAGTGGAAATAGAAGAGATTTTTCTGCTGAAGTCAGGAAAAGACAAAGATGCCCACTCCCCAGAATATGTGCTATAAATATTAAGCAATATAGTTAGAAAACAGAAAGGAATTAGAGGCATAGGAATTGGAAAGGTAGAGGAAATGTTGTATCTATTATAGCATGATAAGGATAATATATCTGAAAAGCCCAAAGGAATTCATGGGGAAAACTATTACAAAACTAAAATAATTTGATAAAATGTAGCTTATAAAGTCAATATAAAAAAATTAAGTCTTCATGTATATTACCAAAAAAGGATAAAACCTAAAATGGAAGAAAAGACCTCTCTTATATTAGAGATGGTGGATATGTGGATGATACATAGATGATAAATAAAGCATGAACTTTATAAGAAATGTGCAGGGACAACCATGAAAATCCTGATATAGAAATGAATCAGGGAGAAGCAATGGAGGATGGCTAACCCTATTTGATATTATAAGATATATAAAGACATCATAATTAAACAGTGTAATAACTAGCATATTTCTAGCTTGCAAAAATCAATGTGGCAAAAAAGTCAGAAAAATACTCAATTGTATATTGAAATGTGATTTCTAAAATCAGTGAGGATAATATAAATGGTAGTCATATTAAAAAAAAGATAAGCTTGTATTCCTTTATAACATGCAAATGAAAAAGAATTTTCAATTCACCAGAAATTTCTATGTAAATGTGAGAGCACAAATGTTCTAGAAGAAAACATCAACGCTTTTCTCTATAACATGAGCATAGGGAAACATTTCACAACTATTTTTAAGAACCATAAATAATAAGGGAAACCATTGATGACTTTGATTATATAAATATATGGAAAATAAACAAACGATTTATAAAAAGAAATGTCGATGTCCCAAAATTATATTAATAAGTGTTCAGTTCACTCATAATAAGAGAAATACAAATTAAAAGTTTACTTATATACCAAATCCCAGATATTCAAAAGGTTGACATAGAAAATGTTGAGTCTGTAGTAAGATCAACAGTCTTAAAAAAAAAAGATCAACATTCTTATCAGTGGCGATGGAAAAGAATACAATTCCAATGGAGAGGTATTTAGGTAATATCTGTTAATATTAATGATGCATTTTTCCTTTTACCCTTTGATATAGCACTCTCACTTCTGGGAATCTCTTCTTAACTTCTGGTAATAAATACATGAGAAATATATGCAGAAGACTATCATTGTAGTACTATGATAGTACCATCTGCAGTGGGCTGAAATCCATGGAACTACAATCATATATTGGAATACTAAATAGTTTTAAAAATATGACTGTGAAGTAGTTTCAGTGCATATTGGTAAAAAAAAAAGTAAGCAAAAAATGTATATAGGAAGATTGCTAGATACAAATACACAAGACACACTTGTTTATGTCAAAATTTAAGAAGGTGGTAGGGGGTCAACGACAGTATTCAAGAAATGGTTATCCATGTAAGAGAGAAATGAAGAGTGTGTGTGTGTGTGTGTGTGAGTCTGTGTAAACAATAGAAACTAGACCTCTCTGAATATATCCATTTTGTAGATTTGACTTTGGAATCATGTAAATATTTTATATAATTAAAAAATACTTTAAAAAAGTGTCATCTATAAACACTTAAAGCAAAATAAAGCAAACAATATATCAAGTTGATAGATTGAGGAACTATTCCAGAAACACTTTAAAATCCAATAATTTGCTAGATATCCCCAGTTCATATATTTAAAAGCTGTTAGTGTCATTGGGAAAGTAAATTTTTGCTTAGAGAAAACGAGATACAACAATAAGATAAATGAGGTTAAGTCAAAACCCTATAGTCCTAAATATGAATAAAATATGGATAATATATACTTTATATTTAGTGAAATGGGAATAAAATATATTTTATTTTTAAATACTATTTTCTAGCTCTGTCAACCAAAAGAACCTAGAAACCATAAACAAACCAGTAATAATAAATATGCAGTAATCAGATTTTGGTGTGTAAGTGCCTTTCCAACAGTGACGAAGCAAAGATCCTTGGAAAAATGCTGATTTCAAACTTGCAGCATGAAATGTACAAGGTGATCGCAGAAAATCTTGTTGTACAGCATAGAAAAGAAGATTATGAGGTCTTCTTGGGTCATGTCCAAAGAACTCGACCACAAACTTCATCAGAGCATCAATATGTAAAATAATTGCAAGTATTGAAATACATCAATTATGTTTGAATATAAGTGTTTATGCTCATTATTTCAAAAGCAGAATGTAATCAAAATCTAAAACTCCTTTGGTTACCTTTAAACAGACTGACTACACATTTTGGTTTACCAAGGGCAAGCACTCTGGCTTATTCTGCTGTTCCAGTATAATAATTAATAGTGTCCCCTTTTACTTAGAAAGATGTCTGGGTTTAGACAATAAATTATATGTTTAATTTACCTTTGAAGAATGTCAGAGAGCCAGCATATTAAATAAAACTTTGGCAAATAAAGTAAAATTGAAAGAGTGAAATAGAATATAACTCTTCTTCGGGTTAACTAACTAGTAGTTGAGACGATGTTTTCATTTTGAATTATTTCGGCTAACTAATGAATAAAGATTGAAAGATTACCGCAATTTTCTTTGAGGCTACAAAGATAAGGTCATTTATTCATCTTATCTCACTGGATTTTAAAATTAAAAAAAAACAGTGCTGTTTGTTTTGAACACCAACGCCAGACATCCCCTCCCTCCCATTTATAGTGGTAAATTCATACATTTGCATACATAAGAAATCAAATCACAAATCGCACAGCACAACTGGCCTCCTGGGCAGGAAAACTGATGCCCTGGCAATTCAAGGCAACCCCACACCCAGCCCTGAGGTCAGCAGAGACCCTGGCCAGGCTGAGAGGCAGCACAAGATTGACAGAAGTTTTAAAGTGCCAGTTTCTTGGCCTTTATTTAATAAGTAAATTTAGGCCATCAATGATCATCAGTAAGGGAGACAACCAGATATTACAGCCTTTCTATTGGAATTATACCACATTACTTATGAAATATTTTCACCAAAAACTTAAATCTTACCAAGTTTTTTTTTTTTAATTTTTTCTAACTACCAGTTTACAAGATATGCAAGGGAGAGATAAACAGTAAATAAGACCCCAAGGAGGCAGTCAGCAAACCCCAGACTGGAAAACTATAGGCCAAACTCCCAGTTTCTTAAACATATTAAGTTACAGGGAGGAAAAAAGAAAAGACAAAGCAGAGGATCCTATAAATTAAATGAGACTTAAGAAACATATCAATCCATTGCAACATGCAAAGTGAATTTGAATGCAGTGTTTCACATTAACTTTAAAATATTATGGGACAGAAGCATAAACCGGATATTTAATGATATCAAGGAATTAACACATTTTAGGTGTGTAATATATTGAAGTACATTTCAATAAGCCCTTCCATTTTAGAACTATACACCGATATATTTATGGATAAGAGATATGTGGCCCAGAGTTTTATTCAAAATAATTGAAGGGAAGAGGTTGTAAGGTTATAGATAAAAAATCTTTGGGGCATACATTTGTAATTGTTGAAGCTGGGTGATAGGGGAGTGACAGTTATGCAAGTGGGGGATTATTATATTATTCTCTCTCCTTCATATATGTTTGAAACTGTCAATAATAACATGTGTTTACCCAAAACTGCAGGAAAAAGAATTGGATACATGCTTATTTACCTAAGTAATGTAACAGAAATACATTTAATAGCTGTATATCTTCATTGGGATAAGTCGTGCTTCTCTCTCTTTATGGAAACTCTTGAGTAGGAGATGAGTAGAGGGAGACATTTCTTCCATACATGAAACATCTTGTTCTCAGCCACTCAAACCCGAAAGAAAGGGAGAATGAAGCCCATTCATGTAATTCCTAGACACTGCTACCCTTTTAAAGCAAAAATTCCTTTAGAAATAGGCTTTTCTTTGTAATCCAGTATTAAGTGGTAATACTATTTTGCCCCTAAAAGGAAAGTCATTAAAAAACTCAATAACTGAAAATGTACCCATATATGGTCTATTTTGGGAACACAAAAGCAAAAAAATTATATCTAGACACAAATTCTTTTCCTCTAAACTCAGGATTGCAAAATAATAATAATAATAAAGGCTGAAAGAGCTATTAAATTTATTGCTTCTTATAGCATGAGGAACATGCCAATACTTTAATGATTTCTGCTAAAATATTAAAATACTCTGCCATCCAGTCTAATCACCACCTGGTTTAAGGAATCTCTTTTATTAGAGTCTGTGTCTTATAAGAACATATTATATAGGCTACCATTTGACATCTCTATATTCAGTACATTGCATAGATAATAATATTCACTTTTTTTGTAATGAGGATCAGGAAATAGTTGGCCACATTTAAACTAATCTTTCTCAAAAGAGTTAAATATGAGAGCCTAGCACATGGAATCAATGCTCTATTTTAACCAATAAAATAATATTCTATAAACCGAGAGAAAGGAGAAATCATTAATGGTAATACTAAGCATGTTTTTTGAAAATTTTTATTAACTATAAATTTTTCGTGTGTTTTAAAAAATTATATGGCAACAGAAATCAAGTTTTAAAGAGTGGAGAGAGCGTCAATAATATTAAAACATTTCCTTTGACCAGACTTCCTTTAAGATATCTCATATGGTATTCCTGCTGTTATTCTGATCACATAATAGCACTTGTTTAGAATATTGAGATTCTGGTTTCATTGAATCAAAGGAGGAAGATGTAAAATTTTGGCCACAAATCTCAGATTCTT
Source organism: Potos flavus (assembly GCA_028534135.1). Taxonomy (NCBI): domain Eukaryota; kingdom Metazoa; phylum Chordata; class Mammalia; order Carnivora; family Procyonidae; genus Potos; species Potos flavus. Next base: position 47,494,771 of record CM052900.1, read on the forward strand.
TAAAAGTGTACTATTTTTGTATTTCATTTTAATGTTTAGATCATTTCCTCTTATTTAGGCTGTGAGTCGAAGAATGCCCAAAGACTGTATAACAAGTCCACTGAAAACCAATGAATAATCTCATAAAAGATATATGCAGTTTGGGAAAGGTATCTTGTTCATTTTATATTCCCTTCATGATTCCATAATACACATAAAAATATGGTGTATAATTTAAAAAGTTATGTATAAAAGATTCGGATAGGAAAAGAAATGGTAATTGGGCTCCACAGTCTTTCATCTCTAGATCATTAGAAACTCAAAAGGGCAATGTCTTTATCATCTACTCATCATATCCTCCAGAAAAATAGCATTCATGTGTAATAAAGAGTGACTGGTATATCTCAAATTTACTGGGCAATTGGGGGAAAATCAACTATTGTAATTTCTGGTATACTCACAAATTAAAGCAGTATGTTATCCAGTTCAAACTACCCAACCGTCTGACAGGCAGTGTTGTCTGGGAAACCAGAGGTCTTTCCCTCTATACCTTATTTTTAGATGCAGTCGGTTCTGAGCTTTGTGGTAAACTGAGGCCCCTTTTTGAATCTAATTTTATGTCTAAATTGTAAGTTCCCATTCTCTTTCTTTTATAGAGTTAGATAATTTTTATCATAGATACTGTGATTATGAAATGTTGACAGAAAAACACAAGTATCTAAAAACATTCTAAATCGTATGACTGAGGTTCAGGTAAGAAGAATGTTGTCCTCTAAAGGTAAATTTCCCAAGGGGCCTGGGTGGCTCAGTTCCTGTTCAGTGGCCGACCCTTGATTTCAGCTCAGGTCATGATCTCGGGTCATGATCTCAGGTCTGATCTCAGGGTCATGAGTTGGAGTCCTGCGTCAGGCCTTGTGCTGGGAGTGGAGCCTGCTTAGGATTCTCTCTTCCTCTCCCTCTGCTCCTCCTCCATCCCTCTCTCTCTTTCTCTAAAAAAAAACAAAAGGTAAATTTTCTCTCTCTCTTTTTTTAAAGATTTTACTTATTTATTTGACAGAGAGAGAGATCACAAATAGCCAGAGAGGCAGGCAGAGAGAGGGGGGAAGCAGGCTCCCCTCTAAGCAGAGAGCCCGATTCAGGGCTCAATCCCAGGACCCTGAGATCAGGGCTGGAGCCCAAGGCAGAGGCTTTAACCCACTGAGCCACCCAGGCGCTCCGGGAAATTTTCTCTCTTAAGGAAAAGTATAGTACCTGAGGTTTATTGTCATTACTTTCAGAAGAGAAAATGACCTCAAATGTTAATTTGGAATAGCTCACATTTAGGTTAATTTAATTCTTAACTTTAATATAGTCTGATCTAATTAATTCTGAATCAAATGCTGTCAAAAATAACAATTAAATATCAAGTACTAGGGTAGGATGCCTATTTAGAAACTTGAGTTTTCCCTGTTCCAGGTGAAAATTGGTATCTTCTTCATGTAAATTAGGAAAACTTTTACAGGAAAAAAAAAGACAGTGAAATGTATGGCAATCAGTGGGTATGTTTGGCATATATTCTTATAATGATTACATTGACTCAGGTATGTTATAGGAAATATAAGGAAGGATATCTAGTTAATTGTCATGTTTGTTAACTGAATAACTCTTTGTAGGCCTCTTAAGTTGTATCACTCCTTGTATATATATATTTTTTAAAGATTTTATTTATTTATTTGACAGAGAGAGAGAGATCACAAGTAGGCAGAGAGGCAGGCAGAGAGAGAGGGGGAAGCAGGCTCCCTGCCAAGCAGAGAGCCCAATGCGGGGCTTGATCCCAGGACCCCGAGATCATGACCGGAGCTGAAGGCAGAAGCTTTAACCCACTGAGCCACCCAGGCGCCCCCCTCACTCCTTATATTTTTGATGGGGTGTGTGTGTGTGCATGCACTCTTATGCATTATTTATTTTTTGAAAATCAGTGCTATCTTTGAATTCTCTGAATAATCACCTTAATTATGTCCTCTTTTCATACAGAGGATATTAGAGATTTGACAATGGCCACTAACAAGTCCCAATTAATTAAAACACGCACGCACACACACACACACACACACACACACACACTGTTCCTGATCATTTGATAACTGGTAATATTTTAATCAACTTTCTTATTCTGACGAGCCAGGACAGAATATTTAAATTTATTGAATTTATTGTATAAATTTTTCTCACACATAAATTAACCAAAAGTGATGATGCATGAATTCAAAATGAGGGACTCTAGTATTTTATGATTATGTACATTTCCTCTAAACATGAGTATGATGAATGTGGCACTGCTGAAGGTCATTAATATTGGGGAAATTGATGAGCTATTTATTTTGTGAATATTAATAAATCTATACTTGTCTTTATGAAATAATTCTTACTAGTACTATGGCTAATTTTTATATTAGATCTGATTATTATTATTCTATTCCTTATCACCTGTATCTGGAAAATGAATGAGAAAAGAGAATACTTTGTGGTTTTGGATTTCAAAAATAAGCACATGATAGATGTACATTGGGATTTAATCAATGATGTTTATTAATCTGTATATGGTACGATAACCTTTAGAAACAGAATGGTAGATGGATGAAACAGGGGTGGCTGGGTGGCAGTCTGTTAAGCATCTGACTCTTAGTTTCAGCTCAGGTCCTGATCTCAGGGTCTTGAGATCAAGCCCCCTACATCAGGCTCTGCACTGGGCAAGGAGTCTGCTTAAGACTTTCTCTCCATTTCCCTCTACCCCTCCCCACCACAATCTCTCCATCACTAAATAAATAAATCTTAAAAAAAAAAAAAAAAGATGCAAATGCTCTAAAAAAACCCAGAGAATATGAAGTATAATTTCAGTATGAAATAAACTCCCTCAGGGCTCTGACCTAAGTCTCAAGGTATTATTGTGAATGTTATTTCAACTACCTATGCCTCAGTTTCCTGATGATCTAATTAATAATTCAAGCTAAATGATCAGAGAAAAAAAGATAGTAACAGCACTTAATATTTGTTACTGGGCATTGTGATGTGTTATTGGCATACGTTATTTCATTAATTCCCAAAGAATACTCCAAGACAGAAATATCATCCCCTTTTTCCGAATAAGGAAATTCATGCTTGAGGGTAAAGCTAATTGGACAAGGTGATATAGCTGAAAAGATTGTCTAAACTTTTAAGTTTTTATACTTCCAAGACCTATGTTTTTAAATATTGTGGTAGTCAATGATGTTAAGTAGAGCACACGTACTTTTACTATGCCTCCAAAATGTACTATTTTAACAGTGATATTATATTCACATTTGATTTCTGAACATCTGGGGCCTCCCATAGGTTTACCCATCTCAGTAAATGATAATTTACTTAGTATTTTTCAGCCCCAAACCATGGAGTCAGACTTTACTATTCTTCTTTACCATCCTACATCCAATTCCATAGGAAAGTCTGGTGGTCCACTTTTAATAACTGGCTAATGTAATCAATTTTATTAAAAATAGGTTAGGTGCTTTATATTACTGTTTTTACTTGGCATTTAGGCTCTTATATGATGTTTTATGTTTTGTAATGTGAGTCAAATCTGTTAGAACACATATTATAAAAATTCCTTTATCAAGGTGCATTGTAAAAAATGCCATATTAAACATGCATAGAAATGAGACTTCTCAATTATAAATAAAATGGTGTCCCTAGATGTTATTTTTATATTGTGCTTGTTTATATTTCAACAAGAATCTTTCTCAAATAGGTTTACTTGTGTCACAAATATAATCCCATCTTTAAAAGCACTCTACCAAATTTCAAATGTGGTAGGAAAATAGTGTTGTTATAGAAAAATAATTAAATGATTACTGCAAACTATTGTTCACTTCATACAACATGCATATCAACGCTTTTTCTTTAAAATCTGGCAATGATACATTTTGAGAGTCTGTAAATGTGAAAGAGCTAGGAAAGCTCACATTTAAAATTGAGTGTCAACTCTAAGCAATTAATAATGGCAGCCTGGAGCATCGTGTTGAAAATTCTTGCCTATATTCAGGGTCAGAGTGAAGATCACCTTGTCGGCTTAGCGCTGTCTGCCACAGGCATTGAAGAGGAAGGAGGCAGCATGACACATCCTCACTATCTGTGAACTGACCTCTTTTTAAAACTTCTGAATAGTAGCTTCCATTACAGAAGGGATATCTGGTACTCATCTCTGCTTTCAAAGTATTAGCATAGAGATGTGTACATAATATGCTCATAACATGTTGAACACTTGGGTAAAGTAAAAATCATATACTCTTTTTAAAACATAAATTTTAAATAATGCCACACATTTAAAAAATAATTCTAAGAGAAAGAAGAATGTGTCAATGTACTTGATTAAGAAATGACTTTGAAGATATTTATAGGTTCCTTGTCAATCTTTACTTATCCCCAAGGGTAATATTATTTAGAACTTTATATTTATAACTTTTGCTTTTGCTTATAATTGTTTTGCACATACTAAGTATGCTTTTGTACTATTTTATACATGTTTGAAGTTTGTGTGAATATTATACACTATATCTTCTTCAATAACTTGTTATTACACTCGAATGTAACTTTTGTACATATAATGCTGCTATGCACAATCTATATATAACACAGCTTGCATACCTGTAAAAAATTCTCTAGGATATATGTCCAGGATTAGAATTTCCGAACCATAGGTGAATTCATCTTCAATTTTACTAGAGTGATACTAGTTGTGTTCCAAAGGGGTTATACCAGATTTTACATACACGTGTGCCATATATAAGAAGTCTTGCTGTGCCACATCCTCATTATCACTTGGTTTTGTCAAACTTTCATTTTTGCCAGTCTGGTGACTTGAACTATGTTATTGTGATTATAACTTGTACTTATCTAATTATCATTGAAGTGATGTATCTTCATATATTTGTTGCTCATTCATGTTTTATCTTCTGTGAAATATCTGTTCAGGATTTTTGCCCTTATTTTGATTGGATTTCTTATTGATTTCTTATAGTATTTCTTATGGATCGTATGAATTCATTTTTTTATTCTTTGTACTAACCCTTTGCTGGTTATCATTTTAGTAAATATTTTTCTCAGATTATGGCTTGTCTTAGCCTTTTAATAGTAGCCTTAAATACTCATAAGCTTTTAAGTTTATTGAAATAAAGTGGATATTTTTTATGCCTTTATTCATTATATATTCAGTAATGTATGTATCACTACGTCTTGTAGGTTATGAGGTTATAACTTGAAATAAAGCAGATAAAAATCTCTGCTGCTGTAGAAAATAGCTTATAGTGTGTATATGTGTGTTGGGGATGGTGGCAATCAATAAGGTAGAAAGTGTGTTAGAAGGAAATATCCGATAGGTGAAAAATAAATCAACAAGAAGGAGTGATGGCTATAAGAATAAATGGTTAAATGAATAAATAAAAGATAGATAGAAATATCTATCTTTATCTATCTATCTTTAGAATGACTAGGGAAAGCTATCCTAAGGAAGTGAGATTTGAATAAATACTAGAAAAAGTGAAGGACTGAGATGTGCAGATCTCTGAAGAAAGAATGTGTCAGAGGGAAGAGAAAGCATAAAGTTTCTTAGGGAGGAATGTGCTTGGCTTGTCATAGAGTAAGTCAAAGGAAGAGTAGTTAGAAAAAAAAAATTAGACTGATAGTAAGGGTGGAGGTGTCAGATTCTATAGGACTTTTCTTTGCCTTTACACTGTGATGGAAAATTCTTACTGGAGGATTTTGAGGAGAACAGAGACACGATCAGACTTAAGTTCTAAAATATTCATCTTGGATTCTGTATTAAACACAGATAGAAGAAGGGCAATGGTGGAATCAGTAAGACCACTTACAAAATTTTCACACGGATCCAGGGGAGAAAAGAAGGTTTAGACAATGATGCCAGGTGTGGAGGTGAAGAATAGTGTTCAGATTCTGGACATGTTTTAAGGCCAACTGAGAGGATTTGCTGAAACATGAGGTTATGGGTGATAAAAAGAGAAGCCATGGTTTTTGGCCTCAGAAACTACAAGAATGGAGTTGCCATTTATTGAGATAAAGAAGACTAGGGGGAAGGTTGTTTGGAATGGGGAAGCTTAGTTTTGGGCTACTTTAGTTTGTGTTGTCTGTTCTTCATAGAAGTGGAAATGTTCACTAGACATCTGCATACGGGTGCCTAGATCAGGGAAGACATCTGGGTTAGCCATTGATATAACCTGGAGTAATCAGCACATGAGGTTGGAAAAGCAAGACATGGGAAAGCCAATATTTTGAAGTCAGTGAGATAATGAGGACACAGTAAAAGTGTGTAGTATCCCCGAATCCAAGTAAAAAAGTGTCAAGAAAGAGTGAAGGATCAATGATGCTTGGAGTCAAAAAAATGTGATCTGAGAATTTTCTATTCAATAAATATTTACCTTAAGAAATACTGACATTGAGGCCTTAAAGATATATTCTTATATTCTCTTCCAAAAAGTTCCAAATTTGTTTTTTTATTTGTTTTTTTTACATTTAAATCTCTAATTTACCCTGATCAGCTTTTTATGTGTGGAATAAGTTTACTGGAATCTGCAATATTCCGGTCAACTCAACACTGTAATGACAGCAAACAGAAATTTAACGGCTTCACAAAATAAATGTTTCTCTCTCATGAAACAATCCAGTGCAGATCATGAGCAGCTCATCTACCCAGTGATTCAGATATTGAGAGTCCTTTCATTCTTCAAAGTCCTCAGTATTTTCTGCATTCAGATGGCAACTAGAAAAAAGGAATGAAAGGTCATGGGAATGTTTTATGGACCAGCTTGGAAAAGATGTACATCACATCTGCCCGTGTTAACACGGCCAGAACTCAGTTGCAAGGCCATGCCTAGCTGCAAGAATACTAAGAAGCATGGTCTCAATGTGTGCCTGCGGGAAAAAGAAAAATAATTTGATAGCAAACAGCCATTTTCTGTCACAGGATCTAATTTAAACATTATGTTTTTATAGGACATAGGCATGGACTTGAGAACAGAAGACTTAATTTAAGGACACAATTATATAATTCATGGTAATGGGTGTGGTTCAGTAAAACTTCATGAAATTTCCTCATTCTGTTGGAAGGATGTTAGAAAACCTTATACCTTCATTAAAAAATCCTGAAACCACTACACATTTAAAACAGTATTACAGTAAGAATTTATCAATTAGCATGCAGTTTTTAAACAGTATAGGATAAACTACATAGTAAGCATTTTTGCATAAATTTAAAGATGAAATGTGTGATTTTCCACAAAAGTGAAAATAATATTGTATCATTTATTCAATACATAATGCTTTTAATATAAAAACTTTACTACATATAACATAATATTTTCCAATATGACTACATTTAATTATTACTTAATTACTACTAAACTATTATTTAGGTTATCAAGAAGAATGATTGCTCTTTAAAAATGTCCTTCAAAATAAAATGATTTAGGTAGGAAGGCTTTATTCTAAAATAAAAAAATAAATTCAGAACTAATATAACATTAATATTTTATACATATTTTGCTTTAATATTGCATCAGAAGCAAATTAGAATCCAAGCCCAGATTCATGTTTTGAATATTAATTGTTGAAGCTTCATGGATCTTTCTGAAGAGTTTGTTAAATCTCAAGTAACTGCCATTAAATTATAAAGAGTAGAAAATCCCTATGTTGGAAACTAGTATTTAGTAGGTCAGTATATGAAGGTAAAATGCCACCAAATTAATATCAACAAAAATTCCTGATATACTAACAGAAAAAAAAGTGCAGTTTTACTAATGAACCTTAGAATCATCCTTTACTGTTAGAAACATATTTTACCTTTAATATGAGTATTTTTCTCAATAGGCAGGGGAGCCACATATTTAGGTAAACAGTAAATTCAAAACACATATAAAAATAAAGATGTTTTAAAGTAGTATTTGAGATCTTTTGTATGGTTTTTATTCAGACTTTTAACATTAGTACTTTAGTATGACACAAGTTCATTAATAAATATCATAAGTCTATAAGACTTGTCAGAAATATAAGTCTAATAATTAAACAAAAAGGGTTAAATGAGTATTCTTTTTCAAAACAAGGAACACTGGTATCAAGAGAGGTACCAGTTTTGATAGGGATATGCTTATAATAATTTGAATATCATACTTTGAAATGTAATATTTTGCTTCCAATTAATTAAATGTTACCATCTGTACAACTAGTTGCCAATTGTAGTTTCCAACTTTTATCTTCAAATATTTATATGTTTTATAATAAAAATAAAAGTTAAAAGACAATACTAAAAATCCAATGTTTTATCAGAATAAACAAAGTTAAATTTACAGCAAGTAAATTTATAAAGTCCTGTTTTGTTAACAAAGACACACATGCAAAGTGTCAGTGTGGACATCATATGGTGCAAGGGTGAATACTTTGGATTCAGAAAGGCCTGGTTGAATCTAGATGCCACCTGTATTAACTGTGATTGTGGCCTAATTGCAAAATTTTTCTCAAAGCAAAATGTATTGTCTGTTTAATAAAGATAGATGTAACACTTGTCCAATAGGTTGATTGTAAGGACTAAATAAAATAAGGTCTGATATATCCTTGGTTCAAGCTTGGACATTAAAGTACTTGGAAACTGGTAGGGATTGTGATAAATTCAGAGAAGACTCTGAGCTTTCAGAAAGCAACCTCTTAAAATACAAAATTATGTATGAATTTTGTTGCTGCATTGGCATCCAATTACCTTGAGCATGTCAGATTTGTGTAATAGTTCTGTCACGTCGGAAAAAGAGGTTTTAGTTTGAAGGCTCTAGATTTAAGATTTTTATTTTAGCAGCAGTGAAAATAAGTATTTCGTTATTACTAGTTTATTATTGTTAAATTATGATATGTAAATACCAATTATTATTTCATATTATAGCTAAAAGTATATTATGTGTATATTTGTATTCCCCAACATACATAGGTAAAAATATATAATAGTGTATCTCTATATATTTACACAAATACTTGTACATTGTTCCTTCTAACATAGCTACATTTAAAGATAATAATTATATGAAGGTATACATATATCTATATATGATATATATCATGACTACAAGTCATTAATTTAAAAATATTGAATATTTTAGGACATATATAGTAATGATATTAATTTTCTTAACAGTGATTACTTCAAGAGGTTCTCACTGTTTAAAATACTATTGAAGTGATTCTTTGATTCTGTTGCACTTTTGGAGAACCTCAGTTAGCAAACATGCATTATTTTGGAACATGCCTTAAAACCAATAAGATGATTACCCTCCATCCTAAAGAAAATATACAGGGAATTCTCTCTTATGCATCGCTAAGCACAGTTGCAACAACTTTGAGGATGAATTCAGACAGGAGAAAGAAATAGGAAAGTTCTCAGTTGATTAGCACAATTATGATATGACATTGGTGCACTGCAGGACAGGCATATATATTTTTTTTACATTTCTAATTTTAATATATATTTTTTATTTTTTCAGTGTTCCAAGATTCATTGATTATGCACCACACCCAGTGCTCCATGCAATATGTGCCCTCTTTAATACCCACCACCAGGCTCACCCATTCCCCCAACCCTCTCCCCTCCAAAACCCTCAGTTTATTTCTCAGAGTCCACAGTCTCTCATGCTTTGTCTCCCCCACCGATTTACCCCAATTCACTTTTCCTTTCCTTCTCCTAATGTCCTCCATGTTATTTCTTATGCTCCACAAGTAAGTGAAACCATATGACAATTGACTTTCTCTGCTTGACTTATTTCACTCAGCATAATCTCCTCCAGTCCCGTCCATGTTGATACAAAAGTCGGGACGCATGGGTGGTTCAGTGGTAGAATTCTCGCCTGCCAAAAGTCGGGTATTCATCCTTTCTGATGGCTGTGTAATATTCCATTGTATATATGTACCATATCTTCTTTATCTATTCATCTGTTGAAGGGCATCTTGGCTCTTTCCACAGTTTGGCGATTGTGGCCATTGCTGCTATGAACATTGGGGTATATATGGCCCTTCTTTTCACTACATCTGTATCTTTGGTGTAAATACCCAGTAGTGCAATTGCAGGGTCATAGGGTAGCTCTATTTTTAATTTTTTGAGGAATCTGTACACTGCTTTCCAAAGTGGCTGCCCCAACTTGCATTCTCACCAACAGTATAAGAGGGTTCCCCTTTATCTACATCCTCTCCAACACCTGTTGTTTCCTGTCTTATTAATTTTAGCCATTCTAATTGGTGTAAGGTGGTATCTCAATGTGGTTTTGATTTGAGTTTTCCTGGTAGCTAATGATGATGAACATTTTTTCTTTTGTCTGTTAGCCATTTGTATGTTTTTTTGGAGAAGTGTCTGTTCATGTCTTCTGCCCATTTTTTGACGTGATTATCTGTTTTTTGGGTGTTGAGTTTGAGGGGTTCTTTAAAGATCTTGGATATCAGCCCTTTGTCGGTAGTGTCATTTGCGAATATCTTCTCCCATCTCATGGGTTGTCTCTTTGTTTTGTTGACTGTTTCCTTTGCTGTGCAGAAGGTTTTTACCTTGATGAAGTCCCAAAAGTTCATTTTCACTTTTTTTTTCCTTTAGGACAGGCATATATTTATAGGAATTTTTTTTCCTTGTCAGCAGTATTGTTTTTAGTGTCCCTACTAAGACATCCATTTTATCATGCTCTTAAATGTTCATATTCACACTGATGTACATAAATAGATACCCAAGGAGTCTACATATTTGGTACTTGCTCTCTCAAGACAAAGTATTTGTCATTTAAAATATCTATAATATTTAAAATTTTCTTCCATCTTTTCACCTAAAATATGAACCGAATTTGATTTGGACCAACACTGTTCCTATTCCACATGGCATTTTTTACATATTTGATTGATTACCATTTTCCTACTCAACCCTCTCTTCTGTATGCTAAACATATCCAGATTTTTAAATTTTTATTGTTAGTCTGGTTTCAAGTCATTTCACCATTACTGTAACATTTCTGTTTGATATCCTTATATGAGATATGAGATGAAGCATAGTACAGTGGATAAAACCATAGATACTCGAGCTATTCTGCTTCTACCACTTACAGGCTAGGTTATCTTAGGCAACCTATTTAATCTATCTCTGTCTCAATTTTCCCATCTGTACAATGGAGATACAAATCTCATGATTGTAAAGTTTATCTGAAATATAAATAAAGTTAAGTATTTTTATTATTATGAGCTGCTGAGCTCAGTATTTAATTTGAAACTTGAATTATGATATCACCAAACAACAGACTTAAAGAGATAAAGAATGTGTAGGCAATCGAGGCCAGGGATATTTATGAGAAAGTAATTGATGGCATAGGGAAAATAAAGAAGATACAAATGCATATAGACTTTCTCCGACAGACAGTAAATGTTAGCTTTGTGGAGAAGAAAGAACATGGATTGTTGCTTTAAATATGAGGAATCTTGGGAAATTTATGATTGATCTCGGGATGATGCTTGCTGATTGTTTGGCTTCCAGGTAGAGTTTTGGACGTTCATTCTATCATGCTTAAGCATCTTGCCTTTCCTCACCATAGATTTATTGTATTGTGTGGTGATTTCTGTTCATTTGTTGGAATTCTAATCTAGACTGTGTGTTCTGTGTAGACAGATTTTTCTCTTTTGTGCACTATGGTATTTCTCATCCTCTACCCATAGAAAATTCTGAATAAAATTTTTGAATGAATTTTGAGTAGAGTATAAATAAATATGCTCATATGTAGAGCTAAAGGATATTGTTTTTCTGAGCTACCTCTGCAATGATGAAAATCTTCCCCTAATCTCAGATTTGCCAAATATTCCAAATTTTTCCTTTTTTAAGTAAGGGTAGAAATAACACATCTGGAAGAATCTAAGAAAAGATTTTTCACAAAATAAAAGTTGAGAGCAAGAAACTAAATTTTGGAAGAGGAATGAAAACTTTGGAAAAGAAGGGTAATTATGAGAAGAAAATATCCAATAGTAAGTGGGATTAATTGGATTTTCTCTACCTGGGTGACTTAAGATACAAATAATTTTCTATCTAAAGATGAACTATACTTTATGTATTTATCTATAGTCACACAAGGAGACTTATAAGACAAAGAAAAGAGGGTTATACTAACAGGGAATTTTAATCTTCTAGGTTCTTGCCTATTCACATTTACAAAAAAAAAAAAGTACTATTTTTCTCTTATGGAATACTTAGAAATTGTAGTGATTTGAGTATTTTACCCTTTTATTGGTCACTTTTGTTTTCCATATTAGTATATTGTGTTTATCTCTCTCAATTGCTTTTCAACAACAACAACAACACAGACCTGGAGTAATATAATTCCCAGGAGACTTGTTAATCTAAATGAGATAGCTTTAAAATAAAAACAATAAAAACAAAAGGAGATTGAAACAGTATAAATCAGATTCTCTGGAGTGTCACATGAATGAAGATGGCTGCAAGTAATTTCTTAGAAGAGATAGCCAAACAAAAATCAGAATATAAATAATGAACAAAATAAACAAATATTGGGGTGTCTGGGTGTCTCAGTGGGTTAAAGCCTCTGCCTTCGGCTCAGGTCATGATCTCAGGGTCCTGGGATCAAGCCCCGCATCAGGCTCTCTGCTTAGCAGGGAGCCTGCTTCCCCCTCTCTCTCTGACTGCCTCTCTGTGTACTTGTGATCTCTCTCTGTCAAATAAATAAATAAAATCTTAAAAAAATAAAATAAAATAAACAAATATTTGCCAAGGAAGATACTTTTGACTTTCTTGGTATTGATGGGATTGATAAAGTTAGACCCACAAATAGAAGATAGCAATGATTTATATGTGTTGTGAAAAGAATATACTGGTGGTGCCTGGCTGGCTCAATTGGAGGAGCAAGTGATTCATTTTTTTTTTTTTAAGATTTTATTTATTTATTTGACAGAGAGAGAGAGAAAGATCACAAGTATGTAGAGAGGCAGGCACAGAGAAAAGGGGAAGCAGAATCCCTGCTGAGCAGAAAGCCTGATGTGGGGCTTGATCTCAGGACCCTGAGATCATGACCTGAGCCAAAGGCAGAGTATTTAACCCACTGAGCCACCCAGGCACCCCACCAAGTGATTCTTGATCTCAGGATCATGAGTTCGAGCTCCACAATGGGTATAGAGATTACTAAAAATAAATAAATAAATAAATAAATAAATAAATAAATAAATAAATAAGAAGAATAAGAAACTTCATATATATATACCAATAGGAGAAGGGTGGTAATAACAGATGAAGTAAAAATTCCCAAATTTCATAGTGAAAACATGGACAAAAATATATGGGAGCAAAAGATCTAGGCAGAATAAAAGTTAGATTTTTATGGGCATATGATCTAATGAATGTTTCCTAAACATGGCTATTTAAAATGACATTCGCAGCTGTGGCTGCATTTAAGTGTTTGCGATTAGGTCCTAGAATTTATAGATTTAACCAGCTTTAATTTTTAGAAAATTTTAAAACTGCCTGCAGATGGATATGTGTGAACCTTTACTATGAATACTTGGTCTGATATAGATCACAAAATGGAGCAGCAAGGAGCTCATGATTCCATGGGGACCTTCAAATATAAGTAAGGTACTAAGAGAGAGAATATTGATTTTTTTTTTTTTCCTCTTGCTAACAACTTCATCTCTCAGGAGATAAAGGAAAAAAAAATAATGAGAACTGCTAATATAGATCTAAATGAATCAATACAACGAATCTGTTATATGAAATCACAGTGACGTGATTTTAGGAGAAACTGATTATGTAATATGTGATTATATGTGCAGTTCTAATGATATTCTCAACACCTATTATAAGTGAATAAATGAAGTTGGGGAAATTGTTCTATAAGAAGCTCTCAAAATAGTGGTTTGACCACACAATCATGAATGACCTTGGAAAAGAATATGGGGCACTGTCTACAAAGACCAAAGTCTTCCTGTGGCATTCTTTATGAGCACAAATTAAAAATTAAAATATGCCAGAGGTGCCTTGGTGACCCAGTCGGCTAAGCAGCTGACTCTTGATTTCGGCTCAGGTCATGATCTTGAGGTCGTAGGATCGAGTCCCCCATGAGGCTCCCCACTCAGCAGCGAGTCTACTTCAGGATTCTCTCTCTCCCTCTGCCCTCCCCCGCAAAACAAATACATATATCTTTTAAAAATATATGCCAAAAATGCAAAGAAGAATTGGAGAAAATGAGAAAACATTAGTAAGTATAATTCAGGAAAGAAATGAGTGATTTTCAAAGTGCATTATTATTTTCAAATTCCCTAAAGAAAATAAAGCTTTCTAGCTTTATTTTGAGCAAGATTGTGGAAATTCTTCTTCCTAAGACGAATACTATGATAAAGCAAAAGAGGGAACAATTACCTTCTGAACTTCAATTTTGTTTCCATCTTTTCTGTCAAGGGGAATAATCTTCATGTAGAAGAGCAAAACTAAAAATGTGAAGAAAAATTAAAATTTAAAATCATTGAAGAGATAGGAAGAGAGAAAAAGTAAAACAATTCTCCAGATGACTCATTTTCTGGCTCAGAAAATATCTAATTTAGGGCACTGAGTAATTTTGAAGATAAGATCAATGTCAGTAATCTTTGAGGAGTTATTGATAATTGAATAGCTGCCATGAGAATAAAGAAAGGCAAATGTCCCAAGTTTCTGAAAAGGTTAGGCAGTGTCTTAAAACTGTAAACCTGGGATCTTGACATTTATGCTCAGTAAAATATTTCAAGGGAATACTAAATGGATGGATGGTTTTGAGTACTGAGAAAGGTCATGATTAGCAGTAGTCAGCATACATTCACCAAGAATAAGGTATGGTAGACTCTTCATTCCCTATATTTGACATGATGACTAGGTCAGTATTCCAGAGGACTCATATAGAAATAGCCCATCTGGATTAACAAGGTATTTTCACTCTTCTTTTGTACAAGATAGAACTGCATAAACTGTATGGCAATGGTGATATGCAGACTCGTCATTAGTTTAATGATATTATCTAATTAATATTAATTACTGAAGGACATAATCCTAAAGAGAAATAAGACTACCTGCACTCTTTTAAAACATTATTTCCCCAGTAATAATGCAGGATGTGTTAGCTTACCGCAATGGTAGGTGTTTCAAATTTCATGTCACGAATCTAAGCAAAAAAGATTTGCTCTACATTAAAGTATGAAAGTGAAGTAGTGGTAAACTAGAGCATGTGACATTTATAAGACCGAAAGACACCAGCTAATTGGGAAGAGACTTGCAGCAAAGTTGGAAACATAGGATCTTTTTATGATCTAGGAAAGTACTTAAAATTAACAAAGCTGGGGATGACAAATCTGGCACACCGATGGAAAAATTCAATGTAGTCAATACCATTCAAAACCAGCAAGGAATTCAAATCATAGGAGAAGACTTTGTAGTTTGAAACACTCTTGGGACAGTTGGGAATAAGAACGAGGGTGGCACTGTAACCAGGGAAATCAAGTTGGAATTAAGATTAACTGTATCTGTATGCAGAACCAATGTAAAATTCCAAAAAATGCAAAAGTCAAGGTTCAGAAATATGATTTTTTAAAAAGTAACCACCAATATGGGAGTTATTTTGAAATATCATGAGCTTTCAGGCTTTGCAGAGGTAGAATTCTTATATAAATATACTTATTGTGATTAAAAAAAACACATAACATAAAATTTACCATCTTAACTATTTTTAAGTGTATAGTTAACTAGGGTTAAGGATATTCATATTTTTGTGAAACTGATTTCCCCAAATTTTTTATCTTGCCAATCTGAAACCATGTTGTAGCATTTAACAGAATTACCCCTTCTTTCTTTTTAGAGTGAAAAACATTTCATTGTATATATGTGCCAGAATTTTTTTTTATCCATTCATTAATCAATGGATATGTGGATTGTTTCTACCTTTTGGCTCTAGCGAATACTACTACCGTCAATAGATACATGTGAATATCTATTCAAGACTCTGCTTTCAATTATTTGGGATATATATCCAGAAATAGTATTGCTGGATCATATTGTATTTCAAATTTTAGTTTTTTAAGGAACTTAATAATGTTTTCCATAGCAGTTGTACCATTGTACAATCACACCAATAGTTCACAAGGGTTTCAATTACTCCATATCCTCATCGAGTTCCTTCCTTCCTTCCTTCCTTCCTTCCTTCCTTCCTTCCTTCCTTCCTTCCTTCCTCCCTCCCTCCCTCCCTCCCTCCCTATCTTCCTTCCTTCCTTCCTTCCTTTCTTTCCTCCCGCCCTCCCTCCTTCCTTCCTTCATTTCTTTTCTTTTCTTTCTTTCTTACTATTGTTGTGTGGCATGTTCTGTATATGTCTATTGGGTCTAATTGGATTATGGTGTTTTTCATGTCCTCTTTCCTTATCGATCTTCTGTTTAGTTATTCTATCTGTTATTGAAAGTAGAATATTTAGGCCTCCTACTATTATTTTATTGTCTATTTCTCTCTTCAGTTCTGTCAAACTTCATATATTTAGGAGCTCCAAGGCTTGGTGCATAAACATTTATTGTCATATATTCTTACCAAATTTGCTTTTTTACCTTAACCTGGTATGGAAGGTATTTTCATGGTTGTTCTGCCCTGTGCTATGTGGGGGTAGGGTCCTGGACAAATGTGCCAAATGCTATGACTTTTCTTACCTCTTTTGCTGGAATCCCTTCTTGGTTTTATAATGGTCTGAGTGCTATAGCTTCTCAGCTGGTTTTTGGAATTGTCATAGATGTAGTCTAGTCTGTATATTTTTGCTAACTCAGTGTCTCTGTGAAGGGAGGATGCTCTGTGACTTCTAGTTTGCCATCTTGCTTTTGACACTCTGGAGCTAGGATTTTGAAAGTCCAGCACAAACAAGGGAGGTGTTAATCTAGTCCTATTTTAAGCTACTCTAGTGGGATCATGACCTGAGCTGAAGGCAGATACTAAACCCGCTGAGCCACCCAGGTGCCCCTACCCTATCAAATCTTACCTGGAACAATTTATTCATTTCTGGAAAGCACATAGTGAGACCTATAGGAACTAACTGGACCGTGTCTACAGAAGAGAATTCAGAATTGTAAAGGACTCGAAATTACATCATGTAAAAGTGAGAAAAAGAACCTGGAATACCAAAAGAAATCAGGAAAAGATGCTTTATGAGATTATGTTTGATAATCTTCATATTTGAACCTTTGTACTTAGCAGGGACTCAGGGCACTTAACAAGTATAACTCACTTCAAAAATGATTGCAATATTATGGATTAGTAATGCATAATATTACCTTCAACCATTTGGAATAATGTATCTATTCCCATTACCATGAATCAGCATTTGTGTGTAAGTTGATATCACTACCTGATTTGATATCTAATGGTACCAAAAACCCAAGAATAAACATGTTTATATTCACATAATAAATAAAAGAAAGCTTCAGATTTTAAAATCAGGTATCACGTTTTGAAACTAATTTAATCTTGCTAAATAGTTCTAGACTTAGCCTCCTAAGTTCATTCACTTATTAAAAAAATTTTTTTTGCTCTATCTGTGATATGAAGAAGCTGAGAAATTAGGGTCCAGTTGAGGTTAATTTATACCACAGAAAAGGAAAGCACAACAAACCATAGCTTTTCATCCTGAAGAGTTTGAACCAGCATACAATTGAATATCTGTCTCAGAAGTAATGGAAACTTGGGAGTTTTTTTGATTAAACGTAAATAACTGCTAGAACCCTAAAAAGATATTTGATGAAGAAAGTTTTTAATGAATGTTTTTTGGAGCTATTTAATTTCACCTTGAGAATATGAATAAACAATATTGAAAACTGGTCTTAAGGGTCAATGATATCTAGATTTTGTTAGTTATAAATTACAATTTTAGCTGCCATTGAGATCCCATAATATTTAAGGCACTGAATCAATTTACATGTGATTATTTTATTATATGTTTATTTTTATTCCTTTATATATTTTATTAACTGAAGGGCAAGCAACTGAGGATGTTCTTATACTATCACAGTGGTTACCATTTTTTGTCAAAAATTATAGTAAGTAATGATAAGCAATTTTCTCAGTATCACCATTAATTAGGTACTATTATCACCATTTTACAGATAAAGAGACTGAGGTTAGCAATTTAAACAAGAGCTCACTAGCAGTTAATTTAGATTCAAATTCAAATTCAACCATATCTAACTCCCAAGCCTAAGCTCTCACAATTTATAACTATTTTTGAAATTGTTTACCGCAACTTTTATTCAGCTACCCAAGCCTAACTCCCAAGCCTAAGCTCTCACAATTTATAACTATTTTTGAAATTGTTTACTGCAACTTTTATTCAGCTACCAATTTTTCTGATAAAGGCGAATTGTTTAGGGCAAGGTAAGAGTGACAGATTAAAACGATGTCAGACTAATCATAGACATAAAAATAATGGTGATTTCAAGATAAAAAAAACTAAATCCATGATCTAGTAATTAGATAATATGGCTTTTTGCAGAGGATAAACTTTAACATTTTGAATCATATATCTCAATTTTTCAAATCTTTTTTTATTTTTCAAATTTTTATTTAAATTCTCGTTAACCTTCAGTGTAATACTAGTTTCAGGTGTACA
Organism: Potos flavus; assembly: GCA_028534135.1. Classification (NCBI taxonomy): domain Eukaryota; kingdom Metazoa; phylum Chordata; class Mammalia; order Carnivora; family Procyonidae; genus Potos; species Potos flavus. Next base: position 47,513,437 of record CM052900.1, read on the forward strand.
ATGTAATGACTCAGCACTTCCCTACAACACCTGGTGCTCCTCAAGACCAGTGTCCTCCTTCCTCCCCATCTCCTATTTCACCCATCCCCCCAATATCTGCCTTGTGGTTCTTTCATTCATCTACTCACTCAGACCATCGTCCAGCTACATATCTCAATTTTTAATATTGACCTCATTGGCTATCATTGATTTGCCTTTATTTTTGTTAGCCATATACCCTGATTTTTATGTTGGAAAACATAATCCTCTCCCATATAATGCAAAATACTATGTAGCCATTGACTTTTCTATCTAAAGGTAGATGGCTATTATGGCTAAGAAGAAATGTGATTTGATCTGCATCCTTCTGAAATAAAGCATAGCAAGATGAGTGATACTTTAGTTTAATAGACATAAATATGAACCAGATTTATACTATAGTATTTGTATTTATATATGTGGCCATAAGAAACTGAATAACCTTGGACTAGTATTTGCACTTTGGACTTTTGGTAGGTCGTTAGCAAAAAGAGAATTAGATTAGACAATTTGTCTCCAATTGATTTCCTGGAAGTATTTAACAATGCCCTACATGTACGAATTCCATATTTAAAAAATTCCTTACCTATCATCTATTAAGAAATAATGCATTTATTAAGACATAATTTATTTCCTTCTCATTTTGAATAAAACAAGACACTAAATCAAGCCTTTGATCTGAAGTGTTATTCTCAGTTGAAACAATTCTTACCAACTAGAAAGAATCAATATTTTAGTTAGTTTTCAGTGGGTTAATGTCTATTTTGGGGGGAGGCATTTGTTATATTAAAATATTTCAAAATGAGTCAAAGATCTCTTAGAAGCCATGGAATCTCAGGTAGTCATCCATCACACTCAGTAATTGTTAAGCTCTCTTTCAATTTTTGTAACTCTTATGAATTTACCTCCCTTTAGAGCATTTAAGTAAGACTTTCAAATTATTTTCCTGAATACATATAGGAAAGAGATATAGCCCTGGGACTCTCTTGGTAAGAGTCTAAATTAAGCATTCCAATCTAAATCATGTTGTTGTTGTTGTTTTTCATTACAGAAATCTAGGTTAACAAACAATGATTTTTGAGATGTGTCTTTTTCATTCAATTGAAATCTTAAAAGAATTGCAGATATTCTAATTTTTTTTCATGTTTACAATAGATAATGGACCTCTTAGTATTTCTCAAGACTCCTTTTCTATGGATATACAGTAATTACTATTTTCTTGTTAATTGTGGGCTGTGGAGTAGGCAAATAGTGTATGTTTTAGTTTCAAAAAGATCAGAATATAGAATAGTTACCTTTTAAAGGGCAAAATGATGAAAGGTGTATACCAATGACTACTGGAAAACCATTGTTTAAAATGAATACTTTCATATTTATGAATTATTTCTAGATTCACTTATTATTTTTACTCCCATGGGAAAGTCATACCTTTCTAATTTATCATGAATTTTTATTATTAGCCTTTATATAGTCCCCAAATTGTATGTATTCATAATAACAGTATTTGTTTGGTCTCATAACTCTTCTAATTCCAATAATACTTTTTTCTTGGTATAATACTTTAAGATATGCAATTATCTAAGTAAATGTTCATAGAAACTTGAAGAATTTATTTTATTTAATATTACAGTTGAGAATCTGGAAGCTTAAGTGACTTGCACAAGGTAAATCTAATTAATAGATTTGCTTTCTTAACTTAAATATAATTTTTTCAAATTCAATCTCGAATCATTAATTTGCCAATTAATTTATTCCATGACTATTTAATGAGACATATGTAACAAGAAAGACTCACAAAATCCCTCCTTCGTGAGAATGCTCATGGTAGTGTAGGAGCAAGGCAATCAGCTCACAAACAAACAAACCGGAACATTTCAAAAAGGTATGAAAGAAAAGAGTAGAGTGCTGAGAGAGACTGATGGGTCTAGGGGAGAAGGTTGGCACCTTATAGACAAAATTGTCAAGGATAGTGTCTTTTAAGTGATAATATGTTACTTTAGAAATGAAAAATGAGAAGAAAAAAGCAGTCTGTAGAGCTGGGGGAAGCTGTTCCATGCAAAAAAAATAGGAAGGTCAAAAGTTCTCAGGTAATAAACAGCTTGTCCCGTGTGATTAACAGAAAGAGTTCCGTCCATGAGAAGGAGATAGAAAGAGAAGACAAAATCTAATAAATAATGGATAGGATAGAGAGCAAGAGACGGGAAAGATAAGCAGAAGCCAGATCATGCCGTCTTACCAGTAATCAGAGAAGGGGGCAGGATTCAATGGATTCTGGAATGGTCAGAGATGGGCTCTTCAATTTTAATAAGTGTACTTTAATAGATTTCAATCTTAGACGACTAGGAAAAGATCTCTAATGATCTAGACTGCAAAAATGTGAACTTTTAGGTATATTTTTTCTCTCAATTTCATTATGATAATATAAACAAGATCACACAGGAAAAGATTGTACAAGAGAAAAGGGTAAATTGGTGTGTTTGTTCATGTGCGTGTGTGTGTGTGTGTGTGGACATTTCAAGCCTTACTGTCTTATCACTATAATAGAAGGAAAATGATTTAAAAACCTTTTTATAAAATTTGTAGAATAAACACCTATTTATTCCTAAGTACAGCAATAAATATCATGAGTTTTCTTTAAAAATATCATAATATTTTGATATGAGTATCTTTTCTTTTCTAAATTTATAAATTAAACTCAAGAGCATTGCACAGAGTCTGCTCAAGCATTTTGTGAACTAGTGTATATTCCTTATATGTTTTACCCACCTGAACAAAATCATGAGAGATGATTACACAGTGGTCAGTCATGGTGATAGATTTCAGTTGGAGATCAGCTCTCAAACTCTTTGCTTTTAGAATCGCTCTCTCTCTCTCTCTCTTTTAAGATCTTAGTGATTTTATTTGAGAGAGAGAGATTGAAGGGAGTGGGAGGAGAGGCAGAGGGAGAAGTGGGAGGAGAGGCAGAGGGAGAAGGAGACCACTTGCAGAGCAGGGAGTCTGACACTGGACTTGATCCCAGGAGCTTGGGATCATGACCTGAGCCAAAAGTAGATTTTTTTTTTTTTAAGATTTTATTTATTTATTTGACAGAGAGATACAAACAGAGAGAAGGAACACAAGCAGAGGGAGTGGGAGAGGGAGAAACAGGCTTCCCGCTGCACAGGGAGCCTGACGCGGGGCTCAATCCCAGGACCCTGGGATCATGACCTGAGCTGAAGGCAGCTGCTCAACGACTGAGCCACCCAGGCACCCCCAAAGGCAGATGTTTAAGCAACTGAGTCACCCAGGTGCCCCTAGAACCTCTTAATACTCTTAAAATTGAGTACTCCCAAAGTTTTGAGTAAGTGTGTTATATCTATGTATATAATATATATTTACCATACTATAAATTAGAACTTTGAATTTTAAAAATATCTACTTATTAATCCATTTCAGAAATAACAAAAATAAGGATATAATATATTGCCATAAATAAGACATCTTTATTTTAAAAATTTAAGTTTTACAAAACAAAGTAAAATTGCTAAAAAGATTGGCATTATTTACATTCTTACAAACCTCAATTAAAACCATACATAATAAATTCTCATATCTATTTCTACGTGCAATCTGTTGTAGTACATTGTCTTGGTTAACATATATAAAAGAAAAATCAAATAAGAAGTGGGAAAGTAAGGTATATTTTAGTATTCTTTTAGATAATTGTGGATATTTTTCTTTGGTCTTACATCAAAACTAAGTTGTAGTCCCTTAAAGGTTAGTTGCAGTATGGAATCTGAAGCTATACCAATCAACTTTTCTTACTGTATTTTGTTAAAATCCACTGGTCTGTCTTGCACTTTATATGAATCTTTAGGGACGCCTGGATGGCTCAGTCAGTTAAGCGTCTGCCTTCAGCTCAGGTCATGATCCCAGGTTCCTGAGATCAAGCCCCATGTCGGGATCTCTGCTCAGCGGGGAGCCTGTTTCTCCTTCTCTCTCTGCCTGCCACTCTGCCTACTTGTGCTCTCTCTCTCTCTCTCTGTCAAATAAATAAATAAAATCATTAAAAAAAATAAATGAATCTTTACCCATGCATTATGCTATACTATGATGTATTGGCCTTTGGGAAAATAACAGTTCACTGAGTTCTGCACATCCTTCAAATATTGACCTACTTTCTTTTATGTTATTAGAAAGTAATAGTCATTAATATCATCCCCTCTCTTATTACAAACATCTTTATGAATTGGGAAATGAGAAGGCTCTGAATTTTACTTACCATTACTTTTGCTCCATCAGTGTAAATGTGAACAAAATAAAAGAGGCAAATCACATCTTGGTATTATAGTAAAATAATTTTGACATCGCAAACCCCATTGCATTGGAATTGTTTCTTGGAGTCTCCCAAGGGTCTATGGTGTACATTTTAAGAAATTCTGCACTATGACACGGGTCAAGATAAGTTTAAATTTTATTCTTCGAGCATTTTGAAGACTTCAAAGAGGTTTAAGTAGAGGAGTAATATGATCTGATTTAAAAATTTTAAAAACCAATCTGGTTGCTAATTGGAAAAGGGTTACATGGTGGGGAGATCAATTAGGAGAAAACTTCAGTAACATAAGAGAAGAGTTAATGGTAACTTAGACTGGGGTATAACAGTGGAAATAGAGGTAAAAGGGTAGAATATTTGGAGGTAGAAACATGGACTTGCTAATGGGTTATGTGGGAATCCAAACTCATGTCATGGATGCTTGGAAGCTTAGGAGAGGAGTAAACTATTTAGAAGGGCAACTAAAGTTCCTTTCCATATAATATTAATTAGAGAAATACTTAAATATCTGTCTTGAAGGAAAAATAGTATCTTCTTTTGAATAGTGGCTTTGTATATTGTGACCTTGCTTAAACTTCTTGTATTCATGCTAGCAACTTTTTATATTTTGTGGAATTTTCTCTGTAGATAATCATGTTGTCTGACAATAATGATATTTAAATTTCATCCTTTTAAGACTGAATGCATTTTATTTCTATTCCTTGCCTTATTGCACTTCCTAGATGAAGCCATCTTACCTGGAATTTTCTTAATCTGAGTGCTAGAAAGTTTTCAATTTTCAATTCATTTTCTTTAATAGATCTAACACAATTTGTGTTCTTTAAGCAGTTAGTGTGTTTCATCTAAGTTGTTGAATTTATGGGTGCAACACAGTATTCATATTCATTGTATTCCTTGATTACCCCTTCAATGTCCATAGGGTCTATAGTGATGTCCTCTCCTCCATTCCATATGTCTATAATATGTGTTTTCTCTTGCTTTATGCTTTTGTCAATCTGGCTAGAAATTTATCAATATCTTTACCATAAGCCAGATTTTGGTTCCTTTAATTTTCTCTATTATTTTCCTATTCTTAATTTTACTAATTTCTTCTTCTTCTTTGCTGATTTCCTGACCATTTATTACTATCATTTATTAACAGAGGAGTGTTGAAGTTTCTGACTACAAATTATGTTCTCAGGTCATGATGTAACTCACACCATCACACGAGATATTTAGAGACTTTCCATAATTCTTTCTGTTATTAAGTTTCTAGTTTCATTTTGTCATGGTCTGAGAACATAATTTGTATAATTTCAATTATTGTAATTTTGTTAGGGTTTATTTTACTTTCAGAATATTATCTATCTTTTTAAAAAATTATTATGTTCAATTAGCCAACATGTAGTACATCATTAGTTTTCCATATAGTGTTTAATGATTCATTAGTTGCATATAATACCCAGTACTTACTACGTCACATGCCCTCTTTAATACCTATTACCCAGTCACCCCAACCTCCAAATGCCCGCCCTTTTATAACCCTCAGTTTTTTTCCTTTCCAGAGTCTTTCATGGTTTGTCTCTCTCTCTGATTTCTTCCCATTCAGTTTTCCCTCCTTTCCCCTATGGTTCTCTGCCCTACTCCTTATGTTCCACATTTACTGGATATTTACCCCAAAGGTACAGAATATTATCTATCTTGATGAACAGTCATAATTTATGACTACAATTATAGAGTTGTCTATATTCCTTTTCAGTTCTATCAGATTTTGTATCTTATATTGTAAAACTCTCTTATTAGGTGCATAGACACTTAGTGTTGTTGTATAATCTTGGAATATTGACCTTTTGTTAGTATTAAAATGTCCTTCTTTTATCCTTGGTAATATTTCTTGAAGAATTTGTCTGATACTGATATAGAATTTGTCTGATACTGATACTGATATTATTCAAGCTGGGTATGGCTTTTGTTGGTGCTATGATTACCTTTATCTCACTACAGATTTAAATTATTCTGTGTTATTTTGTGTTAGAGTAGGGGCTCGTTTGCTGGAAGATTTTTCTCAATGTCTAATCGGCTTTTAACTGTAAGTCTTCCCTTTGTGCATAACTCTCTCCATGCTCTTGTCTCTTTACCAGAAGAAGCCTGCTTTTACTTGTTAACTCAGTGCTTGGTGGGATCATGATGAAGGTGGGGGAGAATGTTCTCTGTTCTGATTTAAGAGTATGTATTCATCTTAGGCATGTACTCTTTTCCTGGGTCTTTGGTATTGGGTCTTATCAGTGATCTTGTCCTGTTGACTACTATAGGAGAGTATCAATGGTCTACGTTAAGGATAAATTCATATTTCTCTGGAGGGGTAAAGAATGTTTTAACAAATTTTCTCTATTTCCTTTCCTTTAGCTTCAATTCATTTTATTGTGCCTTCAGGGCAACACAGTTGTCTGCTCTTTCTTGGTCATAGAAGGCTTTTGCTTCATAGAAAGATGGGGAAAATTGATCAGGGCAGGGCTTTGTGCCTTTCCTGCAGTGACTACAAATCTTCTTCCCCAAGCCTACATCAAAAGGGAAACATTTATCGGGACCTTTGTTTTGTCCTCAAGGTTTCTTGTGAATATCCAGTGACGTCAGTGGAAAAGAGCCTGTAGAGTGGGTATGAATTTCCTTTGTGTCTACAGTTATTAGGGCTTCTACATTGTCATGCTAGCCCCTTTAGCAATTTGTTAAAAAATAATTTAAGGGAAGGAAATCATAGCAACTTGCATGGTGTCCAGCATCATCTATTCCAAGTAAATAAGTGCTTACATTGTGCCTCCTTTTGATGCATTGTGTTTCTTTAAATTTTGAGTTACTTATATGACTCGTAACCTCAGTGCTGATGGACTTAAAAAAAACCTCTGAACTTACATTCTGCATCATTATTTTGTTATATGGATAAGAGTGATGCTCTTTCTAGCTTTCATCCTAAGCAGATAACCGTTCTACTTTTGAACCCTTGAAACAGAAAGTTTTTGTTATGTTAATCTTTAGATTCAAAACTTCTTATATCCTAGTTTGAACTACTAGATATAAAAATGCCTGAACTATTGCTGTAGCTTTGCTTTTTGCTGATCCTTTATGACATCAAATTGCTCTAACATGTGCCTTTGATATCACACTAAAAAAATACCCATTCATACTTGTTATTCAACTCCAATAATTATTTTTTCCAATAATTATTTTTGTTTATAAAGATCATACTATCAGAGAAATTTGGAGCAGGTATTATATTTTTAATTTTTTGGAAGTCAAGATAAATGAGTCTTTTCTTACATACATACTTTCTTCTTTATCTAGCTCTAGCAAATATTGATTTCCTCTTATATAAACCTCATAATGTACCAAAAGGTTGAGTTGTTTTTGCAGTAAAAGACCCTATTACTTAATAAAACCCCATGAAATTTACCAACTAGGAAACTGCAGTGAGTGGTTTACAGGTAATCTTTTGAACCTTCTTATCTATAAAGAATTAAATAGTCAATCATCCAATTTTTTGAAAAAAATGACCATTTATAATAGCATAGAACTTATTTTAGCCATTTCCATGATTTTGTCCTTGAGGTGTTTCAAGTCTCTTAAAAAGATTCTTCCTAATTTCAGTTATTCCTTCGATTATTCTTTCGGTTTGATCTATAATGCTTATATGTTTACTATAAGTTAATTTAATATCTTGGTTGTTTATCTCAAAAGATAATTTGAATTTGGGTAACTCCATAAAATATTTATAGAAGAATGAGATTGAAAATTTCTCTTTTTCAATAGTCTTTTTTATAAAATTGATTCTTTAACAGATTCCAGCCTTAATTATATAAGAAGAATTTTTAATGGTCCATTTTAACTTTTCTTCTAAAGAAATTACATTAAATAGCAATAATGATTTATTGCACAGCTAAAAAGTTTGTATTTTAGTGGGTGTTGGGTTTGCAATCATTATGACTCACATTTTTAGCTTATATTTTTGTTTCACCTTACCTGTTATTTATTGTTCTATTTACTTGGTGATCTGTCTACTCAAAAATTTCCTTTGAGATATGACACTTCCAATAATAGTGGACTAGGAAATTTAGAAAAAATTCTCACAGTGAAAAGAAAAGCTGGCAAAATAAATCTAAAGACACTGGAAAGTTAAAAAGCTAACAAGGAATTATGGGGTTAGAAAGTAAAGGAACCCTGAAAGGTGAACTCATCATTTTAGGCTAGTCTCACGTAAGGATTTTTTTTACTTAGGGGATTTTGTGGACTACTGTCAGGATGGCTGAATTTGGGAAGCAGCACAACGCTGTGAAACTTTATGGAGCCGGAGGACAAAAACTGAAATCCAGGGCCCTCAGGCTTTATGTTAGGTCCTATGAGTTTACACACTAGGAGTAAGTGTTAATCAGAAATAGTTTAGTCATTGCAGAGACTGAAGCAGAGTTTCAACTCACCTCCTTGGATTGGGCTATCTGATCTGAAATTGCAAGTGCCCCTAGCTATCCTCAAGAACAAAAGTATATTCTCTCTAAAGGAAGATATAATCATTCCAGACCTCAAATTATTTCCAGACGTTATAAGTTCTGGGGCCTTGTTACAATAACAAGGTGTATAATAAGACTACGTGTTTTAGAACCTTAGAAAAACAATGGAAGTAGAAATACAGGTTTAAGTAGTTCCAGAAAATGGAGTCATGAAACACAGACTTTAAATGGCTGAATCTGTTAAGTTTAAGGATTTCCAAGAATATGGAGATTTTTGACAGATAACTGGAATATGCAAACATAAGGCAAACTGAAAATTCAGGAACTAAAAAATTCGGTGAATAAAATTTAAATTTCTGAGTGTGTTTAGCATTAGATTTGACACAGATCCAGAGATCGTTACTTGCTTAAAATACAGGACAGAAAAATATCCAGAAGCCTGGAAAAACATGAAGATAGAAAACACATTTAAAAAAGAGCAAGAAAGAGAGATGATACACTGAAAAGATTTTTACATACATGAAACAGGGGTTGTAGAAAGAGAGGGGAGAGCAAGTGGGGCAGAAGCAAAGTTTGAAAATATAATGCTAATGAGAATTTTCTGAAACTGATAAATGACATCAAGCTTCAAGAATCACTGTGAACCTCACGCAGAATAAATACAAAGAAAGCTAGAGAAAAATTCCAAATAAGCAATTATAGAGAGAAAATGTTAAAAGTACCTACAGAAAAAAAAAATTACTTTAAAAAGATTAAAATTTGGGGGTGCCTGGGTCACTCAATCAGTTAAGTGTCAGACTCTTGATTTCAGCTAAGGTCATGATCTCAGGGTCATGAGATCAAGCTCTGTGTTAGGCTCTGCACTCAGCTGGGAGTCTGCTTAAAGATTCTCTCCCTCCGCCCCTCCCCTCACTCTCTCTCTCAAATAAATAAATAAATCTTTTAAAAATATAAATAAATAAAAAGAACAAAAATTGGCTCAACACCTGTCTTCTCGACAACAACAAAAACAACAAAACTGGAAGTCAGAACATAGAGAAATGCTATCCTTTAAGTACTGAAAGAACATTGGAAAATTCCTTAGTATATTGAAGTTCAACAGAGATGTAGGTAAGTATGCAAAGAGTGATGAGACAAAAAAGGAATCACTGCAAATCAAAGCTCTGAGGCAGCAGACACTTAGAGGGAAACAGAAGTATCATGTGGTCCATGAGAGAGAAAAATGAACAACAGGTCCCTAGATTCCACGGAGTTCTACAGTAAGCTCTCTTTTTGCTTTAAATGCATTTATAGAGACTCTGATTCTTTGAAAAAAAGAGACTCCCTGAAAGACAGCTAAAACTTTGGTTAGAACTGCCAAAAATCGACATGAGGAGGACACTTGGGATGCTGTTCTGTAACAATATTCCTTCTTTTTTATAAGCTGTGTATGTACTGACAGACTACGACTATAAAAGACTAATAATAACTCCGTGCTCCTTTCATAAGAGGGGTTGGGTGTCTTCATAAAGGAATTAAAATATAGTATGTCTAGAGTCTCTTGTGGCTTTGAAAGCATGCCTGCTTACTATTTCTGCTGCCTTAAGAAAACTGGACCCAACTGCTCCTCAAGTGGCCTGCAGAGTTTTGCTGGATGTTGCCATTGTTTCAGCATCTGCTAAAGTAAATCCTAAAAGTGGCCAGCACAGTTCTGTTCCTTAGAATAGTGTCCCAGTTGGGCCTTCAGGAGGGGAACAGAGGGAGGAAGCAACTACAATGTTCCTAATCCCTATGTTAGTAAACCTGCTCTGCGGTCCAAAAACTTGGAAGATCAAATGGTCCCTTTTGCAGGTAGTTAGCTAGAAGCATTGAAATTTCTGTTGGATTTTGTTGGACAACTCTTGAACAGCAAAAGAAAAGGCATGACCATATTTGTATCCGGTATTTTCCTCTGACTTCAGTTAAAAATATATTAATGTATGGTTTGGCTCAGAGAAGGAGGCAGCCCCTAGTTTGGTCATCAGGGCATACTGGCCACCATCAGTATGGGCTGGACGGATTTAGCATCAAACGGGAAAGAGGCACTGCAGTCAGCGCTTCTCAAAGTGGGGTCTGGTAATATTAGTTTCATAATAATCCTAAGAGGTATTTTTGCCTTTCGCTCATTTTCTCGGAAACGCAGAGTGAGTTTTCCAGAAGCTATGTATGATTTGTGCTATTACAACAGACTGAGCCGAGAGCAGATATAAAAATCCATCTGTCTTCTATTAAGCCAGGTATTGAAGATACTTGAAAATCTAAAACAAAACAAAACAAAAATCCTATTTCTTCTTAAATTTTGGAGAACAGTTTTTTAATAAAGTATGTTATTTATGTTAAAGTGAGTTTCATATTGCTGTTTTAAGCTTAATTAATAAATCTTTGTAAAGTGCCTATTTTTTCTTCTAATACTGTATTCTAATATAGTATTTTCTTCTAATATGGTATATATTAAGAAATGTAACTCATATAAACAAAAGTTCTGTGGAGCCCTCAATAATTCTTTAGAACATACAAGGACTCTGAGATCCAAACATTTATAAGCCTCCATGTTAGATATTTTCTTAATAAAATGACCAGTTCTTTTATTTTTTATTTCTTTTCTATTAAAAATAACCATACCTTGTATTTACTTTAACGACTCTTTCAGGTTTCTCTAGGCAATTAGGTTAACATTTTCAAATTGACTAACCATGTGTTTTTCTGTTGTTGCTCATAATCTTGAACCCAACCTGATCAATTATTATTGTGAAAAGTATGCTCATTCCATGTGCTATTTCCTGCCACTATCCACAGCCACCAAATGCAGTTCACGTATATCATTTTCCAGAAATCAGGATGTAGTAACTTTTCTTGGTAAAAGTCTTTTTCATTTTAACTCAAGCACAATTTATTGAATCTTCACTGTATATTTCCTTTGAGCTACTGAAAAATAATAAAATAAATAGTATGATGATTAAGTACATTATTTTCAGTGGTAGGAAATAGTATATAAAATTACTGAAGAATTATGAGGCAATATGTAAACACAAAATAGTGCAACTTGATTAATAATTGATATGATAAATTGTTTAACTTACAGGTTTTTCATATTGCTCTTTTAAAGTACTTAGATTGATAGTTTTGAAATACATGGTCTCATTTTTTTTTTTAAGATTTATTTATTTATTTGACAGAGAGAGAGAGAGAGATCACAAGTAGGCAGAGAGGCAGGCAGAGAGAGAGGGGGAAGCAGGCTCCCTGCCGAGCAGAGAGCCCGATGTGGGGCTCAATCCCAGGACCCTGAGATCATGACCTGAGCCGAAAGCAGAGGCTTTAACCCACTGAGCCACCCAGGCGCCCCCATGGTTTCATTTCTATTAGTGACTACAAAGATGTGGTATTAAAACATAAAGCAAGAAATGGTAAATATGAAGACGTAGAAAAAATCCATGGTGTTTTCTGAAGTATCTATTATATAGTTTCAAGTATACTGTATAAAGTTCCATCTGTCCTAAACATATGTATCAGTCAGGATGCTTCAGAAACACACACACACATGCACACACACACACACACACACACACACACACAGATTTATTTTAAGGAATTAGTTCATGTGATTGTAGGAGCTGGCAAGGATGAAGTCTGTAGAACATACCAGAAGGCTGGAAATTTAGTCAGGATTTAATGCTGCAGTCTTGAGGCAGAATTTCTTCTCTGGGAAATTTGAGCTTTTGTTCTGATGGCCTTTAATTATCAAGGACGATCTCCTTTAAAGTCAATCGATTGCAAATCTCAACCATGTCTACCAAATACCTTCCCAGCGACACCTTGATTAGTGTTCAATGAAAGTACTGGGTATGGTAGCTCAGCCAAATTGATGTATAAAACTAACCATCACAATATGCTATTGCATGTTCTCTGTACGATAAAAGTGAGAAAATGGGAAAAAGAACAGGGCAAACAGAAAAAGTGGAAATGATTGTTTCCAATGGAATTCTTGCATTCATTATAATCAGTAGAATGAGAATTTAATTAATGCAAAGGCCAAGTTCAGTTCAGATCAAGACACAGCATCTACATTTTACTAGCCACAACGGTTCTGGGATTCATCCATAATGTATTCTTAGTGACTTTATAATCCAGGAGAGAAGACAGGTATGAAGATGACCTTCACAAGTTCAAAAGGCCACAAAAACAACAACATTCCACATAATATATATTGTATCTGTGTTTTTCAATACACAATCCTTTCAGGATATTCTAAGGATGAAAAGTTTCTAAGACTTTTTTTTCCCCACCATTTACTACAGGTCATTTCCTTATTAGAGCAGAAATGAGATGATTAAAACAACAACAATGACAAAAAGGTATTCTCAACATATTGCCTGCCTGTGAAACCCCAGGTCTACCGGGAAAGGGGATTTTGCCGAGAGAGGGCTGAGCGTAAAACTCTGTGTACGGCAGAGTAACATTTCTCTTCTCCTTTTTTGGTCTGCATTCTATTGACAGAATCTGTGACAAGAAACTGAACAGTTGTGTTGTTCGCAGATGGAAGGGCTTGTATTTGTTACCGTCCCATCTTTTGTTAGAGGTAAGCACTAGTACAAAGTTGGCGGAGGATACCATTATCCACTGATAGTCTTAAGATCATATTACCCAGATAATCTTGTCTTTCTTCTCCCAAACTCTTGGGCAGAATCCAAGAAAAGAAAGAGGTGCCAAATTACTATATTTGTTATTGTACAGAGTTGTAACTCAACCCTCATTGTCCTTCATTATTTTTTCAAGCCATCAGGGCTAATTGACAGCAAGCTTTTATATCTAGATTTGTTCCCATTAGAAGTCCTTGTGTCCTTGACTACACAGGTAAGGTAAGAACTTTAATTACTGCAGTAATTAGATGTATTGAGGCAGCTGTGCTTTGGTTTAACCAAAAGTAAAGCTCAGAAATGAGCTATCTTTCTGCAACTCTGATAAGGATGCTGTCCTTAGTGTCATTTTCTGAGCAATCCAAAACATGGCAAGTAGGCAAAAGCATGACATAATCTGAGGAAATTCTACCCCTTCTCCAATTCTAATCACCTTCCTTACTTTATCCCTAGTTTGTTATTTATTTTTTATAGTCTTCATTTATTATCATAGCAGAGCACTGAGATCTGTAAGGAAAATACTATGAAAAACACAAGATTAGCTTTGAAAAATCCATAGGTTTATGATATTAACAAGGAACCAAAGAAAAAGAAATAAATCTTTAATGTAGTACAACGGCAGGGCGCCTGGGTGGCTCAGTGGGTTGAAGCCTCTGCCTTCGGCTCAGATCATGATCTCAGGGTGCTGGGATCGAGCCCCACATCGGGCTCTCTGCTCAGCAGGGAGCCTGCTTCCCCCTCTCACTCTGCCTCCCTCTCTGCCTACTTGTGATATCTCTCTCTATATCAAATAAATAAATAAAATCTTTAAAAAATTAGTAAATGGCAAATTAATTGATTATGAATCATGTGTTATCATTTGGTTTAGTTTCTGTGAAGAGAACACATTGAGATAAGTATACGCTACCTAATGTACAGGTTTTTCACCCCAACCCTACCTTACCTGATCAATGCTGGGGGAAAAAAAGTTTGTTTGTTTTTTTCCACTAAGATTATTCATACTCTCTTAAAAGAGAGTATATTAAATATATGAATGATAAGAAATATTAGTTTTTGGTTGAATATTGAATTCATTGAAAATCCTTCAAGTAATTATGAAAGTAAGTAGATTAAGAACTTACAAGCTATACATATGGGCTTTGTCAATTCAAAATTACTCTTTCAGAACTTGGAAAGCATTGGTCTAATATATTCTGTAATCTGGTGTGCTAAAGAGAAGTCTAAAGTCAATTTCATCCTTACTTCTTGGTAAATGCCTTGTTTTTCCCCCCTCTGTTACATATGTTGTTCTCATTATCAGTTGCTGTTCTGGTTGTTTATTGATGCATAAAAAAGCCATGCCAAACTTTAATGGCTTCAAAAACAACTGTAATTTACTTATTCATAAATTGACATTTTGGGCCAGGTTTGGCATAGCTGGCTAATTTCTTATATCCGCAGCATCAGCTGAAGTGGCTCAGATGGGGCTGAGGACCCAGGTCCAAGATGGCTTCCATCAAGTGGCTGGCAGTTTGTGTGTCTACCACCAAAAGACGGGGTAGTGAGCAGCACATTATATTCACTGTTCCATAATAATTCCAAAATCTATCCAGGCACATATTCCAGTTCATTTATTAGAGCTTACTACTCTTACCTAGGAATGATTCTTCATAGATTTTTGTTCTGACCTTTAGGCTCTTGGTTTTACCTTCTGAGTCATCCTTTTTTTTCCATAAAGAATGGTTATTATTTGCTGCTGAGTAGTTTTATCAGCTTGCTTTATCTTATAGTGGTTCAGGGACCTAAAGGTCATTTTTCATTTTGTACCGTCACTGTTCAATTAAGTACAAGGCAGCAGTGTTTTCAACCACACAATTCCCTTAAAAATTCAGTGGGTTTTTAAATGAATCTTACTGTTCATCCAGACAGAGTCATAACCAACAACTGTTTGGTAAGTACTCCTCCATTTATGGCTTCTTATAAGACTTCTAATAGAGAACACTGTGATCTGCACATTTAAGATTATTAAAGGATATTATCTGACTGAGTGAATTTCTGAAGCAATTCTTGAATCTTCGGAGGCACTGAAAGGATGCCATATTCTCACTTTGGATTTAATATTTGCTGTGGAGTTCATTCTCATTTGAGGAACTTGGGGAAACCAATAATATTATCATTATTTAAAAAAATTTTTGAACTCAGTAAGAGTTTATATCTCTTTTTAATTTCACTTGAAAATTAAACCATAATTTTTTAACTCACTTCTTTAATTTCTTATTTTATCAAAATCAGTGCGAGGGACCCAGATGGCAAGTAGTCTGCCTAGGAACCTCCTTAGCTCAATCATCCAATCTATTAGGTCTGCTTTCTATCTTTCACATTATCAAAGGCTAAGTGTGGTTATGCTGTTTGCCACTACATAATAAGGGTTTTATTCCTCCAGCTCCCAATAATATTTTCTTCATATCTTTTACCCATCACTAACAGTCTCCCCGAGTGCCATAACATATCTATGAATTTTCTCTTCAAGCTGTTTAATCTTTCCCTAACACCTTCCTCAAAGTCCTTTCACTTTCCGCTCGCTACCTGGCCGCCAAGCAACATGTTTTATATTTCACTATGATAGCATCCTATTTCTAATTAATAAAATTGGTTCTGGCTCTCTATTACTACCTAAAAACTACCTGAAAACTTTGTGACTTAAAACAAAAGTAGCATTAATTTTGATCATGATTTTCCAACTTGGTGAAGGCTTAACAGAAATAGCTTATCTCTCTTTCCATTTGACATTAATCGGGGCAAAGGTTAGGGACTAAACTCACCCAAAGACTTACATGTTCATGAACTTGCCTGTGGATGCTGGCTATCAATGGAGAGCTTAGCTGGGAGTGTTGTCTGGAATACCTACATGTGACTTTTCCACTTGACCTGGATATGTTCATAATATGGGGACTAGGTTCCATGGGCAAGCATTCTGAGAGCCAGACAAAAGCCACATCACCTTTTATAAGCGAGTCTTACAGGTTGCATAATATTGTATCTTCCATATTCTATACATCCACACAGTGAAATAGATCCACACAATTTCAAGGTAGAGAAAATAGACTGTCATTTTATGGAGGGATAGCAAAGTTTGCTAACAGCATATGGAATTAGAAATATTGCTCCTTACATTATAGTAACTTAAGGATAAAATACAGCTAGTTGTATTATAGATGAAATAAAATTAGATTATAGATTATCTGTATTTATCTATAGGTTATAGATAAAATAAAATTGAATAATATTAATTAACAAGTCATGTATGGACAAGCAATCAATGCTATCTAAAATAGGGAAATTCTGCTAAACCTTCAACGAGCAACAACACATCATTTCAAACCTAGAGCAACAACAGGGACCATAATTATGAACAAATGCAAAAAATCCTAAAGAGGGACATTTTAATCTTCCAGTAAACAACCCTCCCCATATTTACCGATAGCATTTCAAAAATATTTCTTCCATATTCTGATTAAAACTAACCTAGTTACTTCTATTGACATCTTTAAATTTACTCCTTGGTCCCTGGCAAAACTTCAATGTGTGCCAAGGTGAAGGAAATATATTAGTTCCAGATCAGATATTTCATTTTTAGATCACCAGAGTCATTTGGATCTTACCCTACAAATTGTAATAAGATACTTATAAAATAATCTTGAACCCTACGTAAATTAGTCTTACATAAATCTAGTACAGTAAGGAGAGAGAGATCAATTTTAATCCTCCTCTACAATACCATTCCAGTACTTTTGACTGATCTATATCCTCCTTAGAATTATAATGTTTACAAATATAATTTTCACATCATCATACTTAACCACATACCGCTTTTTAATTAACGAAATTTACATTTTTATTTCACGAAAGTGTCTTCATTTAAAAACTAAAATAAAGCAAAAAATTAAAATTACTTATAATTTTACTTAAACAATCACATGCTAGTATTTTATCAATATCCTTCTATTCAATGGCTTTCTTGTTCTACATCCTTATCTTCTTTTTATCTCTGCCTTTCTTTCTTACCTTCCCTCTATATTATCATACACAGCATTTTTTGCCTTCTTCAGTCACTGAGCTCGAATGTCATGATTAAAAATTTTGTATACAGTTAAATTTGATAATATTCTACAGCTATATTTATATAATAGCATATGTTGAAACATATGAAGTTTGTGTGTCCCTTCCATCTGTTTAAACATTTATTAGCATAGAGTCATACATTTCTTTTTGGAAATGGATCTTTTGTACACAATTAGCATTGCTTTGTTGCTGGAAATTTTGGGATTAAAATTAGAGTCTAGCAGGCTGGTCATGTGAGCTCATGTGAGTTCTCTGAACGTCACTAAGGTTTCCATGTCTAAAGGGAACAGAGTAAATCATGACATCTATTCAAAGACATTTCATACGTAAATGTATTCCTGAATATGAAATCCATTTGATTTAAACATATTTAAAGCGTCATTTATGCCTGTGAAAAAGCAGGCACAATTCTAGAGAGAAATGGGTTGCACCAGTGATTTTTATTTTAAAGGAATATTTGCTTCAAAATGAGGTTTATATTATTTAAAAGTTCTCCTTCAGCTATGTTTCAGCCTGGATTTCAAGTCTCATCACACTCCCACTGTTTTCTGACTTCTTAAGAGCCACCAAGATAGTATGCCATGATCAAAAACTAGTGTGCTTGAACAAGTTAACTGCTTAGTAAAAACATTATCTCTAGGAAAAAAAGGAACAGGTACAGGGACAACTGTCCGCGAGATTTTTGTTGTGGCAGAATTATTTTTTTTTTTCGAACCTCAGATATTAAAGGGGAAGCTCAGATAGCAAAAGGTACACATTTCAAAGGTGTTTTCAAACAGAGAGTTTCTTTTCTGTGTCCGTTACCTGAATGAGAAATGCATCGTAAGGGTTAACTGACCAATAAACGAATTTTAAGCATGCAATTTCGTTGGACTTTTCCTCTTTTTCATTTGAATCTTGTTTGATTACAATTTTTTCAGAAGCTTTCAAATGTTTACAGTCTATCATAAGAGCCTTCTTTTTATACAGCACAGTACCTCCTTCCAGTGGGCACATCCCAGCATGACTCCAGTGTTTATGGAGGGGGGATGATTCCTAATAGCCTAGTTTTTCAACTGCAAGTGGAATAAAGGCTAATTGCAACAAACCACCTCAGTTTAGTAAAACTAGAAGTCTCCTGGCCAGTCAGACAAATCCATTAG
>CM052900.1:47534336-47557897 GCA_028534135.1 Potos flavus
CTTTCTTTCTTTCTTTCTTTCTTTCTTTCTTTCTTTCTTCTTTCTCTCTTTCTTTCTTCTTTTTTCCTCCTTTCTTTTTCTTAGCAATACTACTAAATTGTACTGCTTCTGTCTACTAAGCAAATTACTCAGATAAGGTTAGCGGTATTAAGGGAACTCAATGAGATACAGTTAAAATAAGTTGCAGCAGCTCTTCATCCTTATTAGTATTATACACAGTAATATTTAATAGGTAATTGCCAACCTGTAGAAAATTTTGGAAAGAATGCATCTCTTCTCATCATATTATATGACATGGGTATATTAATTGTTTAGATAATTGATGTCCCACCGGTAAACTTGTCATTGTGAAGAGCCATTGTCTAAACATGATTTTATTGATCCAGCCTAGAAGTTTCAAAAATATTCAAACAAGTTAATAACCAAGGAAGAGTTTCAGTAGCACTGTGGGAAAAGCTTCAAAAATCCCTCCGAACATTTAGATTTTTGCACCGTTGGATTTTGAAATAAGAATAAAAAACTTAACTTTTGATCAATAAGAGTTGCAGTTTCCATTGAGTGCTATGAACAACGCAGTCTAAGCTTTCCCGTCAAGTTCCTTGTTCAGGAAAATTTACAATTAATGGCTTTCTACAACAGCAAAGATATCACCTTCTTCATGACTCAGCTAGGGACCTGCCAGACTAATCTATTCCCAGTGGGCTGGCATGGTCCTTTACTCTATCTGTCTTAGCATATTGATTTCTGAGCTGTCTTATTGGTTCCTAACATAATTATAGCAGGAGTGGGTTTCTTAGTACAGCTAATACATTTACACCATGGCATCTAGGGGAGCTTATTATAACGGCATCCGGTAGTGCCGTTATAGTTAAGGGTCAGTTTCTATTTCTATTATAAACCTCATTTTTCAGGGAGTATATATATTAGCAGTTTTAATTTATATTTAAAGAAAAAAAAAAGGCTGGCTTTGTGTCATCCAATCCGAGATTCACACATTTCTTCCCTTAAAAGTTAATAAAACTGAAGTCTCTGTGCTTGCCATAATTTTTGACATTTTAAGGAAAACAAATGATCTTTTCTATTCTTATGGGATCTTTGACTTAGAAACTAATTTGACATGTCGTTCAGTGTGATATCAATAGAGGTGTTTTTTATATCCCAAACATTTTATGACTAGCACATATTATTATGTTTTCATCTACTGAAGTTGTGACGACTCCTGGCCCCCAAAGATTAAATATGTTTATCCACTAAACAGATACACATTTGACAGAAACAATATTTCTTGAAATGGAAAAATTACCAGGATGAACTTTTAATGAAATATTCATAAAAGAGAATTCTTTCTAAACATGATAGAACAATATGTAAAAAAAAAGAAATGTAGCCCATATAGGACAATTTTTTTCACTTCGCAAAATATAAGACATACTGAAGATTTTAAACAATTGACTAAAATCTGGTTTGCACTTTGTAGATTTGAAAAATATGAAGCTGCCTTTCTCAAAAACAGCATGGTAACTTGGGAGTTGAGTGATCTGAACACAGATGACTCTTAATTTCTGGATATGTGTTTGAGGCATTCTGGGTAATGGCTTATTAGTGGACATTTCACTGAGGCATTGTATCCCAGGATCTTCAAATTCAATATAAATTTCATAGCATACTCAAACTTCCTTGCCAGATTTTATATGTTTTCTCTGACCATTCTTTTTTTTAAAAAAATATTTTATTTATTTATTTGAGAGAGTGAGAGAGAGACAGAGAGAAAAGGAGCAGGGGGAGGGGCAGAGGGAGAGGGAGAAGCAGACTCCCTGCTGAGCAGGGGGCCATCCATGGGGTTCCATCCTGGGACTCTATGATGATGCCCTGAGCTGAAGGCAGGTGCTCAACTGACTGAGCCACCCAGGCATCCCTTCTCTGACCATTCTTGGAAGCGATGAAAGATGGTGCTTAAGAGCTAAAGTGAAATCTTTAATTTTCCCATGTCTGTATTTATGCTATGCAAGCTTATTAAACTACAGTGAAAACAAAACTCATGTAAATTGGTCCTGGAATTATTTCTATTTTTATGTATTAAAACATTATAAGAAATTGATAATATACATAATATTACATATGCATTTGAATATATATTGGTAAAATTTTCTAATAACTCCTAATTTCTTCTGGGAAAATTAAGTTGTAATCTGAACATCCATTTCTAAACTGAACTGTATGTCAGTTTTTGTACTTCCCCTTGCTATAATACAAGATCTCATCTGATATTATTGGAATGTGGTTTGATTCCTCCATTTCTCCTATTTTTATGGCAAGCATTGTTCTAAGAACAGAGAGTGGGGAAAAATTCAAATATAAAAAGAATAAACCATTTCTACTGGACAAAGCTTACAGTTTAGAAATAGAGAAAATGTTGTAAATCTTGTAATGGAGGTAAGTAAAAAATATTGAGATATTTAGAGCCCAGATGAGGTAGCGATGATTCTGATAAAACCAAGAAAACTTAAGGACATAATATTGAAGCTATGTTTTGAAAGATATGTAGATAGTTTGACGATATATGAAACAGCTTCAAACTATTATGATTGACTGACTGATCAGTTGATTTGTTGATGTATTTATTTACCTACCATATGGTCTTCCTTGCATAGAAGGCTGCTTTCAGTGAACATGTGTATGGCACCATCTATTTTTTTCTCATTCTCATTTCTTTTGATTTATGGTAGTCTAGAAACCCAAGTAACACCCATTTGGACTACACAAGGAGCAAAAACTAATTAGAATCTGGGTGACCGCTTTAATGGCTCTGTTACATGTAAAATGCAAGTACATTAATTCATGTACTTTACTGTATCTATTTTAGACACTGAGCACTCTTTTCTTAATTACTGCTGCATTCTAATTGTAGGAGTTTGCTAAATAGTTTATTTCAGAGTATGTAAAGTAGAAATTTAAATTAGAATTTTTGGTCAACTGTACTTCAATAAAAAATAAAATGAAAAAAATAAAAAGCACACCCTCCAGTGTTGGCCTTACTGATTCAAATCTCAGGACTCCCCTTGGCTCCTTAGTGTATGACTTTGGATAAGTTCTTGGCCCTTCTTGCCTCAGTTTCCTCATATGTGCTGTGGAAGTAATAATAGCAGCTATCTTATAAGGTTGTCTGTGAGGACTAATGGGGCTAATAATTTCTTCTTAGGGCTAATGGGACTGATATTTCATAGTAAGTGCTTAAAACCAGGTGTGACACATAATAGGCACTATTTGTAAGCATTTGCTATTATGCTGTGTGCTATACAACTAAATGTCAAACTCTCTAGTGACTCCACTGTATTGTTATTGATTGTGTCCCAAATAGATGATAAACTCCATGAGGACAGAAGTCAAACTCTTTTTGAGCTCATTTCCTAAAGTTAAGGAATCTGGGCTTTATTCTGTCATCTGGTCTGATGGTGAGGCACCGAGGGCTTTCATGCAGGGAAGGTTGCAGTTAGATTTGGGTTTTGAAAAAGGTAATTCTGGCAGCCTGGGATGATTTTGTGAAAAGAGCATAGTGGGCTGAATTGCATCCCCGTTGAACTTCATGTCCACCCAGAACCTCAGAATGTGATTTTATTTAGAAACAGGGTCTGTGTAGATGTGACTAGTTGGGATCAAGATGAGATCATACCAGATTAAGGAAGGCCCTAAATTCAATGACTGGCATTCTTATAAGAAGAAGAAAGGAAACAGACACAGAGAGAAAGCATGTGAGGACAGAGGCAGAGATTGGAGCTGTGCAGCTACAAGCCGAGGAATGTCAGGAGAAGTTGGAAGAGGCAAGGAAGGATTCTTCCCTAGAGCTTTCAGAGGGAGCATAGTCTTGCAGACACCTTGATATCAGATTTCTAGCCATTAGAACTGTGAGAGAGTAAATTTCTGTTCTTTTAAGGAAAAAAGAAAAAGAAAAGGGAAAGAAGAAAGAAAAAGAAAGAGAGAGAAAGAAAGAAGAAAAAAAGAGAGGAAAGAAAGAAAGAAAGAAAGAGAAAGAAGGAAAGAAAGAAAGAAAGAAAGAAAGAAAGAAAGAAAGAAAGAAAGAAAGAAAGAAAGAAAGAAAGGAAAGAAAGAAAGAAAGAAAGAAAGAAAGAAAGAAAGAAAGAAAGAAAGGAAGGAAGGAAGGAAGGAAGGAAGGAAGGAAGGAAGGAGGAAGGAAGGAAGGAAGGAAGGAAGGAAGGAAGGAAGGAAGGAAGGAAGAAAAATTTTTGATCATTATGTAAATATAGCAGAACAAATCTGTGTTGTCTTGTAGATATCACAGCCAGACTTGTAGTTAGAGCTGTGCCCATGTGACTGCCACCTAGTCAATCCACTGAGAGAGGAAGTGATGCATGACATTTCTAGGAAAAGGCTTTTAGGATGTGAATGTACTTCCGTGCTCTCTTGTTTGCTCTTCCTAGACTGGATAATGTGGCCCTAGTTGGTGGTAAAACTACAGAATGAAAGGTACTTGAAGGCAGTGAATCATCACGTGGAGAAAAGCCATTCCCCTAACCCTGCATTTTCACTAACCAGGAGTGCCATATGAGGCTCTGTACGATTGCACAAGATATGCGTGATTGTTACTGTAACCCGGACCACCTAAATTAGCACAGTATGTTATGAGCGCCTGGTTATATCTGCAATATATAAATATATATGTTTATTATTAGTGCTAATTTTACAGATTATGCATTTTACATTTCAATTTCCAGAATTTTCAGTAATTTTGTTCTTATTCTTAAATAGATTTTTAAAAGCTGCTATTTATTTATTTATTTACTTACTTATTTACTTAGCTTTGATTTGTTTTCCTTAGAGAAGTCCCGGGGAAGACAAATGCAATGACTGTATGGGATGCAGGGTTACTAATCAGTTTTTAAATAAATTGACAAACTCAGTTCAAATAGTCAATTAGCTGCAGACAGTTCAAATTTCTTACCAGATGGGCTAGTAGTTTTGTACCCATAGAGATCCAGCCCAGGCCATTAAATATAGCTCTTACTTCTTATAGGTCATGGGCTATAGATCAATGGACATACACAGATGCATATAATCAAAGAAATTAACTCATTATTATGCTCCCAACAGGTAAATATTTGAAGTTTATAAAATAGATAAAATAAGAATAAACCGTAAAGACTGGCATTTCAGCCAGTCCTCTTGAGTCATGTAGATTATCTCAGAACATTTCACAAAACATAGCTAGATTTTTTTTTTCCTCCTAAAAATAAACTTTCGACATTGAACTTTTTTTAAAAAAAAACATTTTGTGAGTTCTGTATAAAGCATGGAACTGTAGCTGCACAGGAATTCAACAAATAATGAGGTGAAAACAGCTTAACCAAAATTTTCAAATCTTCAAAAGGATTCCACTCTGGTTTATAATAGAAGTGCCTACAGATCCTCGGTCACAGCAAGATGGCTGAGCACTGCAGCAATACAATTCATATTCATAAAATAAGCTTTTTCTTGGTAAAGATGGCTTTACATCTCCTGTCATAACAAAGAAGAATTGCCAACTATTTATTTCAGTGTTCCTAATTGTTGTCAAAATGTGACCTAAAACTCTGACACAGAATTTTTCAAAGTCAGCCTTGCAGAAGGCACGCGCATTTATCAACGTTTATCCCACATTCACCTACGTGGCAGCACTTGTGAAGGCCTGTTTTTATTTAATTCTCAAGATTTTGTTGTTAATGGGAAAACCGTCTCATAAATTAGGGAAGTGCTCAATTACAAGCTTGACAGAGATGGATTTTGGTTTGGCTGTTGGTCACTACCAGCAAGTGAAGGCCGCGGGAACCACAACTCCTGCTAATGCTCGTGGCTTCAAAGGTGCTCATGGAACAAGTGATCATTCCGGAGGGAGCAGATTCGTGGCAACACACCCACATGTCATTGGCCTTGGCGGCAATGGGCCGGATGAGCGCCCCCCTTGCTCTCCAACTACCTGGCTTCACGTGGTAGAATAATGGGGCTTTAAATATTTGGCATAGAGATCTTACAAAAACCAAACAGACCAAATTAAAGGTCTCGGCCATCAAATGTAAAACAAGAAAATGGATCTTTTTGAAGTTGTAGGCACCACCCTGGAATTCCGTAAGATAAAATGGCTCCCCAGCTAAAAGATAATAGACCAGAAATGTGAACTTAAACAAATCTGACTTGGTTCAGCTAAGTGTCATGAATTCTTTCCTGAAACTCATTAAAAGTAAGATCCTATCAACTAAAATTGTAAGACAATTGCAAAATAAAATAATATTAATAAAGAAATGTCTGAATTCTGGTTCTTTGAGAAAGAAAATACAGCCAAGTTTAAAAATATGATTTTTCTTTTAAATCCCCATAGACAACCCAAAATTTGGGGCACCTGAGTGCCTCAGTTGGTAAAGCATCTGCCTTCACTCAGGTCATGATCCCAGGGTCCTGGGATCGAGTCCTGCTTCAAGCTCCTGGCTCAGGGGGGTAGTTTGCTTCTCCCTCTTGCTCTGCCTACTTGTGCTCTCTCTCTCTCAAATAAATAAATAAAATCTTAAAAAAAAAGACAACTCAAAATTTGAATAAAATTTCAATCTTTTTAAAAATTTTTCAAAACAAATTATTAAAGGACTAATTTAATGCGTTTAGAAAAGTTCAGATATGTTTTCTGCCTTAAATAACCAGCAAATGCTAGCTTGGATCACAAAGTATATTTAGAAGTAAAAGTAGAATATATCAAACTATGATATAAGAGAAACTGTGGTTGTTTTAATCTCCAGGAAGGGTCCCTTCTTATTCTCCTGGCTTGGTGTTGGTAGCATAACAATCTCTCTCCTCCAAAATCTTGTATCACATTTTGATGACTAAAGGCATTCCGTTCTATTTTTTGATGGTAGATTATTTGTTTCATAATTACATAAAGCAGAATAAATGTAAAAGGTAAAAAATGGAGGATGTGGGCATAGTAAAGTCCCATGGTCAAACAAAGTGTCTCAATTGTGAGCTTAGTAAGGATATTATTAAGAAATAAAACTCCCTAAATCTGATGTGTTGCTTTCAAGAATTAAAAAGGACATTTTAAAAATATGCGATATATCAATTTAGGGTTCTGATATCTATTTATCTTAGTTATCCTCTTAGAGCTTCAAATTGCAATGTGCATATAACTAAAGAGATAGTATAGATAAAATAGTTATTCTGTGTCTTTTTTCCTTATCCAATCCCTACTCAGTAAATTATTAATTATTGAAATGCATCAATTTCATTGCCAAGTCTGAGATAGAAGGGTAACTATCTCATATTTTTCTTCAAAAATTATATTTGATCTATATTTTCAATAATATGAAAACAAAACAATAAATATGTTATTTATAGTTTTGGAACTTTTGTTTTTCATTGGGCAGTATAGTGCTAGGATATTTGTGTGTTGTGTAGACAATAAAACTTAACAACGTTTCTCTGGAACTGAAATACACAGCTCAAATTTTTCTATGAGAAAGAAATAAAATCAATTTTCTTAGGAGCAAATATAAACTGAAAGTGTTTTCAAGAGAAATAAAACTAATGCCTTAAAATTTAAAGTTCCTTTCTTTTTAAAAGTAACATCACGGGACCTTGGGATTATTTTTCCGCTTTGCGTTGTTTTCAAAGTTGCCTAATGGCAAGCATAGAATACATATTGACTACAACTGTGTTTTGTAAGCAGTCTTCATGAAATAGCACATTTGTTGGGAGCTTAGGATGAATATCACTGTAGTTATTAAATTACTGTTCTTTAAAAAACATTAGACAAATAACAGGAAATCACGCTGTGCAGCAAGATAATATAATAAGGCTTCAATTATAAGAGTTGCAAACAATAAGTGAGCCTCTAAATGGCAAAGTTGAAAGTGGCCTTTTATTGTAACTTAACATTTTCATGGTTTAGAACTTCAATGACTCTTTCTTCAACAACAACAAAAAATTACGGACTGTGTTTATCTATATGGCATACATAATTGTTTTTATAAACCTATAGAGTAATAGCATTTGAGGAAAATTACTTTGTAGTTTAATTTAATGAATGCTATTTGCAGCTGCATTTTAGTTTCTAGTGATTGAACAATTTATCAGCTTAGCTAATTACGAAGGACCCAAATCTCATGTCTCTTTTGGCCTTATTTTACTTTTTAGAATATGGTTTCAAGGGAAACTGAAAATGTGGATGAATGTCACATGGGTGTTAGATAGAGTGACAAGTTTATACCTACCACACTTCATGAGCAGGAGTATAAGTCATGTAAACATCTCTAAAAACGTTTAGAAATTCATAGGTCTTCTGCTGTCATAATAACTTGATCATTCTCATTCATTTGATATAGTAACAATTAATCTTCAGGTTACTTTTTAATTACCTCATTGACTAGAAAAATCCTTCTCAAACATCCAATACCTCTGGAAACATTCTGACTCTCATTGAAAGACTGGTTTATTACTTCTGTACTCCAGTATCTCCCCTACATTCTGTGGCAGCTTCTATGGAAGTAATAATAACTTTTTTCTCGATCATTAACTCTGTGTGCTGTTTCATTTGCTTCAACAACCTCATATATAGAGATGAGCACTATTGATGTTCTCACTTCACAGTGAAGAAGACTTACCAAAGGCAAAGCTGCAAAGTTATCGGCTGAAAAGTAGTGGAGCTGGCTCCGTACTCTAGATATTTCTAATTGAAGAGCTCATTCTCCTTAATCATTCTTCTATGTTGTCACTTTATGTATGAAATCATATGGATTCAGTTCAAGGGTAATCTGAGTCATAAATACCCCTCTATGTCAGAGATGCCTTTCTGCTCTAGATCGTCCATAAATACCCCTCTATGTCAGAGATGCCTTTCTGCTCTAGATCGTCCATTTAAAACAAAACAAAACAACAACAACAAACCAAGCCTCTGCACTTTGGTTCTCTATACACATAGGCTAAGTAACTTCTGAGAAGTTTCCTGAGCCCTGTATGACAAATTGGTAGGGAAAGACAGGAGTGTACATTGCTATGTGCAGTAGTTTGCATTATTGACCCCAGTTTTTACTCCTCCATTCATAAATCCTTTGCCATGGCCTCCTCATGGGCAGAGTACACATTCCCTGTGCCTTGACTTTGAGCTTAGGTATGTGACCTGTTTGGGCCAGTGAGAAATAGGCACAAGTGATAGTGTGCCAGGTTTCATGCCAGGGCCATAAGAGATCTCACATGTCTCTGCTTGCTGTCTTGTATCTTTGTCATTGCCATAAGAAGAATATGCTTGCTTCTTATATTCATAAGAAGAATAGGCTAGCTGGCCAGCCTGTTGGTCCCAGAA
The DNA here is from genome assembly GCA_028534135.1 of Potos flavus. NCBI lineage: Eukaryota > Metazoa > Chordata > Mammalia > Carnivora > Procyonidae > Potos > Potos flavus. The sequence continues at coordinate 47,543,671 of CM052900.1, forward strand.
AGATACAATGCAAAGGTGCCCAACCGGACACAACCCAGAGCAGCTGAAACCCAGCTGGACCACAAACATGTGAGTGAGAATAGACTGTGTTTTTCTAAGCCACTGGGTTTTGAGGTGCTTTGTTATGCAACAATATTTGTGGCTAACTCATCATGCATAAGAATCACATTGAGTTAGCATTAGTTCAGCGCTTACCATTTTCAATAAATAAAGATAGGATTGTATCAGTTGTTAAGACCTTGCCACCATGATATTTTGATTCCTAATATTTCTAAACTTTATGTTGATAAGTAAGATAAAGTCATGGAGCTCATGATAATTAGAAATATGCTTTTTTTGATCAGGTTTAATCCTCTACTTCTGACATAAGAAACTTCCGGATCAGTAAAGAACCGGCTGGGATCCTGGTGTAGTGTAGAGGCAGGGAGGTAGGAGGAAAGAGGCACTCTAATGAATTAGTATGCTAGTATATAACATCCCTCCTTTAAGGATGACATACTGAGACTAAATTTAATGTGATCCTTTACAAGGAATCAATATTGTGAAGTTACATGACCCAAATGGGACATGAAAATCATATTCACTACTCTCTATATCTTCCAGCTCTATCTTCTAGCTAACTCATAGATCTTTCAGTAATGACTCTCAAGAATTAAAACTGGTATATCTCAATGCCCAACGTCCTTGGGATAAATTCTCATATAATCATAGTCTAAGTTCAAGATGAGACAACAAAAGTAAAAGGGCAGCTATGGTCCTGTCCTTGTGGCCAAAGAGCTGCCTTTTTAGTTAACCTGTGAGGGCAAAAGACATTTTAACTTATGGTATGATGTTTGGCTTGCCCTTCAATGCAGCTCAGAGATCCTGCTAAATGACTCTGGCCAGGCTCCTCAGTAATCATCCCAACCTGTATTCTAAAGTTTTGTTACTATTCTGAGACTTCCTTCTTCTACCACTCCTTTTTTATTCAGAACAATGCCTTTTATTTTTATTTCACATAGAAAATGGAGGTTCCATGAACTACTTCAATTTTCTGCCCTTCCATTTTTATACCTATTAACATTGGCACCAATCTCAGAAATTCTTTCTACACAAAATTTCTCTTCTAATGCAATACTAATTTATTCATATGAGCTCTTGATTCCTGAGTCCTCAACCTTTCGTTTTCCATCAAATCCTTTAGTACACAAGCATGCTGACTTATCTGCCACTTCCACACACTTCCCAACTCATTCTTCTCTCTGGCTATCTCCATATAGCTCTGCTTTTGAACCAGGCTTACAGAAAGAGTAGCTAAACTTAATAGTGTTATTCGTATTAGGCTAATTTTTCACCAGATACAAATGCAAAAGTGGAACAAAATACATAACAAAACTGTAGAAGCATCACAGAAGAACCAATGCAAAAAGGATTTGAGGAGCCATAATTCTACAAGGAAGAAGACAGAAGTGAGTTTTTTGCCAATACCTGTTGGGGTTTTTTTTCTTTTTTTTCTTTTTTTTTTTTTTTTTTTTTTACCGGGAGTGATTCATCAATTCTTGCTAGAGACAATAGACTTCTTTCAAAATAGTCAGCCTTTCTGGACTGAGGCAAAAGAAGGTGGAGTCAGGGGCTGCCAAAGCAGCTAGTACTTGAGGAAGGAAATCCTACAGAGAAAGATAGGCAGAAGATTAAACCCAGAAATGGAATATTATTTGGCAATAAAAAGAAATGAAGTATTTACATGCTATGACATGCATGTTGTAATTCATCAAGTAACTATTAAGATTAATATTAAGTAAATTTTCAGTAAGCCAATTAATAAAAAAGAAAAATGAAATAAAAATACTGTGACATGTGTAAGCCTGAGGATCCACAGACATGTACCCTGGGGCAAATAATACATTATGTGTTAATTAAAAAATAAAAAAATAAAAAGTAAAAAAAAAAGAAAATTGCTAGAGGGAAGCAGGGAAGGGAACAAATATTCATGATGAGAAATAAATACTATTATTATGAAAAAAAAATACTTGAATAATCCAAAAGTAGTAAATAATGGAGAAATGATAGGACAAAATAAAGATGGGAGGAACAGAAAACAAGCAAATAAAAATTTTTAATTACTGTGTTAATACTTACATGAAATATAACTGGAATAAATAATTCAATTAAATGCCAAAGGCTGCCAGACTGAAAAAAAGAAAAAAGCAAAATTCAAATATATGCTGTTGATAAGAAACATATGTTAAATGTAAGGACAAATAAAAATATGAGAACAATATTAAATATGAAAACACTAACAGAAGAAAGCTTGGGTAGTAATATTAAGTGTAGAAAAAGTGAACGTTAAGGCAAAAATATTACAAGATATAAAGGGGAACATTTGATTTTAAAAAAGGTCAATTCAACAGAAAGATATAGTAATCCTCCGTGCGTATACCTACAACAGTGACAAAATTTATGAAACAGAAATTACAGCATCAAGAGGAGAATTAGACAAATCTACAATCCTATTTAAAGAGTGAAACATACTACTACTCTCAGCAATCGTAAAAGAACAGCAGAAAAATATATTAGTAAGATTAAACTTGATTTGAGCAACACAAATAACCAAATTTGAACTAATTATTATATACCAAACACTATTTCCAAACACTATTTGAGCAACACAAATAATACAATTTGAACTAATTATTATATACCAAACACTATTTCCACTAGGATATAAACATTAGGGTGTATGTATCTCTTTAAATCAGTATTTTTGTATCCTTTGAATAAATTCCTAGTAGTGCAATTGCTGGGTCATAGGGTAGTTCTATTTTTAACTTTCTGAGGAATTCCATACTGTTTTCCAGACTAGCTGCACCAGTTTGCCTTCCCACCAACAGTGTAAGAGGATTCCCCTTTCCCCACATCCTTGCCAACATCTGTTGTTTCCTGTGTTGCTAATTTTAGCCATTCTGACTGGTGTGGGATAATATCTCATAGTAGTATCGGTTTGTATTTCCGTGATGAGGAGAGATGCTGAGCATCTTTTCATGTGTCTGTTTGCCATCGGTATGTCTTCCTCAGAAAAATGGGTATTAATGTCTTCTGCCCATTTCTTAACTGTATTATTTTTTGGTTGTTGAGTTTGATATGTTCTTTATAGATTTTGGATACTAACCTTTTCTCAGATATGTCATTTGCAAATGTCTTCTTCCATTCTGTAAGTTGCCTTTTAATTCTGTTGAATATCTCCTTCACTGTGCAGAGGCTTTTTATCTTAATGAAGTCCCAATAGTTCATTCTGCTTTTGTTAACCTTACCTCCAGAGACGTGTCTAGTAAGAATTTGCTATGGCTGAGGTCAAAGAGGTTGCTACCCGTGTTTTCCTCTAGGATGTTGATGGTTTCCTGTCATATTTAGGTCTTTCATCCATTTTGAATTTATTTCACAAACGAATGCTAACAAAATTAGGTTTCAGAAAGATGCAAATTAAAATCACAATGAAACAGAACAAAAGTGTCAGACGGGCAAATATAAAAAAGGTAGAAAACACAAATGTTGGCAAAGATACAGAAAAACTCTCATATTTTGCTGATGGGAGGGTTAATTGGTGCAACCACTTCGGAAAATTTTGGTGTTTTCCTATTAAAACTAAATGTATGCCTACATTATGATCTAACAATTTCATTTTTAGAAATGAAAGAGTAATGAGTACATAGCTCCCAAATATAAGTATAGGAATGTTAATGGCAGCAATAGTTGTAATAACTGAAAACTTGTAGTAGCTGTAATAACCAAGAACTCTTCACCAATATGACTAAAAAATAGCAGTTTAAAAATTTTGAGTATATTCATACCATGGAATACAATGGAATGTAAAAAACAAATGATAACTACATGGAACAACATAAATTTTACAGTCAAAATTTGAGAGAAGGAAGCTAGACCCAAAATAGTATGTTTTATATGATCCTATTTGTATGAGATTAAAGAACAGGCAAATGAAATCTATTGTGATAGAAATCAGTAGAGCGATCTCCTGGAGCTGGGAGGGTATAATTGGGAGGAGGCATATGAGAGCTTTCTGAGGTGCTGGAAATTTTCTGTCTTGAGGATTTAGGTGGTTGTTACACATGCATATCTAAACATGCATATTCACTGAGCCTGTCCCCTGGAGCTCCATCTCTTTTTTTTTAAACTGCATTTACTCTTTCTTGATGCCTCACTACAACCACTTCATTATCTGCTACATCCAGGTTTACCTCTCTCCACTCCACTGAATTTGCTGTACTAATTCAGTTGATTAATCACGACCCTTTCACAACAGGCAATAGGTGTTTAAAAATTCCAATATTCCTTAACCTCTTTGCCACATTACCCATTATGTACTGCTAGTCTCTCCCTCACCGTTAGGCACTCACCAGACTACCGGCTTCTGCTGCCTTTCCCTGCACTGACATGTTCTCGTAAGGGGTTGGTTGGGGTTTCTGATAGCACAGAGGTTGCCTTTGTGCACATTATTTTAAAAAGCCCCCTCTGGCCAGATGGATTACAATAAGGCATTTGCTCTGAACAAATGAATTAGCAAAAAAAGAACTTCTCTATTTGATCTGAACCAGCCGTGCTGCAGGGAAGATGGCCTTGCAAATGGACAGAGCCATATTTCAGCCTTATTTTTCTTCTTTATCCTCTGGCTGGAAGCCCCTATGTGGAACTTCACCTGTCTACCAATTCCTTGTGATACCTTGCCTGGAATAAGTTTATCAAAATCTTACTTATGTGAGTCTCAGTTCAAGTATGAGCTTGTCTGTGATACGCTCTGACTTTGGCCCCCTGAATAAATTAATGAGTAAATCCAATAGCAAATAAAAACAAAATATTAATATCTACAAGAAAAATGCAGTGATTGAAATGGCACCATTAGATCCAAATTTAGGAAAACAGAAACGTCTAGAGTTTTTGAATGTTGGTGGATTTACAAAGAATAAAAAGAAAAATTAGAGTAATGAAGTAGGTGTTAGTCTAAATGAAATACCCAAGGCCACTAGAAACTCACTTCACTTATATTTATTCAGTGTATGCTTAATAGTTTTTTTATATTATACCTAACAATGTCTGATATTTTACAAAATAAATAATGAAGATTTTTATCTATCTGAGTTTGGCTTATTTTTTGAATTCTCTAACTTAGGCACTTTAAAGAACTTGTTGTACATACCAAAGTAGGGTAATATCATCCTCTGTTTTCAGATGCTGCAGCAACAAAGTGCTGGGTAAAATTTCTAACCCATCCCTAAGTGTTCCTACCTAGAGATTCAGTATTAGATTCAGTGAAACAAAAATATATAATGGCACAGAAACTGAGATTTTGAAGATATTTTGCAACATTTCAAGAACTTGTGTTTTGAATTTCATTTCTGCAACAACTCCTATGAGTAAAATTCATCTTTCTAATTTTAAGAACACCAAAAAATTACGTTAAAAATTTTTATGAGTCCATTGCTAATACAAGACTTTGTACCAGGCACTGTAGGTGACATACAAGAGTAAATAAGTTATTAAGACATTCCCCCATCTTGAGGGAGAGACATACACAAATAGATCAATGATTTGAGACACAGACATTACTTGGCTTGGCCTTCTGCTATATCCCCTATCAACGGTGAAAACTTGACAGATTACACCCCCACCAGGTATAAGAAACAATAGCCAATTCTTATTAAAAGTGGATGACGAGGGGTGCCTGGGTGGCTCAGTGGGTTAAAGCCTCTGCCTTCAGCTCAGGTCATGATCTCAGGGTCCTGGGATCTAGCCCCGCATCAGGCTCTCAGCTCAGCAGGGAGCCTGCTTTCCCCTCTCTCTCTGCCTGTCTCTCTGCCTACTTGTGATCTCTCTCCTCTCTGTCAAATAAATAAATAAAATCTTTAAGAAAAAAAAGTGGATGACCAATTAACTATTATTTTAGAACAATTCTGTTGACTGAATGCTTCCCTTATTGAATTCTTGGTAAAAGATGTTTTGAAAAAAGACTCAGTGGTAGTGGAGTTCCCTCATTAACGGACATTCCCGTATTTAAGTTTTTTTCCTCCCACTATTGATTAAACAAAGAAAGTTGATCTCTGAGTCTTTACTGCAGTTCATACTCATAAGTTCATGTGTCATGTGACATCTCAGGGGGAATTCAATGCATAGTATCGTTGCTGTGGCTCTTCACTTATATTGGCTCTTCCCTTTGTACTTACACTGGGACATGTCCGTGACATCTTTTCACTGTGAGAAGATTATTTTGCTCTCACTGCCTCTTATTCTGCTTCTACTTTTACTTCTACCTCTTAGGTTCAGAATTCTTAGCCTTCTTGAGCAGATGAACTATAGCAATTTCTCCTCCTCTAAAAGTTCTACATTTCGAGGTGCACTCAGACACAGAATTATAGTGGGCACAGATGTGAAAGTTGACGATTTAGAGGAGCTTTGAGATTCTCCTTCTCTATCCTCCTGTCTCAGGAAAGCATCCCATATGTCTGCTCTCAAAACTCTAATCTTTCCCCTCTCACTATAAGTGCAATTTACCAAAAATATGCTTTCTTTTAAACTCTGAATGAAGAAAAAGAGAGAGAAGAGGAAGAGAAGAAGAGCTAGGATGCCAATTCTTGTCAATTTATATATGGAAAATTAAGTTTTAGAAAGAATTTTTTTTCTTGGGAGATAAATAATAGAAAATTTTTACTCAGAACGCTTTGTGTTGTCTGCCACTAAAAAAATGTTATTATAATTGTACTTAGGTAATTGACCTGTGTTTTACATGGAAAAATATTCAGAGTCACTTTATTCATAATTAGGATTTTTTCAATTTTTTTCTGAAATAATAAGAATGATAAGCAATTTGAAGTTTAGGAATGAAGAAAACATTTCTGATTGATCTAATGACCTTTTGCTTAAATTATGTTTTACCTTTACCTTGTTTTAGTGTGTTTTGTTTGTTTTTAGTAGATCATTGAAGGTTCTTAGTTGAGAAATAGGTATAATATTATTTACAAGTGATAATGGAAACCTAATCTATGCAATTGAAGAACCAGAGGGATGAATGCAAAGATATTGCAAAGGTAGAACTGATGGTGTTAAGGAATTAATTGCTTGAAGAGAGAGAGAGTTGTAGTCTTGCCTGAGAGACTAGGAAACCAGGAAGAACAGTTTTTTAAACACTTTTTTTTTTTAAGATTTTATTTATTTATTTGACAGAGAGAGATCACAAGTAGGCAGAGAGGCAGGCAGAGAGAGAGGGAAGCTGACTTCCTGCTGAGCAGAGAGCCGATGCGGGGCTCGATCCCAGGACCCTGAGATCATGACCTGAGCCGAAGGCAGAGGCTTAACCCGCTGAGCCACCCAGGCACCCCTGGTTTTCTGTTTTTTGGTTTTTTTATTTCAAAGAGAGAGAAAAAGCATGAACAGGAGGGCAGAGGGTAAAAGAGAGAGAATCTCAAGCAGAATCCATGGAGCCTGATGCGGGGCTCCATCTAACAACACTGAAATCATGACCTGAGCCGAAATCAAGAGTCCAATGCTTAACCAACTGAGCCACCCAGGTGCCCAGAAAGAACAGTTTTAAAGGAGAGATGTGTAGAGCTTGAAATTGCTCTAGACCTCCTCCTAAGAGAGATATTTCAGAATGCAGTGAAAACACAGGTCAGAGGGTTAAGGAATAAGACACACCTAGAGACACAGTTTTCATAGTCTTTTTCATTGAAGTGAAAATAAAAATGGTGGCAAGCGTTTGAAATTACCAAACTAAATTGTGTAAGTAGAGAGAAGAGTGGATGCAAATATGCTAGGAAGAGTGAGAGAAAAGATCACAGACTCAGGAAGATGATCAAAAATGTAGATTTGCAGAAGGCACGTGAGAGGAATCATTGAGAAGAGAAGGTGTCCAAATATGTCAATGATGACAACAAGAATTCAGAAAATTAGACAATGGGCAAGGGATTGAGGAGGAATCATGGTATAGGAAGTGTTAGCATGAGGAAAAGCTGAAAAACTTGAAGATTTTTTTTTTTTTTACTCTTTCCAAGGATGGAAAATTTATTCAGATAATGTTTGAGAATTCATATATGAAAACTTGAAGATTAATTGGAAAGCATTGGGTAGAGTAAATATATATGATAGACAGGTGAGACACCTGTTGAAGAAAGATTCCAGAGAATGGCAGGGCATTTATTATCACAAACAGAAGGTTGGTCTTAAAAAGAAGTGATTTATAATCTCACTGATATGAGGAATTTGAGAAACAAGAGAGAGGATCATAGGGTAGGGAGGGAAAAATGAAACAAGATGAAACCAGAGAAGGAGACAAACCATAAGAGATTCTTAACTTCAGGAAACAAACTGAGGTTTGCTGGAGGGGAGGGAGGTGGGAGGGATGAAGTGGCTGGATGATGGACATTGGGGAGGGTATGTGCTATGGTAAGAAAAAGAAAGTGGTTTGTTTGTTTAATTTCTCTAATTTTGGGGGAAAGGAGCAAAAATAATGGTGTTTATGCACAAGGAGAATTTGAACAATAGGAAAAAGATTTGAAGTTAATTTTATCCAGATTGTCAATACAGTAAGGGTTAAAGGTACCTGCTCATAGAAATGTGATATAGTATATGTTTGAGAACTTGGGGCAAGATGTCTGGTATAGTGGATGTGCAAAGTGAGAGTAAAGATTGAGAGTAGCTTTTAGAATCCAACTAAGATTGGCTAGAATGAATTTAAAGTGTAAACATTGAAAATGCTTCTTTCCCCCAGAAATACTTACAACTCAAGAGTCAGGGTTAAAAAAAAAAAATGTGCGTTTGAGTCTACTTGATATTGGATGAAGATCTCAAAATATAGCAAAAAATTCAATGGAATATGGAATCATAGTGAGGGCAAGGAGGAGGAATAGTCACCTGTGTTAATGAATACAGCCAATAGATTTAAAATAATAAATCAAATTAAAAGACATGGATAAATAAGAAATTTAAGATTCAATAAAGTAACATTTTTTCAAATATTTATGAGTATTGGAAATTACACAATGTTATAGTTATGACACAGTTTGACTCGATTTTATTTTCAGTAAAAACTGATTGCTAAAAAGCTCATTTAGAAATGGATTGGAAATTCCTTCAACAACAAAAAAAAGAAAATATAAAGGTGGTGGGGGAATGCTACAGAGCTTCTAACATTGCCCCATAAGAAGAAAAGGAAAGAATGCCATTTATATAAGTGATATTTGTATTAATCTTGCCAAAAATTAAAGTAGTCTGAACTCTTCCCAGAGTTGTCCTCAGAAGTACTTGAAAGAAAAAGAGAAAAGATAACATATTAAGCAGGAGCACATGCTAAAGCCAGATTGGAACAATAAAAAACAAAAAGAAACCATCTCCAGCATGACACATTGCTACTTGAGGGAGCAAAGCCTGCAACTTCAACAGAAGGAAACTAAGGGATTTGGATGGAATAAGAGAAACAGGAAGCAGGTGCAGTAGCAGAAGTTCCCAGTCTTGAAAACGGGAGCTTACCCAATCTCTGTTCCTATTTGATTAAGTAGACGGGAAGTGGCTTATCTATGAGAGATTAAATAAAATAGTCTTAATTTTCATCCAGAATCAGAATTTTTATCAGTAAACGCAACTGAGGAAGATGGGAAAGCTGTGGCTGTGTGCAAGAGAGTAATTATAATAAAGTCCATTACAACTTGAGCTGAAGAAAAGGAAAAAAAATAAGAATGAAGCATATTGAGGGACGAAAAGAATGAGGTGGGGTCAATGGATTTTGCATGAGATAAGAGATTCTTCTGGAAGAAGGAAAGTAGGAAGGAAAGAGGTTATTGTTGGAGACCAGGGTTTTAGCATCAGAGATTTTGGAGATTGTATGGTGTCTAAAGTTGTGCTGTGGGAAGTGGAAGTGGAATGGAGAAAAAGGTCATGGGAGGAATAGGTACATGTCAGGTGTGTCCATATCTACTTTGAAGCCTTCAAGGGGAATGAAAGCAGTTGGAGTAGAAAACAATATGAGTCTAGAAGTCTTCATTAATACATTAAGTGGTCATAATAATTCAAAGAAACAAAACAGAAACACCTGCCATTTTCTTTCACTTTTGCCAGGAACTGGTAAGTGTCCATCTCCATTAAACTCCAACAGTTCTTCTTTGATTAAGCATGCCAAAAACCAGGATAAAATGTAAGTATTTACAACTCTTCCTACATATTTGATGGTTTTCCAATAGGTTGCTTTTCAAATGCCCTTAACTGGCACCACGAGTGGGTAGAAGGAATTGACAATAAGGTTCCTGTGCAGGCATGTTCCCATGTCACCAAGGCAATGGCTCGCCCACTGTGAAAGACAAGAAGATGATGAACCCCGCTATGGGTGTTTAATGAATATACTAGTGAAGTTGGACTTACACACTTTGGAGGATGAGTGAAAGAAGGGACAATGTGAAGGAGAAAGCAAGGATGTGTAGTATTAGGAGTCATGTGGGGAGGTAGAACTACTTGTACTAATCTAACACTGACAAAGTTTTTTGACACTCCGTTCCAGCACAACATCAGAAATCAAATTTTGATCAAGTTCAGCATTATGTCTTTGTGGAGATTCACCTTCAGCCTTTAGGACTCATGTATGCCATGTGACTCTTCACACTAATTTTTCAGCTGCCATTAGTCTACCTTTCTTGTGGAAAGTGGATGGAACCAAGTAGGTGCCCAAAACATTGGCAGGGATGCTGTAAAATTTAATGTCCTCTAAAGGAAGACTTTGAGCCAAGAGGTAGAATTTTCAATGAGTGACAGTTAGTGACCAGCAATGCGGAGAGAGAAAGGATGCTACATCCGAGGGTATGAATCTCAAAGGAGGTCTTGCAGAATCTAGAGTCTTGAAAAAGCACCAGGCAACAGAGCAAACAACTACTTCCATCTTTGGCAATGAAGTTCCCAGACTGTAGCAGGGAAAGTTACTTTCCTCGGAAAAGTTACTTTCCTTGGAAAGGGCTGCTAAAGAAGCAGTGATCTTAAGAAACATCTTGTTTCAGTTAAATCGAGGAGGTGGCAAAGATGAAGCTGAAAATACAGTTAACTGACCAGAGGAGAAATTTTTAGAAGGCTGGTGCAACTGATGTTCAGACCAGATTTCAAGAGAAGACAGAAAGGGGAGGGTTGTACTAGCAGTGACCTTGTAAAATGGAGATGGTATGTCTTTTGGGAGGTTCCAACGGTTTCTGCCAAAAAGGTGGGTCATTGCTTCTGATGTAGAAGTCCAAAATAATTTGTTCAGTGCTCCAGCATTTTATGGGGTAAGGGCTTCCCCAAATCACATGGGGAACCATTTCTTCAGATGCCTTTAAATTTCACCTTATGGAGCACCTTGCTGGCTCAGTTGGTGGGGTGTGCAACTCTTGGTCTCAGGAGTTATGAGTTCGAGCCCCATGTTGGGTGTAAAGACTACTTAAAAATAAAATCTTTTAAAAAATTAAATAAATTGCACCTTATATCTACATTTTCTCTCTTTTATCAGCACTAAAGAGTTAGCTACTCATTTGCATCCATTAATTTTGGTATTTGCTTTTTTATATTCAGATTTGAAGTTGTGCCCCTTCCTTTGCAAGGGTTCTATTTTAGATAATATCAGGCTTAATAGAATATTTAGTCCTAGATCTAGGCAGTAATAAAGGAAATCTGATAATGATAGGCAGAATGATAATAGTAGAACAATATCTTCTCTACACTATCCATTGTTAGCATACATGTTCATTAGACATTCCATTAGGTTAGACATTGTTTTCTTTATCCCTCAATCAGGTGACTGGTCTTCTAACTAGCATTATGGTAATTGGGTTCTCCTCCAGGATGTTTAGAATGAGGACTGAGACTAAGGGGTAGCAAGTCAGTATGGGCTGGTCTCCTAAAGAGAAAACACTTTGAAGCCATGTGTAGGTGATGTGTAGGTCATGAGTGGTCACGTCCAAGAGGACGTTGGAGTGCACATTTGTCAGAGGCCCTGAGTACTTGTCCTAAAGGTGAGGTGAAAAGGGAGTCATTTTATTGAAGACTTGGGAGTACTGGCTATTCTTTTCATGATTCGAAACAAATTTAGTGAGTAAAATAAAAATGTGTATCATAATCCAAATTAGTGGGCAAGGCCCCCAGTGGTGATTCTAATAATAGAAAAGCTCAAGGGTGTCCCATGATTATCTTAATTTAGCCATGATAGAGTCGTTTTCAACCAACATTTACTGGGAGCCCACAACATACCAGTCACAGGGGAAGCATGTCACTTTATCTCATCCCTGTAACGATTCCTGCCCCTGCTAGCCTCACAAAGGGTAAATGATTTGCAATATTTCAGAACTGGATTCAAACCCGTTGACTTCAAGCTTTGTATTTTTTCCACTATATCTGGCTATCATTTAAAACAATAGTTTATTTTGGAGTAGAAAACTAACTGGTTCTTAGAGCATAATAACATCTATTTATTAGTAGTGCTGTTTCCTATTTATTCATTTAGCATCTCCCTCATTCCAAAATGATAGAACCGCCAAAACAAATAAGAAAATTTGAGCAGAGAGAGAATTAAAGTAGAAAATTCAATCAAAATCATACATAAGTTTCATCAATCCCCTTTTATTATATGTAGAAGGGTTTCGAGCTTACTAGCAATCATGGAAAAGGGAGATGGAGGGAGTATTTAATGTTGTATACTTGCCCTGCTATAGTATTTTCACACTGTATTACAATTTTTATTTCCTTGTTTGAGTTATGGTGTAGAGTATGATAAAAAACAATTAAGGTCTTGTTTCCAGTATGTCTCTAGCATTTCTTGCTTTTCTTAGTACACAGTGGAATCTCAATAAATATTTGTTGAGTCAATGAAAGAATTAATGAATGGCTAAGTGAATAACTATAAAAGCAATCAATCATCCTATAAAAACACAAAAAGAATTGTAGGAATTAGCTCGTGAATATTTTTGTAAGTTTACTCCCACTGCCACACTAAAGGGGATGAATATCCTTCACGTAACCGTGATTCATAAATCAGTGCTGCTTTGTACCTTTCTCTTTCTTAAATTCACCATCAATAGAACTCATTTTCCCCTCAGACTTCTCCCCCTTAATATTCAGCAGAAATTGAAATGTATCTAAAATTTTTCTCCCTGTTTCTTTGTTTAACCAATAAAGAGATATCTCTGATGAGATTTTTAGTCCCCAACTGTAGACATAAGTTTGAACAAAAAGAAAACATCAGTTTCAGCCATGTTTACCATCAAATGACTATTTCACATACTTAATGCTATGTTTTATCTATTTTAGCTCCACAGTTAGCTGCCCTCTAAATATCATTGAATATATCTGAATACATGACCAGGTCCTCGGTGTTGGACAGCTTCATTTTCCCACAACATTTAGAGAGATTCTGTAATACTCAAAAATATCATGTAAGAAACAACTTATGGTAGAGTCCATGAACAAATTATAAGAGGGTGTGGTTTTCCTGTCTAAAGCTCTATAATTCCAGAGATGAGAAGAATTTCCTGTATCTCCTTTATCCCTTCTAAATTAGGTAGATTATTCTGATCTAATAAAAAGCCATCACTTTTTTAAAAATTATATTGAACTTGACACCTATGAATTATTTTTTTTCTTAAAGGACAATATTTTCAAATATATAAAATCCTTGGAAGTTTTCACGAAAGTTTCAAATTGCCTTAATTCAAGAAATACCATATTTATTATTAAAGTGCAATGGCTATTAGACAAATAGACAATGTCATTCCATTCTGAGTTTATAAGGAATCTTCAAAGATAAAGTGGCCTTTCCTCAGGAAGTCAAAAAGAAAATGTACCTATATCATTTTTCCCAAAGAAAGAAAAAAAGATGGGAAGTTGAAATGTCCCACTTTTCTTGCCCACTGTTCTATTTTGCTTTTGCCATTTGTTTCCCAAATACTGATTTGCAAATGATAAAATAAAGAATAAACTGTTTCTTAATTTTGTAAGCCAAACATTTCTTTAAATTTCACAAATTAGAAAAGTTGTTTACAGCAGCAATGTCTACAATAGCCAAACTATGGAAAGAACCTAGATGTCCATCAACAGATGAATGCATAAAGAAGATGTGGTATATATATATACAATGGAATACTATGCAGCCATCAGGAGAAACGAAATCCTGCCATTTGCAGCAATGTGGATGGAACTAGAGGGTATTATGCTAAGCGAAATAAGTCAATCAGAGAAAGAC
>CM052900.1:47558397-47614014 GCA_028534135.1 Potos flavus
AGAATTCTCTAGTGGGGTTTAAACCAGTAATGATTTTCAATTAGTATAATTTACAATAAGATAGATGTAGATTTTACAACACAAATATTCAATTTCTCTTTCCAATAGTTTCTAGTTCATTAAAACTTCACTAACGTATACCTATATTTGAGGCCACAATTAGTTTCTCTGAATTTGAAAATTCACTACTCACTGATGGTAACAGGACTTCCATTAGTGCCCTCTAAAATGTTTATATTAAATCTGTTAAAAGCTCTCAGTACTACAAAGATTTCTTAAAACTTAACAGAGATTTTTCTTTTTGTGATTTTCATTAATTTGCACAATAAATGACTAACCACAAATTGTTTAAGAATTCTTTGCTTTTGCTTAAACTCTCTAGTCTCTAACCTCTAATTTCTGGAGAAGAAAAAAAAATGCACTAATACGTGAGCCAAGGTATGTTCTGGCTTGGGTTGCAAAATTCTAGGAAGAAGAATCCAAAGCAAACCAGAAAACTTTCACTTCATTACAACTGCATTAGGGTAAGAAGTCTAGTCTCCTCTCATAGTTGTTTTATGAGGTGATAATGAGGGGAAAATTCTCTGGCCTAGACAATAACACATATTTTAAAGTGGGTTAGAACAGATCATTTTAACCTACTCAATGCAATGATAAAAGGGGTTTGAATGACATCTTCTGGTTGAGAATAAATTGATTTTTTTTTTAGATAAAAAGAATGAGGAACCAAAGGATATTAATAGATTTATCAAATTAAAGGTTTTATTTTTCAAAAGGAAGGAAGGAAGGAAAGTAGGAAGAAAGGAATGAAGGAAACAAGCCTGAGGTCTTTCCTTATACCCACAAGGTGGCTGTTCTCCAGGATTCCAGTATATCGCTTTGGCATTCTTAGCATTTGGAGCTGAATAAAACTGAATTCAGTATTGATAATCCAACTCTTTCAAATTATGTATGACATTGTCCATATTATTACATAATGTTCTGATGTAATGTAATTCCCAGAGGAAAAATATATTGTCGTTCTTGGGAAGGTGATTGAACATGAAACACGAAGAATATAAAATAAGCTACTTAAATGGAAAAATGTAAATTATAGTTCTCTTTGCTTTAAAAGACTGTGCATATCACCTTGCTAATGTTTCCATTGTAGAAATTAACAAGGAAGCGGAAACTACTAGTACTAGCTCCTTGATCAGGAGAAAATAATCATTACCACAATAAATTTTGTGTATTCTCCTGCCATCCTTTCTCTTCTCCCCTAAGTCCTAGCAGGACTTTTTTTTTTTAATTCACATAACCTCGGGTTCTGGTACCCATGACTGGGTATATCATGGTGACATTGATAGATATAATAATAAGAATTCTGATTCCTTTGAGTATAGCAATCTAATGATAACAATAATAACAATAACATAATATTGCCTCTATGTTTAGTTCCAAAATTTGATAGCACTTTTACATGCATCATCCGTAAGTCCTCATATCAATTCTGAAAGAAAACTGAGGATCCCTAAGTGAATTTATTCATCTCACAAATCACACATCGACTAACTAAACGAGTTGAGAAAGGAATCTCCTCAAATATAACTAAGTACAACTAAAAGATATATAATTTTTTGAAAAGCCTTGGTTTGACTTACATACTGCCAAGGAAATCTTTTCTTACATTGCATAATGAATATTAGGTACTCAGCAATATTTGAAGAATGAATAAGTTACATCATTAATGAATCAAACCATCCACTCATTACAGCACTATGTCAGGTGAGTTTCTAAGGATATGAGTTTCTTGTACCTAAAACAGTGCAGGGTGATCTGGAGAAGACAACATTACATAGCATCTAAAGCACAAAATATCTTAGTAAAAAAATGTCATTCATTTATTCAAGTAAGCATTCAAATTGGTTTGGAAATAGAAAAAAAATTAAGTACACAAACATTTGTGGTTCCAATTCACACCACTCTAGTGGAAATAATTTTCTCCTCTTAGAAAGTGCTAAATATAAGTTCATACCACAAAGATTTCTTTAAACCCATAAAAAAGACACAAATACAGCAACTTAAATAATTATATGAACTGTAACCTTAAGAACACTCTGTTATATACTCATAATATATCAAAATGTTGAGGAAAAAGAGTAGAAAAATAAAAGACTATGTCTTTTATTTCATCAGTTGGTACTTTGAGATATGGATATTTTATTTTCTGCATTAAATGTTATAACATATAAATTTCATATGTAAAATAAAGAATTATCTTTTTAAATAGAAAAACAAAGTTGGTGCCACTGAAGAGTGAACATTGATGATAACAAATGAATGTGGAAAGCTGGTGTTGAGCTGCCAATTTTTTCCAAGGATAGGTAATTCAGTCCCCAGTTTTATTCCTAATAGTACGTGCGTAGATTTAATGTTGACTAAAGCACGATAGAAGGAGTCTGTGAATGAGGAAGGATAAATGCTAATTAACTTGAATTGATCTGATGTTGTTCATTAGTGCTAAATATTCCTGAATTGCCACTGCCTGCAGATCCAAAAGGAAAAATCTCCCCATCTAGCTTTGCATATTTAGTAGCATATGGAGTCTTGTCAGGCAGCCAGGAACTTCCTCATCTACTTCATTCTGAAGCAAAGGGGTTGCCCCTAATTTAGTACCTTGAACTGATTCTATTTAGTATGTAATCTGCCTTAATTGCTACTAAGATACTGAATTTTATAAAACAGCTGTTTAATACTATTTGTGAGTTAATGAGAATCATCATGTGGAATAGAAAAGGCATAAAAATTTCAAAAACAGCTTATTTTGAAGGCCAATTTCTTAATTAATAGTGTTTCAGAATTTTTCTAGAGTTTTTGAAGTGAAAATTCTTTAAGATTTTCAGTTATAGGGTGGACTATGGAAGCTTGCTACCAAAATTAAGAAACAATTTCTGATGAGAAACCTGCTGTGTTTACTGCCTAAGAAATAAATGTTAAGGTCTTCTCATTCTTTTCTTTAATCCAAAATGAGTACAGTTGATGAAAGTGTTAATTCTCAAAGAAATTTATAGATTAATGCAATATAGATTAATGGGGACAGATTGGTGCCCACTTTTGTAATGGGGCCTTTCTTTTAGGGTAGGTCATAGAACTCCTTTAGGGTATGTTCATGGAACGAAATCTGACATCTTAAAATGCCCAGGAAAATCCTCCAGAAATATGGGAACATAGTCCTATGGAAATGCTGTTTGTGGTGGGCAGGTGACAAGTTATCATCAGATGGTTGGGATCTTTCCTCTACCAGAACCCCTATAGGTCTATCCTTATATTGTGATTTCTGCTTGGATTATAGAGAGTTCTTTAATGTCTCAAGAAAACATTCAAAGATGTGAGGATTTTATATAACAGCTGGATACCTTAAGAAAATATACTACATGAAAATCTCTGAGAATCGGACCTGTTATTATTATTAAGTATCCTTGGATTTAGGCAATGTAGACTATACAGTTGTGTGAGTGATAAAGTGATATTGAATTACTGGAGTGATCACGACAAGATATCTCTTGATCCTGCAGTATTTGGAAATCAATTATAGTGTTAAGAATATCTTCAGAAAAAAATTAAAACTATGCTTGTCTAAAAACAAAACAAAACAAAAAAATAAACTTGCTCTTATCTAAGCTTTGGAGACCATCACATTTCCTTCTAGATCAAAATAACATGTTTGGCCTAATGGAAAACTGTCATGATTATGCATTTTGCTGTTACCCGGAGAAATTCACACTTACTTTCCATCTCATCAAGGCCAAACACAGCCTTCTTTGGTAGGAACTGAAAGAGTATCTAAGGACTTTGTATAATCATTATGTGCTTAAAACATAAAGATGTTAAAAGAGTCCATAAGACTAACTAGGTAAAACAGTATATCAGACTGTTACTGTGAGTCAGTCTTACATAGCTCATTTGAGAGGTTGGGGCTGCCTGGTCATTTACTTTTTGTGATAAAAGAAATAAGATATCAGGTATGTAGTAATGTTCTGTGCTATAACAACAAATATATAAAGTAAACAATTTAAGTACTAATTAGTTAAAGTAGGGTCTGAATAACATATATATTAGAAACATTGGTAACAACACTAGTTATTTGTAGTCATTTGTCAATATCAACAAAATATTTTATAGGGAGAGAAAATCTTACAAGTAAATCTTCTATTTTTTGTTTGAAATGTTCTTTCTTATTTTTGTGAGGTATAATTGACATACTTCTATTTATAATAAAATTATAATAAAATTCTTTATTTTAATTTGAAATTTATACTGCTTATTCAGGAAGCAAATACCAACATCTAAAAATGATGGTACACTTTCTAGGAATGCCCTAAAATGCAAAAACTATAATTAAAAAGTAGGTGAATTTGAATACATGACATATAGATGTACTGTATGGCCAAAATAAAATATGCATATTTATTTCTCAACTCAACATGTTAAAATTATTCTACTGTACTTTCTTTTTTTTTTAAAGATTTTATTTATTTATTTGACAGAAAGAGAGAGATCACAAGTAGGCAGAGAGGCAGGCGGAGAGAGAGGGGGAAGCAGGCTCCCTGCCGAGCAGAGAGCCCGATGCGGGGCTCGATCCCAGGACCCTGAGATCATGACCTGAGCCAAAGGCAGAGGCTTTAACCCACTGAGCCACCCAGGTGCTCCAATTCTACTGTACTTTCTAATAGATTTTAAAATTTATTAACAAATACTCCTTTATAATTTATTTGTGTGAAAGATGTAAGACAAGAATTTGGCTATTATGTTTTTACCAGTCAGAAGCTAGAATACTGTAAGTAAATGCAGGTTTACGTATAAAGTAAATCCTACATTTTTCGAAGCCCTGCTTGTGCCAAGTTTTTAAATACACAGGTATTTAGGGTATGTTTCTAGACTTTCAATTCTGTTCCTATATTCACCATGTGTTTCTGATCTAGATGTTTTGACATCTAGTCCCTTGTAACCCTAAAGGGACAGCTCTTCCTAGGGCTAACCAATTCCTAGAGTTGGGAAACACTTGCCTGGGAGCAGGGCTTTCATATGCAAACCAAACAATCTAGAGCTCACCATCCCGCCTCCTTTATTGGACTCTTTGGGCCACTAATTCCCTGTCATAATCTCCCCAGAACCAGGTACCAGTAAACTAGGGGCAATTCCCACACCCTAAAGCCTGCCAGAATTAAATTAACCAATTATAAGTCTGCTTACCCTGCCTTGCCCATTCCTTCCCATCAAAATCACAATAAAGACTCCTGCTCACATTTTTTCCCCCACTCCTTCTGCCTCTTGATTGACCTAGGTGCTTTCCCATGTGACCCTGCATGGCATGGCATGTCTCTTTCTCTTGGGAACTGTGAAGTACACAGTATTTTTTCAATGCCAGTCTTCTTCTGATCTGTTGGCCTTACCATACATGAATAATATTACAACTTTCATTTAAACTGGTTCCATTGCTCTGTGACTCTAATTCTCTCCTTGCAGATACTTTCTCTGTGTATGATTTTGTAAAATCCTCAAAACTTTTGTGATACAAAATCCCTCTCACTATTTTTTGCATTCAATCTTAATATGGTTGGCTGAATTAGAATCTGAGTAAGTTAACATGAGTATATTCCAAGAAAGACTCTTCAAACATGTCTTACATAAAGCCAATGGAGGAAAATGTTACACTTAATTTTTAGAAATATTCGTAGTAATAGAAACCAGAGTGGTGAAGACAATAAGTATAAAACTAGGATGCCAGAAGGTAGGAATTTTGGTCCTAACTCCGCTCAGTAACTTTATTACCTTAGAAACATCACTAAGCTTTCTTAGTCTCTTGTCTATCATCCCGTAAAGAGAAAAAGCTACTCTCTCAATTAAAATTCCTGCATCTATCATTCCAATACTATCATTCTACCATCCATCAAATGCACATGTCTTATGTGGGGCAGGGACTTCCACAGAGAAGATGCTCCATATAAGTTTGTGGGAATGAAGTTCTGGTCCCCACTGACACTCTCCTGGTCATCATATTCATGGTCACATTCTTGCCATGCACCTTTGTTTTCAATGTGTGCTTTCTCAGCATGCTTTCATCCTCATTAAGATCATACGTGTTTCCTTCTGTTTCCTCATACTGAAGATAAATCATCTTCCCCCATCCCAAAATGTTCCTTATTATTAAACTTCAGCATTCAAGACAAGTTCATCTTCATTGTGGCAATTACTCTGATCATTATGATGTAGACATAATTTAATAATGACTTAGCTGAAAAATAGTTTTGTTCTGACTTAGGCATAAAATTGTTTAGTTTAATCAAGATACAGTAATGATATAGCCTTCATGCAAGGCAACTGAAAATACTGTGAAATATATCTGAGCATCTATAATCATTCGAAAGAATGAACAACCTTTTAAACATTACAAAATACTCAAAATACCTATTTTCCTGTGAAGCTACAACAAAGTAGAAGAATCTCATCATTGCCAAAATTCATTCTGCCTAATGAATTCTGTGAAAATATTGAATACAAACAATATGCTATCATGCATATCAGTGATAATTTTGCTGTTTCCTGAAATTAATAAACTAAAATTCATCATCAATGAAGAAAATAGAATATTCGAGATCATTCTTTTCATTGGACAACTGATTTTTTTTTTTTATGCTCATTAGAGTTCTAAGGAATAGAAGGAATTAAGAAAACCTCTAGACTCTTGCTCTGAATCTGCAAAGAACAGAATCCTTCTTGTGACATGTTTTTATTTTGTGGCTTTATATTTTTAACTAAGTGATAATTCTAAAAATCTGAAAGTGAGACTTAAGGATTTCAGACTCCCACAGAATTTAAAATACTGATGCACTAGGGGAGAATACTGATAATGTACTCTCTATAGACATTTGTGTCTGAATAAGTTTTGCTTCAGTATTAAAAGTCAGCAGGATGAGATAAATAGGGAAAATATACAGTACATATAGCTTACACGGTGTTTGTCTTAGTCCATTTGGATTGCTATAACAAGATATCTGACTGGGTGGCTTATTCACAATCGAAACGTATTTCTCACAGTTCTGGAACCTGGGAAGGCCAAGATCATGGCGCCAGCAGATTCGGTATCTGGTGGAGCCTGATTCATACATAGCTCTTTTCTCACCATGTCCCTGTGTGGTGGAAGGAGCAAAGAAGCTCTCTGGGGTCTCTTTTATAAGTGCACTTTTTCATAACTAACATAACCACCTCCCAAAGACCCCATCTCTAAATATCATCACATCGTTGTTAGCTTTCAACATGAATTTTGAGGGGACACAAACATTCAGTCTATATCAATGTTATAGCTGATAGTCAAAAACCGTGCAACAGAGATTATATAAGAAATAACAACACCATTAAAAAATGAGTCAGCTCCTTACAGCTAAATAAACAGCAAATATCCCTGCATTACTAAACTATGGGTAGAAAAAAATTCATTAAGACTTGATCTGAGGTATAAGGATGTGCAGTATTAGAGTGTTTCAGAAAAATATCAGTAGTATTGTGTATTTGATTTAATAAAATCTCAAAAACAACAGTTTCACATGGGCACAGTAGCTACTCTCTATGCTACAGTATATGACAGCATCGAAAAAGCTACTCTAAAGATATCAAACAATATTACTACAGATTAAACGGCAGCCTGCATGCATGA
The DNA here is from genome assembly GCA_028534135.1 of Potos flavus. Lineage (NCBI taxonomy): Eukaryota > Metazoa > Chordata > Mammalia > Carnivora > Procyonidae > Potos > Potos flavus. The sequence goes on from CM052900.1 coordinate 47,566,091, forward strand.
ACTGCTGAGGGTTGGGAATTAGCTGCACTTTTCTTATTAATAGTAAAGTGAAACTAATCCCTTTAAATGTCCTGAGATGTTATTCACTTACTGCTTAGTCCCTTTTGTCATGTTTATAAATAATAAAGAGATTAGTAGTTACCACTTAGTAGATGCGGGTAGTATACTTTCAACATGTTTTTAGTAGCCAAAATTTTACTTTTATGTTGTTCTATGTAATCAGTTGTAGGATTTCCTAGTCTGTGACTCAAAAGATGATGTCCATTTTGATATCTACAGTAATCGCAATCATGTATTAGGCACCATCCAATAGGACAAACCTATGAGTTGTAGGTATCATCACTTCCATTTTATAGGGAACTAATTGTGGCTTACAGATATTACTCTGGTGCACATTGTCACACACTGCCCAGATCCCCTGCTGTGGGGAGCGCTATTCACAGACAGCCTGCAGCTGTGAGTCCCCCAACGATTTTTTTCAGTTATGGAGAGCAATTCATGCAAGGTTAGACACTTTTCCTCAGTGGTCCTCACCCAGTGACTGGTTGACACTGGAATGTCAAGACCTGACCATCGTCGAAAAGCTGTTTGAGCTCTAGAGTTCTACAGGGCCTTATTCAGACATTCCAACTCAACTTTTTCCCTTCTGCTCACTCTGGCTTCTTTTCCAAAAGTGTCGTTTCTAAAGGCAACCTCCATAAGTATCCTGAATGCTAGACTCTTGCATAGTCTGCTTTCTGAGCAATCTTCTTGCAGTCGGTTACTTGTTGCCCCAGGTTATTGAGCAAGCAGATAAATTGGACAGGATTTGAACTCACATTTATACAGCTCCAAGCCTGTTTTCCTACTTCTACTCTACACACAGAGTCTTCTCATTCTACAGAGCACAATTCTGTTGTGCTGAATCTTCAAGATAGTTTCAAATTCTATCCACTTACAAAGCATTTCAGTGGATGACTAAATTTTCACTGGACTTAGCCACACTCAAAGTATCACACAACTGCCTAATTATAGGCATGTGGTAATTTTTGGTCCTAATTAAATTATTGTCTTCCCATAGTCCCATTTCTAATTAGCTTTCTCATTTGTTTGAAGTTGTATTTTAGCTTACAAGTGGCTAAATTGTACGGTTGCTCTAATTGTGCACACAAATTTAGTGCAGTTGAAAAAGATGACCTAAAAACGTGCTTTTTAAATACATCAAAACGGTACTATAAACATTATATTTTATCATTTGTACCTGTTCGGATTGACTTGAAAAATCTCCGGCACACTTTAACAACTGGATTTGTATTATCTGAAGGCTGACAGCTCTCAAAATAAGGTTTTAAATATAAAAGCAATTTCTAAGCTTTCAGCAAAATCATAACAATAGATCCATTTGCTTGTGGAATTAGCATCATACCTCAACACTATCAATATGTCTGTGTAGGTTAGCAAAAACATATCTTGATTGCGAGGAATGCTCCACATCTCAAAATGACTGTTACTTTGCATGCATCGTGACTAATGAACACACGCCTCTTTGCAAAGAGCATTGTTTCTGGAGGAAATAAACTGTCACCAGTAATGTGTGTTGATTGTTCAGATCCCCTCTTCGGTGAGAAACATCAATGGTTTTTATTTGTTATTTGTGCCTGGTAGAAAATAACCCCAGAATCCACTCTTTCCCTGATTTATTTCCCAGAGACTATTCTTGGGGAATACGGCAGAATCTACATGGCTAAGTGCCCTGTGATCTGGGAAGTTATTTTACCAGAGCCGCTGCTGCTGCCTTTACAGGGAATGGGCGGGGAAATTCTTTTAAATTAATTCTTTGGGCTGTTCTGAACCCAGACCTCAGCCCACCTTCAGATGTGCACCTCTGTCCTGGACACCAGAAGGGCTGTTTGAGTTTGGACTGAGCTGTCAGCCTCTCCCACTGGTGTCATCTCTTTCTCTTTTTCTTTTTCTTTCTTTTTCTTTTCCTTTTTTTTTTTCTCTTCCCCTTTCAAAGCCCCATTGTTGCCGAAGCTCAGCAATGGGCAGGGACTGAGGAACTCTTTGAAAGGAGACCTAGCTCTACTTTGCTATGGGGCTGAGCAGCACTAAGCAAAACCCACCTCACATGTGTCTAAATCACACTGAAGCGAATGAACTTTTAAACAAATGAGCTGCGTGTTTTTCTCTAATGCTTATTACTAGCTGTGCAGTGAGGCTGCACCGATTTCAAAGGCTTTTCAATTCCTGCACAGAACTGAGAGGCTGTAGCAATGGTCCTTTGAAGAGAAAACACCGCTGTTGGGACAGGCATGCAGCTTGGGCTTGGCTCAAAGACCTCCAAAAGTGACAGAGAACAGCAGAGGGGATGGTTCGGGCTACAAGCAGCTCAAGAAATTAATATAAAAAAGGCTTTCCTGTCCCCTACTGCAAATATTTTCTCTTGCAAGAGGAATCCTTAGAACTTGTCATACATATGAATTCTCTTTCAACTCCAAAGGGGCTAACTTTCATACCTGCCTTTTGGCATCGCTCTAGATTTTAGACATTTTAATAACTACTTCTGATTTAAAAAAACAAAAAACAAAAACAAAAAAACCCCAAAAAACAATTTTTTTTACAGCCAAGCCTCTCCATTTCTGCTTTTCCTAATTTGACATTTGTTAAGCATTTCTGAGAGAGGTTTGTTTACTTGTTTTATGTTATTCTTGTTATTCTCCATAAAAGGATTTCAAAAATAATCAGGTATAAGGTGAAAATATTTATCAATTTAGGGATATAAACTAAATAGAACATTTCAATATATTTTACGTGAAAGGAATCCACAATATGAGCTTCAATCAACGGCATTTTGAAGAGTGCTTTGGTATGTTAATGGGAAATCATTCTAATCTGTTCAACCACAGAACTTCTATTTGTTGGCCTTGACTAGGACAGTTCAAGTTACTCTCTCTACCTAAAAGTGATGAAGCTATATTTCTTCAAGAATATCTTATAATTTGGACTTCTCATTCATTTATCCCAACCATTCTCTTTGATCCGACTTAGTGAGGTTTAGTGTTGAAATTTAGAATAACTCAGAATTTTTGGGCAAACAGGAAAAAGCTCCAGAGTAAAGTAGAAGAAAATGTTATGTTAAATATTTCTAAAACTATGGCCACTGCTCAAGTGTCTCATAGAATTCCTGGAAACCCAAAATATCACTTCATAGTACAGAGAATATTCGTAAAGATTCTAAGTCTCCATAAATGAATTCAACATGGAGTTACAAAAAGAATGATTTGTGGAATCAGACAGATTCAGCTACTGATGTAGCTTTGTCACTTTAGGAGATGGATGTCTTGGTCAATTTTTTTTAACATCACTGAGTCTCAATTTTTCACTTGCAAAGTAGGAAAAAAACTGGCGAAAGAAAATATGGAAATAATTCTCCAGATAATATATAACCAGTAAATGTTAGTTTTACTCCCCCATTTAATTAAACACTTTAAATTCGAGTTCAAATATATCTTACTTACACTCTCAAAAATGTTTGTGACATTTATTAAAAAATCTCTATTCAGCTTCTTAAGAATTATTCCTGATGGTCAGATTGTTGTAGGTACTATGTTACTATATCACAAAAACAGTTTGACAACTTTGAAAAGTAATTCTATCGAGGTATAATTTACCTAAAATAAGTGTTCAGTTTGATGAGTTTTGACAGATAATATATAAAAGTAATGCCAAGTAATTACTCTATTAAATCAAAATAAAAAGCATTTCCAACATGCCCCCAAATTCCACTATGGTCCCTTCCTAGTGGGTTCCCACGCTCCCACTGCTATAGGCTGAATGTGTCCCCCTAAAATTCTTATATTGAAACCTAATCCCCAATTAGGAATTGGGACCTTTGGAAGTGATTAGATTATGAGGGTGGAGTCCTCATTAATGGGATCAGAGTCCTTATAAAAGAGACCCCAGAGAACTCCCACACTCCTTTTACCACATGAGGACACACTCAGAAGGTCAATGTCCATGAACCAGGAAGCAGACTCTCAACAGACACTGCCAGTGCCTTAATTTAGGACTTCTTAGCCTCTGGAACTTCAAGAAATAAATTTATATTGTTTTTACCCATCCAGGTCTATGGTTTTTTTGTAATAGCAGCCCAAATGGATGAAGACACCCCTAAACTCAGGGACGATCTGTTTCCTTTCACAGATTAGTTTTGCCTGCTCTAGAATTTCCTATAAGTCTAATACTACAGAAGGTGCTCTTCTGTATCTGATTTTATCTATTCAGCATAATTTGAAATGTTCCATGTTGTACGTATCAGAGGACTTACTTGCTGACTCGTATTCCACTATATGACTATACCACAACTTGTTTATCCACTCACCCATTGACAGATGCTTGTATTGCTTCAGTTTGAGACTGTTATGAATAGAAGTGCTCTGAAATTTTTTTACAAGTTTTTTATAAACCTGTGTTTTTATTCGTTTGTTAAATATATAGGACTGGAATTGCTAGATCATATGCTAAATGTATGTTTGACTTTAAGAAACTGCTAAACAGTTTTTCAAAGTTTTTCGGTCTTGATGATCCCAGCATTATACAAGAGTTCCAGTTGCTCTATGTCCTAACGTGTTATTGTCACATGTCCAACATGTGTTATTGTCAGTCTTTAGTGTCACTTTCATGTCTGTAATACACTTTACCTTAACTTTGCGTATGGTGTTTGTTTACATTAACATTGCGTATATGTTTGAGGTTGCTTTGTGTACATCTGGATATCCCCTTATTTAACTGTTTTTTGAAAAGATTCTTCTTCCTTCATCTTTTTCCTTCGTATTACCTTAGCACCTTTGTGGGAAATCACTTGTCCATGCGTGTGTGGGGCTATTTCCAGACACACTGTTCTGTTCCATTGATTCTTATTCACTCCTTTGTTAGTCTAACTTTACAGTAAACCTTGAAATCATGTACAGGAAATTCTCCAACTATGTTCTTTTTGCTTAAATAATTTTGGCAATTCTTCCTTGCCTTTCAATATAAATTTTAGAAGTACCTTGTCATTTGCTGCAGACAAGTGTGCATGATTTTAAATGTAATTGCCTTGATTCTGTAGATCAACTTGGGGAGAAATGAACATCTTAACAATAATGTGACCTCCAATCAACAAGATGGTCTGTCTCCTCATTTATTATATCTTCTTCAGTTTCAGTCATTTATAGTTTTTAGATTTTTTGTTAAATGTACTTCTAAATATGTCACATTTTTTATGCTCTTGTGAGTGGTATTTTAAATTTTTATTTTTCATTTGTTTGTTGCTAGTATAGAGAACTGAAATTGACTTTTTATATTGAGCTCTTATCTTGTGTACTTGTTAAACTCACTTATTAGTTATAATAGTTTTTTGTTGATCTATTCAGTTTTCTATATACATGGTCATTTCATCTTTAAATAAAAGAAATTTTTCTTCTTTCACTCCAGACTGTAAATATTTTATCTACCTATCATCTGTCTATCTATCTACCTATCTACTTATCTATCTATTTATCTATCATCTTTCCATTTAATTACTGCACCATTAGACTGTTTGGTATAGTGTTAAATAGAGTATGAGAGGGAACATCTTTGGCTAATTTGGGGTTTTAGGGGAAAATCATAGTCTTTCACAATTAGTATGCCCTTTATCAAACTGAGAGTGTCTTTCTGCCCTTGCTTGTTCACAATTTTTATCATGAATTGGCATTGAATTTTGTCAAATTCTTTTTCTGCTTCTCTTGAAATCATTGAATGTCTTTCTTTGTTTCTATTTTTTTCTATTATGGCCAAATACATGATTGAATTTTGAGCCTTAAAGCAACCTTTGATTTGTGCGATTAGTTCACTTGGTCGTGATGTATTATACTTTCATGTATCCTTAAGTTTACTTGCTATGATGTTATTAAAGATTTTTATTGCTAATGTGCATGAGGGATATTGTTTTGTAGTTTATATACATATATATATATATGAAATATATATGAACTATATATTGGGGTTCTGGTTTTTGATATCAGGATGGTAATGGCCTCTAAAATTGAGTTGTGAAGTGTTCCTTCACTTTCTTGAAGAGATGGTGTAGAGCTAGTGTAATTTTCTTCTTAAATGTTTGTTAGAATTTTTCAGTTCTAGGCCTGGAATATTCTTTGTGGAACTTTTCGATTACAAATTCAGTTTTTAAAGTATTTTTATGGTTATTCAGCTTTTTATTGCTTTTTTGAGTCACTGCTAATAATTTCTATTTTTCAAAGTATTTGTCTATTTCACCTAAGTGGTAGAGATTATTGACATAAAATTTTTCCTTTTTCCTTAATCAGCTTGCTAAAAAATTGATCATTAAAAAAAGTTTTTTCAAAGAACTATTTATTTATTTTTCTTCTTATTTATTTCCTTCTTATTTGCTGATTTTCTACTAACTGATTTCTGCTTCTAATTTTTACTAATTCCTTCCTTCTGTTTGTTTTGGATTTAATTTGCTCTCTTTTTTCTTGTTAACTGAGGTCAATACTTACAACATTGACTTTATCTTTTTTTTCTTGTCTACCATAAGCATATGCATTATTTCCCTCTCAACATTGCTGGATCAATATCCCACAGATTTTGGTAAAATGAGTTGTTAATACTCCTCAGTTCCAAATATTTTCTAAATATTTTTTAATTTCCATGATGATTTTTTTTTGGGAGGGTGATGGCTTATGTGAAAGCATGTAGTTGAATTTTCAAATATATAAGAATTTTTCAGATACTTACTCATTTTTTACTTCTAATTAGATTCTGTGCGGTCAGAGAATATACTTTGTATGATTTAATTTTTAAAAAATTGATGGAAACTCATTTTATGAACTATAAAATGGTTCCCAACCTTATATGATGGTTTATCTCCGTGAATGTTCCATTTGCACCTAAAGAAGAATCTATATTTTACATAAAACTCTGAATATCAAATAGAAACTATTGGTTGTTAGTGCTTTTTCAGACATTTATATACTTATTTTTTTTGGTTTATTTTTTCTATCAATCTTTGGGAAAAGAAAGTTGAAATTTTTAAGTATACATATGGATTTATTAAAATCCTGTGGATTTTATCTATGTTCTGCTTTCAGTAGTACCTTTCCAAAGGTGTTACATATAATACACACGCAAACATTTTACTTTAGAGACTATGTAGAAAAGAAACAATATCTGAATTTAAAAATTAATCTCAGAATAAGTTTCAAATTGCCAAAATTAATATAGTTAAATAAATTATAGTCGAATGCTGAACTATTTTGTGAGAAAATAATTCTATGTAGAATATGCATTTTTACTTTCATAATATGATAGAAAAATTACTAGATTTCATTTACATTAACTTCAAACAGAATCCCAAAAGAAGTTATATAGACCACAGGTGATATAAATGTATTACATTACTATATATTAAAATAACATATATTATCTGTTACTTCATATATATGTTATAATAAAATAATAGCTAATACAAATAAAGAGTAATAGTTGTTGCTAAATGTTTTGTATATGCTGATGGTTTGCGTGAATCCTGTATCAAAGGGATGATAGAAACGAGAATTATATTCAGTATACTTTTTAGATTCCCAGTAACCTCAGATTATGTAACTGAAAATATCAAGGCGATTAATAGCCTTTCACTGATTTTTGTAACTAGTTTTGTCTTGCTTTACATAAGAAAGCCAAAAATAATTATGGGTCTTTTTGCATGTCCTGGTAATGATGAGTAATAAAGATGACAAATCACGTTGAATACACATATTTAAAAACATACTCCTCAAAGGATTTCTTCACCTGTCATTCAGTAATGATTATATAATTTTATAATTTCCCCCACCCATTGTTTTTCTTCTTTCCCATGTACCAAAGAGAAAAGACAAGCATACAAAACTGTATTCAATACAGGATAGACCTTGAGAAGTAGATACTCTAAATAATGGTAGCAATGATGTGTAGCAATTATGGGGGAAATTATTTCATCAGACTTTGGTGAAAACTTACTAAGTATTGAGCACCATGCTAGGCATTGAGGATTTCTCCTCTCAAAATGCATATGTTGAGGTAAATAGATATGTTTATATTTTCAGTATAAAACAGGAGTATACTGATGGAGGCACACCCAAGGTGGTATGGGAGGGCAGCTGAGGCTTTAACATGTGATTTTATTGAAAAGGAGTTACCTTAGCTGGTTTTTTAAAGATGGAAAAAAAAAATCATAAAGGAAAATAAAGATGGAAAAGCATTCTGGGAAGAGAATATTATAAAGAATGGACACACTAGCTACCAGCCAGCTTAGCACAAGGAATTATTAGTTCAGTATCTCTAGATCATAAAATGGAGTGCACAGAAGCTGCTTAAGAACCAGGTTATAGAATTTATAAGTTCTGCCAAGGAAGGTAAGATAACTCTGAAGGAAATAAAAAGGTATTGAAGAGTTTCAAAGAGGTGCTTCACATTACTAGTTTAGCTAGATTAACATGATTTTAGGTTGATCAAGTTAAGAAGAATAAAATCAAAGAAAAAAAAGATGAATTAGGTGGCTGCTGTGACAGTGTTTCCAAGAAATAAAGCAGGTCTGAACCAAGGTAGTGCTAACAGGGATTAAAAGCAGGGTAAGGATTAGAACAATTTAGAAGCTAACACTTTGAGATTTGTCCACTGATTGATTATGACACATAAGGGAAAAAGGAAACAAATTAAGTCTGATTTCTGTATTTTGGTTAAGTTAATGGATTAGAAGTCATCAACCTATAAACTTTGATTTCCTGAGATCATCACAAGTAAGCATGTGGAGAGATTGCCAGTTCCTAAAGTCACCAAGATTAAAACCCTGAGAAATACCAACGTTTAGAAAGCTGGATAAAGGAGTCAGGGTGCTATGAAGAGATGAAGAGAACCAGACAAAAGGAGTTGGGTAGAGTCAAGAGTGTCAAGAGGGTGATCAGCATTGCCTAAGGCAGCAGAGAGGTGTTAGTAGATTTGGTAATGAGGTCATGTGGAACTGAAAGTGTTTGCCGGGGGGTGGTGGGGACAGAAAATAATTAAATGAATGTGAGCAGAAATAGGACGAAGACATAACAAATGTATACTTACAAACTGAGAATTCATTTTATAGATGTTTAACAGATGAGCTTCAGTGTCAACATAATTGAGATGGAACCTTATTTCTACCACAAAAATCTGTGTATCTTTGGGTAATCATGAGCCTGTTAAGGATCGGTTACCCCAAATGTAAATGGAGAAAAAGAACATCTATTTTATGGAGTTACTGTGAGCATTAAATGAGATGATACACTAAAAGTAAATAGCATGTACCTGCCATATAGTGAGTATATAGTTATCAGTATGTACAAATCTCATGAAAGTTTCTTTTTGTTTTGTTTTCATTTTTAGGGTGTAAATTTTTGCTGCTCATTTCATTTCAAATAACGTATTTATCAAATTTTTTAAAAAAATTTTTGGTTTCTCCTAAACCTCCAATGTAGAGGATTCATTGATTGTATCCCTCAGATCATGGCACAGTACATTATTGTTTCATTTATTATTTATTTGTTTATTTATTACTGTTGATGTTTACTTATTCTCTTTTATCCCCATACTACAATCTCCTTTTCTTCCTGTCACAAAGAAAACCATGTTATGTTTTGTGTGTGCATCCTAACGACATGGTTTCCTGTTGTGTTTTTTGCATACATTATTAAGTTTTCTAAATGGTTTCATGTAATGTGACAATCTGTTTCTTACTTTTTTATAACACAATATATTTCTTAACATCAATCTATGTGGTACCAAGTCTTCTAAATCAAGGGTATGTGTTCATGTATTCAACTGCCTTCGTTGACTGTGTGTGCTCATGACATTCTGCCTATTCCCATACTGATGGACACAGAGATTGCTGCCAATTTCTGCCACTATAAATGATATGCTCATGAACATCTTGTACATGATCTGGGCTTGCATCACATTTCTTCCAGATATGAATACCCTGAGTGGAGTAGCTTCACTCTTTCCAGAATATAATAATGCTAAATTTCCCCGACTAGTCCAGTGTGTTTCCAGACTGGCTTTGCAAGCCTGTGCTCCCATTAGCAGTACATGAGGGGTTCCCAATTCTTCTCTCCTCCACCAACACTTGGCATAACCTTCTTTCCAATGTTGTTTGGTCAATTGATAAAAAGCTATATATGTTGTTATGTCTATTTGCATAAGCATAGGAATTTATAATGATTTTGAGTTTATCTTCATGAGATTGTTAAAAGTTTTTTTTTTTTTAAAGATTTTATTCATTTATTTGACAGAGAGAGAGAGAGAGCACAAATAGGCAGAGAGGCAGGTGGAGAGAGAGGGGAAAGCAGGCTCCCCACTGAGCAGAGAACCTGATGCGGGGGCTCGATCCCAGGACCCTGAGACCATGACCCGAGCCAAAGGCAGAGGCTTTAACCCACTGAGCCACCCAGGCGCCCCTAAAAATTTTTACTTTTTTTTATTTTTTCAACTATTCACCAAATTATGGGCCTAGAACGCAAATGAAAATTTGATAACTTGCTGAATGAAGATAAACAAACCCAATTCCCCAGATTCTCCCTAAGTTTTATTTTATTTTTTTTAAAGATTTATTTATTTATCTGAGAGAGAGACTCAGAGGGAAAGTGGGAGGAGGGACAGAGATAGAGGGAGGGAAAGAATCTTAAGCTGACTCCCCTGCTGAGCGTAGAGTCCAACACAGGGGTTGATCTCATGACCCTGAGATCATGACCTGAGATCAAATCAAGAGTTGGAGGCTTAACTGACTGAGCCAACCAGGCATCCCTACATGTGTATTTAAATCAGAGAATATTAAAGCTAAAAATAATCTTAGCTACCTAGACAAGATTTTGGATTTAAATGTAGGGATAGTTTCAAATTTGGGAGATTTTTTGGAATCATAATAAAAATATAAAGAAATTTCCTGGGGCTATAGCATACTATCAGAACTGATAATTTAGTACAGTATTTCCCAATGTTGTTCACTTCTGTCTAGTTTACAGTTACTTACCCCTTAGCCACTAGCTTATAATAAATTCTAGCTGTCCCCTAATTCTCTCCCAAATTCTTGAACAATTCTCACTCTTTTTCAAAATTCCCTTAAACAGCAATTTTAAGGGGCTCAGTGGGTTAAAGCCTCTGCCTTCGGCTCAGGTCACGATCTCAGGGTCCTGGGATCGAGCCCCGCATCGGGCTCTCTGCTCGGCGGGAAGCCTGCTTCCCCCTATCTCTCTGCCTGCCTCTCTGCCTACTTGTGATCTCTCTCCTCTCTATCAAATAAATAAATAAAATATTTAAAAAAACAGCAATTTTAAGACAGATATCATCAAGATATCATCATCCTCATTTAAACCAAGACTTCATCTCTGTCAAATTCTTGTTTTGTTGAAAGCTATGTGCTTTTGAAGTGATTTTTTTGAAAGAGCTCTGACATGAGGTGGTCCCTTTCTCATAGGCCTAAAAGCTCCATAGATAAAAATGCAAAGGTAGAGACATACTTGTTTTTTTCTATTTATGGTAGTGAATTGAATTTCAATTTAGAGTGTAATTTACACCTTTCCAATTTATTGAAGCAAAACACCCCAAGCAACAATGAAATCTGGTTTTCCTGATTTCTTGCTGCTCTTCTGTCCAATTAGCTTTTTATTTATTTCTTCCCCATAGCCTAAACACAGCACAATTACTTAATTTTATTTTCTAACACTATTTTCTTTTAGTAGACTCCACGAAGAAAAAATTCTTACTTTGAATGTAGGATCCCTATATGCCTCTAATGGATATTTGTTTGTCCAATATAACATTTGTTGGATTCGAGCTTATATGTAATTAATATGTACTTAATTCTTCACCAGTGTTATTAGCAAGATATTTTCTCTCTTTTTTTAGCAAGATATTTTCTTTATAAATCTTGGTGATTCATTAGACATAACGGTTACATCATTAGGCTTGTGGGTTTTTAAAAAGCTTTTTCTCTAAATAACAGTCTAATGAGTAATAGTATAAGAAAAAATTTAGCCCAAGAATTTGTTCTCTCCAATCTCTTTCCATATCACCTTTTGGCAGGGGTGGCGGGGTAGAGTGGGGGTAGTCTAGCTCAGTATCATACAGACATAAAATTGGTTTTATATTGTTGACTCTACTTCTTGTGCTACTGCTCTATGTATTCCGTAGGTTTTAAACTATTATTTAAATTCCAACTAGTATTACAAACAATTATAACTTTGTCATGATACAAATAGATGTGCTTTTCAGAGAGGTAACTCCCAAAAAATCGAAGTAGTTCATCATAATTGAAATGGGACACTAAATCTGTTTTTATTTCTTCACTACCACTTGAGAGTGAGAGAGAATAGTGAAGACCAAGAACTCAGCAAAGAACATAAATCCTTATTTTTTTCTGCAGTTTTACCCATACTGTAAAATTACAAAATTCAAAGCTATAGAAAGTTTATTTTAAATATACAGCTATTCAAAAGATCAAAGCACAACTGAAATCAACAATTCAATTCTGTTTCAAAATGTTTAGAACTCTCTGTCAACCCAAGACTATGGATTTAAAGAATATGGGTCTTTGTACAAACTGGAAACGGAGGTAGGCTAGGATCCGAGTAGAGTGAGGTGCGGGTGCTGTTTAGGGCGTCAGTAAACAAGTAGAAGGTAAACTGCTTCCAACCCATAGCTTCATCACAACTGCAACCTTTATTTTGCCACAACACACTACATTCAACATAATCATGAAGGTATTTAACTGAGACCAAACACAAAAAGACTCAAAGAAAGAGCATTGAAATACTTTCGATTTTACCCTACCCATACCATACTCATTAATACATTGCAAGGTAGTTCTATTCTCTATGATGTTCTAGTAGATACACAATCACCAACTCTCTTCTCTTCTGTTATCGGGGCCCTCAAAAATCAGGTTTTGTTTTTATTTTTGTTTTTAACTACAAGTCCTTCGGATTGCTCTAAGATCTTTGGAAGAACATTTATCGTCAACTGGTCTTTGATAACTCAGATTTTATATGCAAACTTTCTTCTGTTTTATTTCAGTGAATAGATTTATTACATTTTTCTGTATCAATATGGTTACAATGAAAACTATGATGTTTGATGGTTTTTATTACTTTTTGTAGACTTTGTCTTAGCTGGTTCTTGATGACTAAGAAAATCATTCGTGAAACAAGCATAAGGAAGCTCTTTGTCTTCTGAAAGAAAATAGCTCTTTAAGCACTTAAAATTACACTTTTAAAAAATATGTCAAAATATTGTGCTACTGTGATATATTCATCTTTGTAGCTTTTAACTAGCTGAGAATATGCACTGTTGTGGATTTGTAGAAAACACTGTTAAAATATTGCTCTCAGTAATGAAACTTAGAGACTGGCTAGTCCCCAGAACATTTAATGGTGCTAGAGAGCCCTCTGGGTAAATATCTGTGTTTCGTCATTCAGGCAATGTTGACAAGCTCATTGAAGCAGACATGCTTACTGCACTTAATATATTTTGCTTTTTCCCTTCTCTATGTTCATCCATATGTTTTTTGATGATAAGAACTGAGGAAAAGCCATGGTTTCAGGCTGGGTAAGTCTGTTCTGAGTAGCTCATTTCACTATAATCTTCAGGTCCTTCCAGTTGCTTTCATTGTATTATTAGAGTTTCCAGAAGAATACAGACGGGGGTGCATTTGCTGTCTTCTGAGTCACAGTAAACACGGCACCAACTCTTATACCATAGGACGTTGGAAACACCATCTTGCCCCCAGTGGGGATACACTTGAGCAGTATAGCTATAGTGGTCCATGTGAGATGAACTAAAATCTAGACGAAGGATGAAAAATATCTTTTTCATCTGTGAGCGGAGAGAAAAATGAGTACTCTATGAATCTGGTTGTTTTCCAGCTTTGTTTGATGATAAATTCTGGTCTTCTTAATACATTCTACATGCACTGGTCAAAATATTTTCATGACATTCACAAGTTTGATATTATCTTCATCCTTTGTATTTAAGCTTTAAGTAAATATTTGGCAGTTAATATAGTCAGTTTGTCTTTGTGAGTGGTAGAATGTAATTTTATTAGATGTTCAAGAGCTCTTAGTTTTTCCTCTTTTAGAATAAAAATAAATTTCTTTTTTTCAAGTTAATTGGTATAATTACGTTTTCATATTTGAAATAGTGTACTGGCTACTGTTTTAAGTTTTTAGTTCTCTGTAACATACCGTGGTAAAACTCATCAATATATGATAGTTGAACTTTTCTCATCGCAGCTTTATAGCGGAATTAATCCTTAATGCCCTAAGATATTCATTGTGTGTAATGAATGAACTTCTATGTGTCTAGTATGCGACATACATTCTTGGGAGAGCTGACAAAATAGTCACTCAAATCATATCCAGTAAGGTTTAAATCTTTTGTAAAACTCCAGTTAAGAAAAATTAGAATTTAAGATGTTTTTGAACTTTCCCTTCTTCGGATAAAATTTCATGTTGAAGATAGAATGGAATTCAGATGAAAGCTGAACTATTCTGGATGAAATACAAGAGGAGCCTGGAGAAATTCTATGGGTGGTGTTAAGCAGTGCCCATAGATGAATGGTACACAGTTACAAAGCTGTACTGTTATGAGTAGTGTAGATGCCTTAAGCACTGATAGCTAGAGATATTATGCAGCATGTGCCTCATAGAATTCTATCATGTCCTCTTGGAATAATGAGTCAAAAATTTTAGGAAAAAAAATGCATATTCGGATAGCTCCAATAAAATCCAAGGTGACTCTATATTTCTGGAATGATGGAGTAGACATACTTTTCCCTCTTTCTCCCTACTAAGTACAACTAAAAGCTCTGGATACTATTTATTAACAACGACAACAACAACAGCAACAACACATAGATTCTGACAAGTAGAAAGAAGAAGGCAGACCAGCCTGTAACTTGGGACCGAAACAGTGACAGAGTGGTGAGTTTTCTGGGCTTCCTTTTTGCTTCATATAACCAAGCCTGGAGTTGAAGGAGGTGGTGACCTAGAAATACCAACAAACACAAACCAAAAGAGAGAACAAAAGACTATTCCCTCTGACCAAATACCAGGAAATAGGTAGCCTATTGCTACCTATTTTTAGATAGTAACCACTCCAGTTCAGCCAAACACCACTGAAAAAAAACAAGGCCTCACCCCTAGTCCTGCCAGCAAAGGCTGAATGAGGAGCCGAGACTGATGTCAGACAACACCAAGTACAAAGCCAGGTGGCAATGAGTCTTCTAAACTTTTGCTATAAAAACCATGTGGGGAGCCTAGAATTTCATCACCTGGCAATAAAGTGTATGCTTCTTCTTCCTGAGTGGGGTTATATCAGAGGAGGACTGGAGGAAAGTTAGAATTTGCATCACTGCTCAGTGGTAATAAGGCCACATTCCCATCCCTATGGGGTTAGTGAAGTCCAAGTGGGGAGGACAAACAAGGTACTTTTACTTTTTCCAGCCAGGGAGTTACTTGTGGAGATCTTATGGGAAGCATGAATTCCCACCTCTACTAGGCAGTATTGTGGATCCATTCCCTTGAATATCAAGGAGGTCATGAGGGGGTTTTACCATATTTACCACCATCTGCCGGTGAGAAGGTGGTGTCCTCTTCCCCTATTTGAGAGGTGTCAGAATAAACCAATCCAAACTTAGTAAAATAAGGTTCAGAATCTCATTATATAATACCTAAATGTTCAGGATTCAGTATGAAATCATTTTTCACACCAAGGACTAAAAGCATTTCAAACTAAATGAAAAAGAAAAAGACAATCAATAATTGCCAACATCAAAATGACAGAGATGTCAGAATTAACTGAAAAGATTTGTGTCATCAGAGTCCAGAAAAAGATAAGAAAAAAGCAGAGTTGAAAAAATAGTCAAAGAAATAATTGCTGAAAAAGTTTCCATGGGACACCTGGGTGGCTCAGTTGGTCGAAGAGTGGACTCTTGGTTTCAACTCAGGTCATGATCTCATGGTTGTGAAATGAGCTCCCACATCAAGCTCTGAGCTCGGTGTGGAGTCTGCTTGAGGATTCTCTCTTTTCTTCTCCCTCTGCACCTCCCCCTTCTTGTGCCCTCTCTCTCTAAAATAAATAATAAATAAATCTTTAAAAAAGTTTCCAAATGTGGCAAAAGACATACATTCACAGATTCAAAAAAAAAAAAAGACTGAACTAGCTTAAAACACGATAAGCCCAAGAAACCCAAAATAAGACACACTTGTGAAACAAAATCCAAAACAAACACTTGAAAACACCGAGAGAAATGATACCTCATCTACAGAAGCAAAACACTTTGAACTGCCACAGATTTCTTATTAGAAACCATAGAAACTGAAAAAAGTGCAGAAAAACAAAACAAAAGAAAACAAAACTGTCAACTCAGAATCATATAATCATCTGACAATATCATTAGGAATGAAGGGGATATCTAGACAGAAGGAAACTAAAAATATTTTTGCCAGAAGACCTATATTAAAAGAATGGCTAAAGGAAGTTCTGTAAACAGAAAGGAATGATAAAGAAATCTGGGAACATCATAAATTAGTAAAGAACATAGTAAGCAAACTATGAGTGTATATAAATGACTTTCCTTTTCCTCTTGAGTTTTTTAAATAATGTTTGATGGTTGGAACAAAACCTATAATATCACTTGATGTCGTTCTAGATGTATAAAGAGGAAATATTTAAGAAATTTTGTATTATAAATGGAGGCAGATAAAGGGATGGAAAAAGAGATAAGGATTCTACACTTCACATACTAGTAAAATGACACCACCAGGAAACCATGACAAATTATGTACATACAATAAAATGCTTAGAAAAATAATTGAAAAAAAAACTGCAAAGATTTACACTCAAAAATGCTATAAATAAATCAGAATGAAATTCTAAGAAAAAAGTTTCAATAGCCCATGGGAAGGCAGGTAAAGAAAACAGAGCAATGAAAAAGAGAGCACAAAAAGAAAAAATAAAATGGCAGACTGACACATTAATACACTGATCATTAAATTAAACATAAATGATCTAAATTTAATAATTTAAAGACAAAAATTGTCGGAATTGATAAAAAACATGATGCAACTATATACTGTTTACAATAAACTTAAATATAACAATATAGGCAGGTTAAAATAAAAGGATGGTAAGTTACATCATACCAACATTAATAAAAAGATAGCAGAAGTGACTGTATTAAAGAAAATTACAAGAGACAGGGAGAAGCATTATATAATGATACAAGGGACCAGTTCATTATGAAGTGTAATCCTAAATGTGTATGCACCAAGAAAAAGAGCTGCAAAATATATAAAGTAAAAATTGACAGAATTAGAAAAGAGAGATACACAAATTTAGAATTATAATTAAAGACTTCAATACCCATCTCTCAACAATCAATAGAACTAGATGTAAAATAAACAATAAAAATCTCAATAACACCAGCAAGCAAGAGTATCTAACAGTGTTGCTCCCAAAAACGGCAGTAGTGGCATACTTTAATAGAGCCCATGGAACATATACCAAGATAGTCCATATATTGGCTGGCCTTAAGTCTCAACAAATTTTAAATTTAAATCATACATAATGTGTTCTCTGGCCACAAAGGGACCAAACCAGAAATCAATTACAGGAGTATAATAGGAAAATATCAAACAAAAACTATTCAACACACTAAGCCCAAATAGGAGGGAACTTTTTAAAAATATATTGAACTGGATAGAAATGAAGATACAATATATCAGTATTTGTGAGACACAGCTGAAGCAATACTGGGAAAGAAGTTTAGATCATATAAAAGCTTATACTTTAAACAACCACTTAAAGAACCTAGAAAAACAAGAGCAAAATAAACCCAACGCAAACAAAAGGAAGGATATCAGAAAGACAACAAAAATCTATGAAATGGAAAACAGTAACACAATAGAGAAAAACAAATGAAACAAATAGCTAGTTCTTTGGTGAGATTAATAAAATTATCAACCCTCAAGCAAGACTGATGAAGAAAAAAGAGAAGACACACATTTCTAATGTCTGGAACATAAAAGGGAATATCACTACAGACCCTGCAGACATCAAAAGGGTAACAAAAAGATACTACAAACCTACAAACATTTCTACACATAATAAATTTGACAATTTAGGTAACATGGACAAATTCCTCTACAAACACAAACTACCCAAACAGAATCAGGCAGAAATAGAAAGTCTCGATAAACTTACAACTATTAAGGAACTTGAAGCTATAATTTAGAAATCTTCCTAAAAGATATCCCCCAATCTCTGTTGGGGTAACTGAAAAATTTTACCAAGTGTTGAAGAAATTAACACCAATTCTATATAATATCTTCTAGAACCTAGGATAGAATGCTTTCCAATTAATCTTCTGCAGCTTATATTATCCTGATACCAAAGCCAAAGAAGAGATCAGTGTTTCTTGTGAATATAGAATCAAAACTCTTTTTTTTTTAGAATCAAAACTCTTAATAAACATTACCAAATAAAATTCAGCAATATAAAAAAGGAATTATACACCATGCCAAGTGGGA
Source organism: Potos flavus (assembly GCA_028534135.1). NCBI lineage: Eukaryota > Metazoa > Chordata > Mammalia > Carnivora > Procyonidae > Potos > Potos flavus. The sequence continues at coordinate 47,584,699 of CM052900.1, forward strand.
TTTATTCCAGGGATGCAAGACTGGCTCAGTGTTTAAAATCAATCGATGTAATCCACTATATTAACTAGCTAAAGAAGAAAAATCACAAATTCATATGCAGAAAAAAAACATTTATCAGAATTCAACATGCATTCATGCCAAAAATCCTCAGAAGAATAGGTATAGAGAAGAAATTCCTCAAATTGATAAAGAACAGGAACAACAGCAAAAACTATAGCTAACATTACACCTATTAGTGAAAAATTAAATGTTTTATCCCTCAGATCGGAAAGGACATTTGCTCTCCATGCTTTTATTCATGAGTGTTGGCAAATACAAGAAAAGAAAACAATAGGCATACAAGTTGGAAAAATAAGAAGTGAGTTTCCTATTTTCAGATGATGTAATTGTCTGTGTAGAAAATCCCAAAGACTCTCTGAGAAAACCCATAAAGAATTAATAGATTAGTCACAATGTCACACCATAGAAAATAAACCTATGCATCAAATGTATTTCTATATATACTAATAATTAACACATTGACTCCAAAATTAAAAATATGATTTGCAATAATTTAAAAGAAAAAAGAAAACTATACATACAGCCACCATGCAAATCAACAATTTCACTCTTGGGCTTTTATTCCAGAGAAATAAATTTTTTTTTCCACACAAAAAAACTGAAAAGTATGTTAATAGAAGCTTTATTTATATTGCCAAAAAAATAGAAACAACTCAGATTTCTTTCATGAGGTGAATATTTAAAATAATGTAGCAAATCCATGCCAAGGAATATTACTCAGTTGTAAAAAAGAATGAACTATTGATATATGCAATAACCTGGATGATTTTCCAGAGAGTTATGAGTGAAAAAAGTCAATATGCAGTCTGATTTTATTCATATAAAATTATTGGAATGATAAAATTATGAAAAGGAGTACAGATTATTGCCATTATTGTCATTGCCAGGGTTTAAGAAGAGGTGGGGATGGGAAGGAATTTGGGATGTGTAAAAAATGGCAATATAAGCGATACTTGAGGGGGTAGAAACGTTCCATGTCCTGAATACCAGTATCAATATCCTGGCTGCAATGTGGGACTACAGTTTTGCAAGGGGTTAGCATTGGAGAAAATGAAGTAAAGCATACATAAAATCTCTCTGTATTATTTCTTAGAACTACATGTGAATCTAAAATTATCTCAAATAATACAAAATGCAGATAATGTGGAAAAGAAAGCTTTCACAGTTGCTTTTCTCCTGGTATCACTAGTGCATTGGCAGATTATTCCTACAGTGAGATTTCAGTTACCATATTAAATGCTTAGTGTCATTTAACATGGACATATGCCAAAAGTAAATACTGTCTAATTATAATGTTTAAGTGTATTCTTTGCTGAAGAGTTTGATTCCTACCAAACATATCTAGCAATGAGTGTAAAACAACCAATTTGCATCATCAACCTGCAATTAGCTCACATATACTTTCCTCTTGCCTTTTCAGTGAGGAAATGTTTTCAAAATAACAACAATGTGTATAGTTTTACTAAATATGTACTTGCCTATTCAATTAATAAAGACATTTTGGACATGCGGTACATATTTAGTATAGGCAGAAAAAAACAGTAATTGTCTTTAGAGCCCTTTGGTTTAGGGATAATAAAAAAGATGCCAGTGATTCTGGAAATACATCAACCAAGTGATGACACATTACATTTTAAGCCTCCATACTATGTAATGACTGAAATAATTTTACCAAATTTTGAAAATAATATTTGTCAGGACATCTGGGCTGAAATGTCCTCTTAAAAAATAAAAGTAAATAAATAAGGACATTACCACATGGTTTGAAACTTTGTATCAAATTAAGTCACTCTAGATTAGAATTTCCATGATTATATACCTATCTCCTTTACATTTTCAAAAGCAACATTATTGCAAAAAGGAAGCCTTTCTGTGAATACTTGAAAAGCAATGTGGTATTCAGGGACTTCAAAATCATCCTTTTGTCTCTGACCAGTATACATGCCAAAGAAAATTAAAGCAAGAAAGCAAATGAATCCCTTAATGGGCAAAATAATTTGGTAAGGATCACAATTTGGGTCAGATCGGTTACACTCTATTGAAGGTCATAAGACAATAGTAATGCTACTTACATTTTGGCATTGCTGAAACATTCTTTGCTTTTCATTGGTGCCTAGGGAAAATTATGTAATTATTAAGTATAATAACACTTCTTGAAAAAGAGATTGTTTCATTGGATCAAAAGATAGGCTGCCAAATTTAGCCATGGTCCTTTCTTTTTCTTTTTCTTCATAAAGCAAAAGTAATTGCTTTCTGTTTATTCTTTGCCTATTCTATGAAACTTATTTTGAAGATAGTCATACAAAATGTTCGCATGGACAATAAGAGGTACTTTGTAGACTAGGTGTTATTTAATTAAATATAAAAAGCTAATTTAAAATAATACTATGGCCACAATAATGAGACAGCTCTGACTGAAGGCCACTAGAATGCTTTTAGCATCCCCCTCCACATCGGACGGTGGGAAAGAGGAGTTTTCTCTTCACAATTCAGTCTCCATCCATCCTGACTTATACTGAGAAATACATTCAGTATTATTTTAGCTTCCATTTGCTCTTTTCTCTTTGATTGGTTAGAATAGTATCAAATGTCTGAAATAAAGTATTCTTTTAAAATATATATATATATATTTAATTTATATGGATAAATATACATATGTCTATCTGGGTGGAGAAGAATCAGAGAGATGGAAAAGAGTCAGAGGGGTGGAGAAGAGTCAGAGAGGATATTACAATCACAAATTGAGTCATTCTTTTACTAAGGTGGCAAAATACAACTAGGAGTATTTTTGAATCACTGTCGTTCAATTACTAACTGAACATTACAGGAACAATAGAATAGAACATTGAAGTTATTGACAGCATAGATCTACACTACCTATTTAATAGTAAAATAAGGGGTGCCTGGGTGGCTCAGTTGTTAATAGTTAAATAAAAATTTTCTTCAAAATTAAGAGACTGTATCAATCCTTTTCCTTTCACAAATCCTACTACATCATCTTCCATGTTGTTCTTAGTTGTATCTGTTAGTGTAACGATTTATTTCACACCAAATTTAGTCATCCTTGAATTAAGCTGTTTCTAATACTCATGTCTCTCAGCCTTTTGTATTAAGATACTACTATTATCCAAAGGGTTATTGATCTATGGTTGATATTAATTCAATGATCAACATAAACGCAGAGTAGAGCTATAGTTACACAGTTAAGTGGGTGCCCTTTCTTGAAAAGATTTCAAAACTATTTTAGGTATGATTGAGGACCAGGACCACAGTATCTCCAGCTTAGCACTCTGGCACATAAATAATGGTAAAGTTTGAAAGACCTCCATGGGCGAGTAAGTTAAACAAACATAAAATTAAACAATTTTTGGGTTGTTTTACTGTAGGATATCTCAGAACTCCTATTATATTCATGGGCATATTAAATGGGATGTACTTTGGGAAATACTAATCCTTCCGTGGGAAAGAAAAGTCCTCTATGAGAAAAAATATCATATAAATAATATTCTCTTTTCCAACAGACATGTATCAAATTGCCTGACGAAGTCATCGAACCCAGGTACACAAGAATAATGCATTTAAAAGAATCATCTGCTGCCTATTTTTCATTTGTTGTGATATTTGATCCAAACTATTTCATGTCTCCCATTTAACTTCTTGAATAAAAAATTAAAGCTAAAAGCAGATCTAGTACAGGAGAAGAGCTGCAGAGGGCCAGAGGTAGGCCAGTGGGCTCTATTTTTGAAGCAGCCTTTTATTTCTGCATCTCTGATATCCAAGGCATAGCTTTCAAAAACACTTCTCTTGTGACTAGGTTGCTTTTATCTTTCCCATTTTATTAAAAGAGTTAAATGGAAGGTATTCAGAAACTCCAATTTAGCTTTTATTTTTCAATAAAATGACAGTCGAAAAACAGTATAGCCGCAGGAGAGGCAGGGCAACCTGGCACAGAGGGGGTGGATGCCCGCTGAGCTGGGACTACAAAGTGTTTGGATAACACACTCACCAGGCTTTCTAAATACCTTGGTGAGACACTGTAAGAAGAGGGCAAATAATAGTCTTCATCTTTGAATTCACCCGAGCTCTTTCTACTGTCATGAAATTTTTATTTAAAGAAATCTAAAAAGGAGACCATTTGAATATGGTTCTTGAATACTCTAATGTACTTGTTTTGGTTTGATGGCTTTGTGCCATACCTTAGAAAGTGTAAATTTCACATCTTCATTTTAAGTCAGAGAGCTTACCCCCTAGCCCTCTCTAACTAATCATAATGCTCTTTTGACAATGTGTCCTTAAGTAATATTTACTGATTTTATGCAGTGATGTCTTGAATTGTGAACATGAACTGCCTCCATAAATAATCTCAAACATCACACATTTAGGAAAGACAAGTTTGACAAAAATGCCACGATCCTTAAATAATTTCAGAATAATATCTCAATCTCATTTTCTTAAGGTGTACAATATTTAGAACTGGATATTTAGAAGAACACAATGCCTTGGCTTATTTGATCTTTTGTCAGCACCATGCAGTGTAATGGTGGTCCTGCTCACTAATTGATTTTAAGAATGGTGTATGTATATGGATAACACTACTAATTGACAGGTTATGATATAGAAAAGTTCGTAATGAATCTAATATAACATACTGAATCAGATATAACAAATTTTGCAAATATTATCAGTCTCGTTTTAAACAATTCTAAATGAGAAAGGATTTAACATTGGTAGAGACCTGGAGTTAAATAGGAGAGATTAAAATGAAGGAAGGGGCAGACCTTTCCATAATGCAACACTGAGAGAAGTTTAGAGTCAAAAACTCAGACTCCTGGGTCTACTCTTCTAAGATGTAGATTTTTGTGACCTTAGAAGCAAATCTGAATGTCACACCTCGTTTTGTCTTGCTCCTGGATGGAGATATTCTGCACTGAGTGAAAGCTGAATTCTGGGTTTTGCAGTGGCCCCCTTGTACATCCAAGCCTTTTTCACTCAGATGAGCCAAATTAAAGTATTAGTGAAAATGAGTTTCTACAAGAAACATGAAAGTTTCTGTTGTTCTGAGTAATTCCTAGTGAGAAATCAGTGTTACAAATATAAACTTTTTTTCCCAAATGTTAGCTTACAAAGTCAAACATTTATCTTTTTATTAATTAGCTAATATGCTGGCATGTACATATACTACATGAATAGCTGTACGGTATTAATTCAAAAGCACCAAAGTGCGGGTTTTAAGAGTTTACAATTTAATATTAAGATTAATTGATTTTTCCAGTAGGAAAAGAAAAACACAAACTAATTATTTTAATCTCATTTTAAAGGCATAGCATTTTCAGTGTAGAGTCGGAAGTAAGACGCTACACTAACTTTAGACTATCTAGGGGATAAAACCCATTTGCTAGCTGTGTGACTTGGAGCAAATTATTTAACTTTTCTGTGGTTCAATTTTCTCATTTGAAAAAAGGAATGAAAATAACACATATGTACAGTTATTCTGTATTTTAAAAGAATTAATATTTATAAACTATTTTAGAAGTATTTGAAATGTAATAAATGCCTTAACTGTTAGATATTATTAAAATGTGGCATGCAGGATAAGGCATACCATTTTTCCTTTGTTCACCTGGTTATTGGATTAATGCACTAGCACATTTCCCCTTCAATCCACTCTTAGTAATTGTTACCCTAGAGACAGAAATGTTTATCCAGCCCTCTTTTTTACTAGTAGTCAAAAGTTCATCAAAAGTAAAATTAACTGGAAGGATATAATAGATAGAATTAGAGGGGAACAACCCTCCATGATACTAATGTCTGAATTTTCAGGACATCTTCTGGTTGTCCCTTGGTATCTCTTTTATCACCTAGCAGATTACCCAATAGATTTCCCTTGATGAATCTTTGCTTAAATCTGAATATATAAATTATTTTGACTTAAGTATTTTTGGTGGAGAGAAAATATTATAAAAGTTGGCTTTATATTTCCTACAAAATAAGCTATCCCTATACTTTAAAAAAGTCGTTACAAGGCCAAATGTTTTAAATTTACCAATGAGTGCATCAAATAACAGTGAAAATCAAAATGCAATCATTACAAAAAATTCTTTAATATGTTGATACATTTGTTGTAACTGCTTAAAGTCAAAAAACCAGACATACCAGGTGGATTACTTAACTTTCATTAAATAAACAAGATTAACTCTTACACGCCTCCTTTCCTAATGAAAGAAGCCATCTGCTTTATTCAAAAAGATTCCTGGAATTGTGACTCTTATTGGTTCCTATATTACAGTTTTCATTCGGTAACACTGGCTAATTAATAGATTGATTGCATTTTGTCTATTTTAACTTTATAGAATGAAAGCTTCTTAAGAGATGTGATAACACCAGAAATGATATTCCAAGGGACATATGATTCTATCGCCTAGAGATAACTCATTACTTAGGCAGAAAGAATTGCTATTAAGGATGGAATATAAGATGCAGAACCTTTATGACTATCTTAAAAACATTTAAATTTCAATATATTCTTCTGCCCACTGCCCGAGGAAGTGGAAAAATAGACCTATTGCCTAGATAATTCAGAGTAGCTATTCCCTTTGTGAGAATTGTCTGGAAAAAGTATATCAATTTTCCTTTTTCAAGTTATAAAGCTTTTTTTTTTGCCGAAATTTGAGAAACACTGTTTTGACTAGTTGAAGACACTCAGGAACTCTTATGCCCTCTTTAAATTCATCACCACTATTAAAGTGTTCTTTCTGTCATGTTTGTAGCATTGACTGAAGCTTAGTTTCCAAACACGTTCAATTTTTAACTTTAATTGTGAAAATAATATACAATCATTGGAAAAAATCCAAACAACACAAGCTTATATAGAGTAGAAGTAAAGACATCTGTATCAAATGCCACCCCCCACTACCCTCCATAAAACTAGTCAGTTAATATTGCCAGCTTCAAGCTTCTAGACTTTGACAGTGTACATTAATGTACAATATATCTACAAGGGTGTAGATAATATACAATTTATACATGCAAATGACTACACATATTTTTCTACTTCTGTTTTTTTTAGTTAACACTGTATTTTGGAGATATTTCCATGCCAGTACAATGAAGACTGCATAATGTTTCAAAGCATTGATATACCAAAGTTTCTTCAACAATTCCTGCATTAAGGAACATTCTAGCGGCTTTCACTGTTGCTATTTTATACACTATTGTAGTAAACCTTACACATAAATCTATATGAATGTATTCGGACATTTTGGCAGATATGTCGAGTTGTTCTACATAAAGATGGTACAAATTCACATTCTTACTGATAGTCATACCTGATTTGCCAACTACCCAGGTCATTAACATATCATCTGTTGACTCAGTTGATGGGGAAGCAAGAGCATGTACTACAAATCTCAAGTAAGAGAGGAATTTTTGAGCTGAAATATTACTTAAGACTTAGAAGAGGGGTAGGAGTTAAGCAGAGAAGCTAGGGAAAATAACTCAGACAGAACAAATGGAACATCCAAAAGCCTGGAATCGAGACGGCATTGAGTGCGTGACAGGGAGGAAAGGAAGCATGTCAGAGTGGATGAGGAATGGTATGATTTAAAATATTATGCTTGCTCCTAAAACTTCTTCAAGGACAGCGTGGTTTATTTCTTATTCGGGTGTCAATTTATGAAAGCTGGTTTAAGATGACGCTTTGCTAACTGATGCTAATGTTAAACTGAAATGTTAATCAGAAACAACTAGAGGACCATTCCCCAGAAGCATCTGTTTTTTGCCAGATTTTCTCTGAGGAAAATGCCTCATTGTGGAAATTTCAAAATAGAAGGAGAGATGCCATGACTGGATGTCAATTTAACTCAAGTGCAGACTTTGGTACCTCTTAAATTACATAGCATAAGATAATATTCTTTCTCTCTATAGGACCAATTTTGGCAGCACAAAACATTAACAGATAATTATAGCACCACTGAAATTTTTGATAATTTTAACATGGATGCCATACAGCATATGATTAAATAAATCAAGTTAAAATTGAGAGTAGTGGTTCCTGAATATTTGTTATAAACTTGATATATTTTATTAGGAAATAACAACTGGGAAACTTTAAATATGAATCTTCACATACATCTCCTTTTTGGATTAGAAACTTATCTAATTGCTCATTTACATAAAATGCTCATGTTATATTAAAAGAGTGTACAAACACACTTTTTACTAACATTTTGTTCATGAATTCCTGTTATGTATTTCACAAAAGCCATATGATCATCAATCACTGATCTTATATCTATAATTAATTATTTAATGTTCTGCTCTCTAATTGCTACAGAACAATTGACATAACAGGATAAATATCTTAAAGATCACACTGAGGAGCAGGATTCTGTCTTCAAACTCTTTAATGTAAAATGTGACAAATTTATCTCACTTCTTTCGATACCATAATATTATGCAAATTTCCTTAAAATAAAAAAGCAAGATATACCCTTGAAAAAGGTGTACATTGAGAATATGGAGCTGTTTCAAATAAGAGGTGGTTATCAATATTTGTAAAACTTAATTCAAATTAAAAGAAGAAAGTTCTTTCAAAGACACATAGTATTGTAAGGGAGCAAGAAGATGTGAAGACTGGCAGATTTCTTTGGATAGGAACAAAGGCAGGGATATAAGGACCAGAAGATGCTTTTCTTTAGGTACACTAAACTCTTATGAAATTATAAATTCACACTTTTACTAAAAGGGAGAGGAAGAATTCCTCCACATTTGATCAATGATATACCAATGAAGAGAAAGATCAACTACACGGGAAATAGGTGACTGTAGGTGCAGCCAGAAAAATCATTTTCCATGAAGACAGAGGATAATCTAAATTCTTTGCTTTGATGTTTTCACTCCCGTGGTTGCGATGTGGCAGATAGCTAAAATTAGAGGAAAATTTATCTAAAGGCAAGCTTAAAATGGAAAATCAAGCTCCTAAGTATTACTTCAGTTATTCTCATTAATAGCGACAAGTTCTTTATGGGTAATACTCAACTATTATTAGAACTTCATTGCAATTGTCTCTTAGTTTCTTCCAGTTTTGCTTATGATTTTCCAGTTATTCCCAAATATTTATTTTGCCTGTTCTTATAACAATTTGGGTCAGTTGGAATTTCTTTTGTGTCTTGTATCTAGTGACTTTTTTTTCTAGTTATGCTGATGTTTGCCATAATGTTCTGACATTGAATGAATACATTTAATCTCCTCTTGAAGACTTTAGACTTGCCAAGAGTTCTGAAGACAAACATGATAAAAGCTATCAGAGGAACTTTCCCTATATGGGTACTGTCAAGGGTTTTTCTGCTCTGCCACAAGATAATTACTCTTTTTAATTTTAATTTTTTAAAATATTTTATTTATTTATTTGAAAGAGTGAGCGAGAGAGCACAAGCAGGAGGAGGAGCAGAGGGAGAGAGAGAAGCAGACTCTCCACTGACCAGGGATCCTGATGTGAGTCTGCATCCTAGGACCCTGAGATCGTGACCTAAGCTGAAGGTAGATCCTTAACCTACTCAACCATCCAGGTGCCCCCAAGATAATTACTTTTTTAAGTAAACAAAAATATTAACATTGATACTCATGTATTGTAATACTCACTATTCAAATGGAATAGAGTCAAAGAATTATAGTCCACTTTAAAATTTCAAAGCCATAGATTCTTAGGTTAGAGTTAATTTAATTGTATTGTATTGTGCTGTATTTCTGAAAGACAGAGCAAGTGGGGGTGGGGCAATAGGGGGAGGGAGACAGAAGGAGAGAGAGAATCTTAAGCATGGTCCACACTCAACGTGGAGCCATCACAGTGCTTGATCTCATAACCCGGAGATCATGACCTGAGCTGAAATCAGGAGTCACACACTTACCTACTGAGCAACCAAGGTGCCCTAATTAACTTTAAATGAACCGATTTCCTCTCCTTCTGGACAGAGATATTTAATAGTTTTCTATCTCTTATGTTCAATCAATTTTTATTCTTGAAATGCATGCCTTGTATTAAATATATATACACATACATGTAAATATATATATCCATACATGTATATATTTTTACAAAAAGAAAAAATATCTATATTTTCATATTTTTGCAAAACTATTTCCTACATTTTTGAGACAAGCTCATGTCAATAAATACCCTCAAGTTTCAAATTTAATATTTATTTCCATTCTCCTTGAGGTACAATAAGAAATTATAAAAATGATCTTCAGCAACAAATTTAATTTTTATAATTTTGGTCCTTTCTTTAGCCTATCCTTCCACCTGCTTAAGCAAAGTGATCCTTGATAAGCTATTACAGGTATTTCTGTCTCCTCTGTAGCTTGATTAATTATTGGGAACAACTATTACTTTATAGTGCTTACTATGATTTGGAGCACATCATCTAAATCAACAATTAGAAGTATAATTTTTACAGAAATGTCAAAGAGAAGTGTTGGGTTTTGGGGATCTGTAAGTAATAGCTTGATTTATACTGAAGACATTTTGAAGAGAACTCTATTACTTTTTACTGATTTGTAAAGACACTCTCTCGAGTTATATTAACATCGAAATGTGAAGAGTAGTTTCTTAGATAACAGGCACTTCACATTGCCTTGAACTAATGGAAGCTAATTATGCTAAAACAATTTTGCTGACCAACCAGAAAGTAAAACTCAACTTGTTTATTCCTCCAAAAATCTAAGTCACAATTCTTTTTTCAAACATACGCTCGGTCACGTTGTATAAATTCATCTCTAAAAGAATTATGATAAACAAAGCAATCCAGCAAGGAATGCTGTAATTTGTACTGAAATTTTTTTTAATAGTGGTAGGAAAAAATATATTCTATTATTCTATATGTTTGTTTTTCCAATTCTGCTTAGTACTTATATTTTCAAAAGAGTATTTAGTTTGTTTGTTTTTAAACCAACTTAAAAAATGTCAAGGTGCATACAGTAGATGTTCATATACAACTCTGTGGTCTTATATTACTCCTTTACTTCCTCCTTCCTTAAATCAGTTGCAGTCATTTCCCATTATAATAAATCCTCTTCGTGCTTTGTTTAGCCTTCGTCACTTAATTCTTAGTTGTTTTGTTTTATTTTCTTCCTTTCACAGAATATTCTAAATCATTTCCCTTATTTCCATCTCCTTTTCCACTACAAATCATAATTCTGATCATTGGTCATAATTCATATTATACTAATTACCACAGCCATCTCTTTTAACATCTTTATTTTTCTATTCTCTTGAAGTTTCGTCACGTTTATGTATGCTGAAGCAGCAATAAATTATTCTGTACTCTTGGCTCTATTCTCTTTCATTATATGCTTCTCTTTCACCAGATTATAACTCCACACAGTTCTTTTTGTATTTGTTGTCTCCTGGAGTATTTATACTTATTAGTTTCTCTATTGTATGATGGGCACTATTCTTATCAGTCTCACATAATGCTACTTTTCATTATTTACATTGACTTTTATATTTCTGTTCTTCAAGCTATTTTGAAATATCAATTTTTTACCCTAATATGTAAGACATCTGAGAAAAACTACTTATTTTAGTGTGTGACCAAAAAATTATACTAACATTATTGACAATTTTTGAATTGTATAGAGGAATGCATTTTCTTAACCTATTTCTTTTCTCTCTCTCTTTTTTTAAACTAATGTCCAGTTCTCTCCTTATTCTATAGACCTACAGTTTAATGATTATTGAGTTATCTTAGATAAGATAAACCGATTCCTGGGATTCAATATATTGTCTGCTCTTGACTTTCTAATTTAAGCCCACAGACAGAAGAGATAATAGTTTCCCATGGCCAACCAAAGTTTTAGTCTGGGGAAAAAGTAAAGAAAGTAGGAGTGATAAGTGAGGGAAAGAGGGGCAGTTTCGGGTTTCAGTTAATTCATGCCAGTTTTCAAGTGCTTATTATTGGATCTAAAACACAACTGGAAGAGAAATATCTCTTTAAAATCAATGATAGTCACTGGGTTCTTTTGTGAGAAGTCCATCAGTGTGCAGACTGATTTCTTTCCTAGAGCCTAGATTCTAAACTGCTTATTTAAAAACAAACAAACAAACAAATAAACAAACAAACACTGGAAGCTTTACAAATAGAGTCTCTCTTTCTCAGTATATTTTAACACCTCTTGATTTCCATTCCATTTTTAATGTGTTTGAGAATCTAATTCTTCATATACTCTTTTTTTTAATGTGTTCTCATGTTTATTGCAGCATTATTCACAATAGCCAAGATATGAAAACAACCAAATGCTCATCAATGATTAAAAAAAATAAATAAATAAGATGTGGAATATATATATATATATGTATACACACACAATGAAATGTTATTCAGCAATGAGAAAGGAAACTATCTTGACATTTGCCACAAGATGGATGGACCTCCTGCACATTATGCTAAGTGAGATAAGTCAGACAGAGAAAGACAAATATTGTATGGTATCATTTATATGTGGAGTCTGAAAAAGTTGAAGTTGTAAAAACGGAGAGTAAAATGGTGGTTACCAGGGGATGGTGGTCGGGGGTGAGGGGGTCAAACTTGCAACCAATAGTAAAATAAGCCATAGAGATCTTCCTATATGCTTGTATTCCTATCTGGCTAGAATCTTAAATTAAGTGTGGACTCTGACTCCAACGATAGCAGCCCCCGTGAGAAAAATAAAATCCATGACATTGGCAATTCCATTCTCCTGTTTCTTTCTGATGTCATTTCTCTAATTTCAGAAGGATCTTAAGGCCACCTAAGGTCCTGTGTTACTATTATTATTACATTATTTTCTGGTTGTCTTTTGTTCTTGAGATCTCCTTACTCACAATTCTTTGGGAGAAGAACACCATCCTTGTTATCACTTTCACCATATTTGGTACCTGCAAAATCCCATTGTAAGGATTCCTCACTTGCCTCTTGAGATATTTTCCAGTCTTGGAACTTAAAGCTTCCAAAAGTAACAAACATCTTTCTCTATAAATTAGTGCTTACTTAAATTATATTGGGAGATTTCTCCCTACACAACATTGTTTTTCTTTGATTTTTTCATTTTGCTGATATAGGGTAATAGTGATAACACAAATGTCCATTTCCACTATGATATTTTTCCTGCCATGACACTAGCTCCTTCTTGCCCTTTAGGTGGTCCTTTCCCTGATTCCTTTTAATGCAGTTCCATTGGTCTTGTCAAATATTAATGTATTTTTGCTACTGCTTATAAATCTAACTGTATTCAAATAACTGAAATATCTTTATTTCCTTTTTTTTCTCCTTCCCAGATTACCTGTTTGGAAAACAGTATTTAGGTAGAATACTTAAAGTCAGTTCCATTTCTCACTGATTTGTTTTTCTTCAGAATCCATGACAATTTTGTGAACAATTATCTTAATACTTTATGGATTATATTATGGTCATTTTGATGCACAAACTAGAATATGTATACCCATGGGTCTATAGCTGATAGTAGGAATAGTAAAAGGTCTTGAAACTTCCTAGACAATCATTTCAACTCAAAACATTGAGAGAAAATTATTTAGTATAAAAAAAGACAACACCGATGTATTGTAGAATACAAATGTAGACACTTTGTAAAAGGCAAAAATAAAGCTTTAAAGAAATTTTGTGATTACATTCAGCAAGTTTGACTTAAGCTCAACAAATAAATGGAAGTTTATTTTCATTCATCACTGCCTTTATTGACAGATGTTGTTAGGAAGTACTGATTCCAAATGTCTTGAAATAATTCTATCAATTAACGATTTTCATTGCTTCTGAGCAGACAAAGGTACTTCAGAATGAGCCATTAACAAAAATGTCTCCTTAGCCTTTAAGTTTAAGCATATCAATATCTGTTTGAATAATCATTAAAAATAATCATTTGCAACATTTAGAAATTCTGATAAGGAAGTAATTACAAATACATATAATATTTCCACACAAAGATGAAAATCACTTTGAAAATCACCTTTCAGCCCTTCTTTCATTTGGAAGCTTCATTCAACAAGGATACCACATCTAGTAGTGAGTAATAAAAGTTTAAAAATAGACCAAACAACCAAAAATGTCCTGCTTAGGAAAGTAAATAATTTCATTAAGATATGTTTTATTTTGTTTTATTTTTTTTAATTAACCCATAATGTATTATTTGCCCCAGGGTACATGTCTATGAATCATCAGGCTTACACATTTTACAGCACTTACCATAGCACATACCCTCCCCAATGTCCATAACCCAGCCACTCTATCCCTACCCGCCCCTACCCCCCAGCAACCCTCAGTTTGTTTCCTGAGTTTAGGAGTCTCTTATGGTTTGTCTCCTTCCTGATCCCATCTTGTTTCATTTCCCTCCCCCACCCCCCACAACCACCCACCCTGCCTCTCAAATTCTTCATATCAGAGAGATCATATGATAATTGTCTTTCTCTGTAAAATATGTTTTAATTAATTAATACATACACAGGTATTCTAAAAAATCAAGTTTTTGAATAACATTTAATAATATTAGAAAATGCTCAGGGTCTTTTTAAATTAAGTGAAAATCTATCTATAAAGTTTTTTGATAGTATGGACCCAATTTTTGGTTAAGAAATACATGAATTTTATCATATATATTATATATACATATAAACTAAACACATATGAACACAACACCCAAATATGTTATAATGTTATAATGCTCCATCATGTTGATAGAATTTGGTGATTTTTATTTTGTTTTATTTTTCTCTATTTTTTCTCAATAACCACACATTTTATAACCAGAAAAAAAAAACTTATTTTTAATGGGAACTGTCATATTCTAATGTGTACTCTTTTAGAATAGTGACTATATCCTGTTCATCTTTGAGTCACTAAAATGAAAATGAGTCACTACATCTATAGCATGTAGCTTATTCTCCATATTAACATAAATGGACTCTACCATTAGGCTGTCTTCACCAGTGTCACTTTACTATTCCACTGTCTTCATCAACATAAGTTTACTATTCCAGGAAACTCTTGCTCAGGAAGGTAAGTTGCAAGTAACTTTATTGTTCTTTTAGAAACTTCCTGGAAAAACCACTGAAATGAGCATCAAACTGTTTGACTTTTCAATAGATATCATAATATGACTTTTTAATCTTCAAGACTCTTTGTAAAGCCTTACCTCAAGACCCTCCCCCTTGCTGTGTCCAGTAATATAAGCTACAGTAATATAATTCTTTCTCAGTTCTCATTAGCCCTTCTCCCTCCATCCCCACACTGAAAGGTCCTTATAAAACCATATTCTAAAACCTCATAAATATCCTAACTTTGTTTTCCCTCTTCCAAGTTAGGAAGTCACTGTCAGGGTAGTACTCTCATTTATCAAGAATAAATTTACCTTTGTTTTATCAATAGATTTGTTTGTTGAAAGCTCTTTTAGGAAAGTCAGCATTTGACAAAAGTGAGTAGTACAGTGCCTTATGTGTATTAGGACTTCAAAATGTATATATTGAAATACTGTTCAAATGTAATTCACTGAATCATTGTCAATGTCTTTGTATCTCTAAGAATTTTAATCTGTGACTCTATCCACTTTGAAGACAAGCATAAAATTGTAATTTACTTATCTTTTGGTATTGGTGGATGCATTTCATTAAAGCAATTTAATTTATACTCTGATATTTGCTCTCATTTCAAAAAGCATACTTCAATGGTTATTGTCCAGGCTGAGAAAATATTTCTGTATTATTTTTTATTCTTTACTTCACATTGAAAATTTAACAGATTAACATTTAGCTGTGTTTAAAATCAAACTGTTTGATTAATGTAATTAATTGTCATTATCTGAGATTTCTTGTTGACCTACGTTTTGAAATATTAACCTGATAATAGAATTCAGTGGACCTATTGAAAAATGGGGTGAATACTTGATTTCTGGAGGTCTGTCTTTGAAATTGTTTTTTCTAGACCTTAAGAAGGCAAGACTTCTCCTTTCTTCACCAGTTAAGAGCTGAAGACTTTAAAAATGTGCACCAAGACTCAAACTTTAAGTTTGAGTCACTTCCAAGAGAAAGTTATTTTTTTTTTTAAGATCTATTTATTTATTTGACTTACTTGACTGAGAGAGACACAGCGACAGAAAGAACACAAGCAGGGGGAGTGGGAGAGGGAGAAGCAGGCTTCCCGCTGAGCAGGGAGCCCAATGCAGGGCTTGATCCCAGGACTCTGGGATATTGACCTGAGCTGAAGGTAGACGTTTAATGACTGAGCCACCCAGGTGCCCCAAGAGAAAGTTTCTATAAGGATTTTCTTTAGAAGGTATTGACATACGTAAAGACAAAATTTATCGATGGGTAGTGGTGGTGGTGTTCCCTGTTATGAAAGCAAAGACAAGGAGAACACTACTGGAGGCAAATGGGTACAGCTGGGTAAAGTACCCATGCCCTTTAAGGACTGTCTAAAACAGTACTTCACAAACTTTGATGGGCATGTAAATCCTCTGATCATAGGGGAATTTAGATTCTTATCTAAAGATCTGGAGTGAGGCTTGAGGTTGTGCATATTAAAAACCAAACCAAACAAAAACACCTGCCAGGTGATACTAGCACACTTCAAGTAGCAAGGATTTTTTTTTTTTAATTTTATTTATTTATTTATTTATTTATTTATTTATTTATTTATTTGACAGAGAGAGAGAGAGAGAGAGACCACATGTAGGCAGAGAGGCAGGCAGAGAGAGAGGGAGAAGCAGGCTCCCTACTGAGCAGAGAGCCTGATATGGGGCTGGATCCAGGACCCTGGGATCATGACCTGAGCCAAATTTTGCTCCTAACTTTCTGATCACTTTACTAACAATCCATGAACATTACCAACTTTTTATTTCAGTTTCAGTTATGAATTACTCTCTTCTACTTAGTCGGGGATCACTTGAGACTTATTAGTTAATAACTGAAATCTCTTTGCATTCATTGGTAGCTCAGAATTTCACCATTTATTTGACAATATAGAATTTAACCCAATTCCTGCAACATTTAAGATGTACTCAGAACTAGACATAGTGCTAAGTTCTTTAGGGATTGTAAAATGATGAACGAAATAGCCTTTGTTTAAAGGAGTGTCATGAGGGAGAATGACATGTATATAAACAGCTTTTTGAAAAAATTGAAGTATAATTAACATACAATGTTATATTAGTTTCAGGTGTACAACAGAATGGTTTGACAATTCTATACATTTCTCTGTGCTCATCAAGATAAGTGTATTCTTAGTCTCTTTTATCTATTTCATGCATCTCTCCACCCATCTAAATAGCTTTTTGAAAAAGAGAGAGATTAATGCTGGAGTCAGTACAAATGACAAAAGATGGCAGATACCTCCCTTGAATTCCATGCCCAGATTTACTGAAATCACAGTGTCGCTTGGTGACAAGTAGGTTTAATGGCCTCATTTTCTTGAGGGGGATCAGAAGCTGAGCAAGAATAAAATATTTTGATCTTTCTATAAACTTGTTCTTCTTCATATGTGTTAATAAATTTCTTGTTACAGTCTTAGAAATCATGTTTATCATGTAAAGATCTTTATAACAATATACTTTGAATTAGCTACCCATACTTCTTGAATATTGGAAATATTTGAACTTTTTAATAAAATGTGTGTAAATCTAAAATCACACAAAATTACTCCTAGTCAATTGAGTAATGTGGGCTATATTTTAGATTAACACACATTTTGTATTTTCATACAGCTTATAATAAGATTATTGCATTTGCTTTTTCACCGTTATTCTTAGATTCCAAAGCTTTGAAAAGCTTATTTCAAACATGAAACTTTTTAAGTGAGTGTAATCATTTCTAGGCCAAGTTGATCTATTATCACTTATTTCCTTCATCAAGAACTCTAAGCAGAAGCATTTGAACGAGAGCTGTTAATGTTACTCTTTAAAACTTCCTGTTTAACTGATAGTAGCAAAATTTCACCCTGCGTGATAGAGCTTTTATTGAATTTCACTTCGACCACTGATGAAAAATTTGTGTTTAATACTTATGTCTGCTCTCAGAAACTATATATAGATACATTTAAATTAAACAAGGCATTAAAGTGTGGCTCTGTCGGTTGAGCATTCAGCTCTTGGTTTCAGCTCAGGGGGTGATCTCTTGTGTTGTGGGATCGAGCCCTATATTGGGCTCCATGCTCAGTGGTGAGTCTGAGGTGGTGAGTCTTGAAGATTTTCTCCCTCCGCCTCTCGTTCCTGTCCCTCTTCCACCCTCAAATAAATAAATAAATCTTTAAAAAAATAAACAAGGCTTTAAGGTAATAATAACCCCATTTGCTTCAGAAAATTTGTGTTAGCCCCACCTATAAATACAAAGGTTTCTCCTATTCCATTCTTACCAATAAAGAAATAGTTTTCTTGTTACCAGCTCCTATATCACCAGACAAAAAAAAAAAAAAAAAAAAAGTACCATCAATAAATGAACTGAATGCAAAAAGATATTGAAATTATTAGATTTTTTGATGGCAGTTTTTCACATATTTTATTTTCAGATATTTACAGAAATACCTCAAAATACCATTTGCTTATGACAAGTTCTTTTAGATCTTGGAGCTATGCCAAAAAGCATTGAAACAATCCTAAAAAGGGGATTGTCACCTTCTTTGTATCTTTCTGTGGTCCCAAGATGAAAGATGGGCAGCTAGTTGCAGAGATTTACTACCCACCAACTCCAGCTTTATAATGGAATATCACTAACAGCACATCATTCTTCCTTTTCTGTTCCTCCCCAATTCTCCTGAAGGAAAAGATTAGTTCCACTCAAAATGTACAAGAATTTATGCTATTTCTGGTTTCATGTGACTACATCATGAGCCAGTTAAGAGCCAACAGTCAATAAATATTTACTGAATCCATATTACATGGTAGGCATATTGCCACTTGATATCAGTGTGGGGGGCTTGGACCTCAACAGTTGTAGCGTTATTTGGCTGTACAAGAGTTGGAGTTCAAAGGAGTAAAAAGTACAACACTTCATGGAAACATTAATTTACATCCCCTGAGCTAATGGGATTTAATGGTTTCTGAGGCTATCCTTAGAAAAATAATTTGAACATATTCATCGTTGGAATAAAGATGATTAAAAAAATAGGCCTGCTTGACTGTGGTAGCCCCAGTACACATCAGGTGACACTGAAGAATAAATGGTTCTGACCCTCAAATATCAAGGGAGAAGAAGGGCCCAAGTCCGTGTGAACTTGGCAAAGATCCTCCTCTTTTATCCCTTCATTCACTTTCAAGGATTTCCTTCTTTGAGCACCAGCTATCACCTTTTTAGCTTATTCTCTTCTATTATTGCACTCAAATCACTCTTTGATTTCATTGGGTCCTACAAGAAATGTATCTTCCCACTTTTCCTTACCCCTCATTAACTTATGTCTTCCCTCTCATTCGCACCTAGATCCAATATCTAACTTTAAAATCAGTGACTTGCACAAAAATATACAGGATATCCTAACAAAAAGTCTATATCTCAAAAGATTCCAATCATATACCACCCAGAATACAGGCTTTAATTTATAGGACTACATCTGTCTATCATTTTATCCATAACACAACGTAGATTATCTGACAAATAATAGGTATTCCATAATTATTGGTTGAATGCTTAACTAAATGAACATATATCAAAATTATTTGAGAGGCATAGACTTTAAAAAATCTGAATTTTATCAAATAGATTATTAGAAACTATAAATAAAATATTTCAGATTTTGTAAATGGTAAAGAAAAGTTAAAATGGATAAAAGTTTTTTTATATATTTTCATCAAAGTAACTAGAAAATGATAAATGTCATAAAATGTGTCCCTTAAATAGCTGTCAATTCTATCAAGTCAGCTATGTTACAAAACTTATTATTTTTTTGTATTTCTACAATTGACTGTGTACAGTTGAAGTAAATGTGATTGTGCAGTCACCCACACAGGTTGTTATTACTATATCAAGGACCATTGCAGTTGTTTTGTTTCACCCTCAGCATTCTGGGCTTTGAGGGGAAATATCAAAAACATAGTTTTATATGGAAATAGAGAAAATGCTCTTATGTTGAGTGGCCAGAATAAAGACAGTACCCTCAACTTTTTCCTTCAACATTTTCTCTCAGCTCTTGATGTCACCAACTCAGAATCCTGAGTATCCAAGTACTTCTCTAAAACAACAAATTATTATTCTGATATATTACTTTAATTCATTAAGGTTATTTCCTTGAGATTATAAAATCCTGGTGTTATAATAGATATTTGAGGTTCATTTTGTCTGGCTTTCAAGCATGGCTGTTGCCAAACACAAAATCACTTGAGAATCACATTGACTATGAAATTTCCTTTTTAAGAAGAACAGCTACAGCAACCAAGAATACTTTCCAATGCATTAACTCTAATGGTCAGTCTTTGGTCTCCTTTTTCCTTGGACTTTCACCAACATTTGACTCTTTTTCAAAACTGCCTTACCAAAATTTCTCATGATAGCCTTTTCTCCATTCTATGACAATGGTTGAATATGCTAAATTCAGATAAATGTAGCTAAATAGGGACTCTATAAAGACAATCTAATTCCAAATATCCTTCTCCTGTCCTCCTGCCACCTCAGACACATCTACTACCAATCACATGCCCAATTAGATAAGAAAAAGACATTAATACTATTGAGCTTTGGAGTCAGAAGACCTAGCATTTAATTCTTACTCCATTGTTTAGTAGCATAAGCTCATTAAAAGATTGAAACCTAATAATAGAACTGTAAAACACTTCCTTTCCCCTCACACATCATCACCACATTTCTAAAGGCCCAATTACTTTTTACTTAACACACAATGTCTAAGGGCAAAAAGCACAATCTTGAAGAGAGAGAACAGGCATCAGAACCAGACTCAGCCAGAGATATTGCAATTTTCAGATCAGGAATTTAAAATGATGATGGTTAACATGCAAAGGGCTCTAAGGGATAAAGTGGACAGCATGCAAGAACAGATGAGCAATATTAGCAGAGAGATGAGAACCCTAAGAAGGAGCCAAATGAAAATGCTAGAAATAAATCAACTTAACAGAAATAAAGAATGACTTTGTGGACTTATTAACAATTAGGTGTGCTCTCTCAAAATTGGAAAGGTAAAGGTAAGGTGGGGGCGATCTTCCCCAATCTTTGGCTTCATTTTTCCTTGCTCACCTGCAAATTGATGGAAGTTGATTGTTTCCTGTGGCAGCACCCTGGGATCCATTCTCCACCTCTCCGGGTATGGGGAGGAAGCTGTGGCATGATGAATGATGACATATGACATCTTGATTCTGGCTTTCTGACTCCTGAGTTGCAGGAGCAAGGCTATATAGCTCACTGCTCTAATCACTCTGAGGAATTTGTAAGCTCCTACTTCCCTGTATCAGATTTTTTTCATGCTTGAAACAGCGAGAATCATGTTTAATTTTCTTCACTGACAGAACTTTTAATTGGCATTTCTCCTTTCACTCTTGTCCCGTAGAGTCATTTCTTTACACAGCAACTAGAATGATCAAGTCATCAACTCCCTTGCTTAACATGCTCTGATCACCTTCCATCTGACTTAAAATTAATTCCATATTCTTGAGGTGCCTGGGTGGCCTGGCTGGTTAAGCATCCACTTTCTGCTCAGGTCATGATCCCAGGGTCCTGGAATCCAGGCCAACATCAGGCTCCCTACTGAGCAGGGAGCCTGCTTCTCCCTCTCCCTCTGCCTGTCACTTCTCCTGCTTGTGCTCTCTCTGTGTGTCAAATAAATAAATAAAAATCTTTTTAAAAATAAATAAATAAAAATAATTCCGTATTCTTTACTCCAACCTGTAAACCCACTCATGGTGTGTTCGTGCCTCCCTCTCTGACCACATCTTCTACCAGGCTCCCCCTTGTTCACTCTGCCCTAGCCATTCAGATGTGTTCTGACTTCTCTAATATACTAAACTGGTTTCATCTCAAGATATTTGTACTCTTTACTTTCTCTTCCTGGAACCCTTTACTTTCAGATCTTTCTTTGTGACCTCCTGTATTTTATTCATATCTGGCCATAAACACCACCTTTGAAACATGCCTTTGCTCCCTGAATTTACTGTTTTTTTGGCCCATCTCTCCTACTAGAATAAAAATCCCATGAGGACAAGGATGTTGCCTGTCTTATTTGTCACTATATTCATAGCTCCTGGAACAGTTCCTGGCATATGAAAAAAAACTAAAAAAAAAAAAAAAATTTCACGTGGATTACATGAATAATAGCATGACATCCGTTTTTACAAAAACTTTCAGCCAAGGAAGAAACATATCTAAATATGATCAAATTTTGGTCATTTCAAAATAATATAAAGGCTGGCTTTGGAGTGCTCCCAGTATATCTTGTTTGAGATTGGACATGCAGACTTCTTCACTCATTCAAATCCATTAGTGTTGAAATGCTCTGGACTGAATTGAAGTTTCGATGTGTTACCGCTTAGCCACTAACTAGGTATTCAGTATGTGCCTACTTCTGCTACATTTCTAAGTGAAAGTTAGATTTATGGGTCAAAATAATCTTACATCAATGTGACTTTTGTTACTGGGATGACCTGCTATCAGTCTGTAGTTTCACTCACCTCATTCAGCTTCATAAGGAACGTCTTCTTGAGCTCAGCACAAAGATGGAAACACTCCTTGTGGGGCCTGAGTCTATAGCTCTCATTGAAGTCATTAAGGACTTGTGGGGAATATTTGTAGAGTAAAGACGGCAAGGTCAAGCCCAAGATTACTACTTTACTTGGAAAATGAGAAACACTCTAAGATGTAAACACATAATGTACACTTTAAAATATCCTGAGGTAGTTATTTCTACTGTGTGAGAGGAAAGAATATTCTGTTAAAAGCATTGTGATCTTACAAAAGTGGGAAAGTGAGACCCCCTTGGTCCTTGCCTTATTTGAACCCCAGTTTATTTTTCATGGTTGCTCCAGAAACAGTTAAAAAAAAAAAAAAAGACTAATGCCATTCAGGCAACGTTCCTTTTGTTATTTTTATTAGTGTTGCTTTCATTGAACAATAAAACCTGCAACATTATTTTCTTATTCGATATGCAAATGTTGCAGTTAACTCATGCCAGGAAGAAAGAAAATATGGAAGACTGATGAAAAAGCCTCATTAATTTAAGTATGTGGACAGAATAAATTTATATTCCAAGTGGTATAAACCAGTCATCTTAATGTTTTATTTTCCAGAACAAAATGTTGGTTTAGCTTTTAAATATACCGTATATATATATATGCCATAGAAATTAGAAATATAGGCATCTTCCTTTAGTTGATATTAGCATATTATTGAATTCTGAATGGGTTCCAGAAAACTATGGAAATTGCTCTTTAAATTACTGCCCTAACGAACTGTTCAACATTATGTAGGCCAAAAATCAAATAATTGTTTTTGGCTGACATTTTCCAGTGTTCAAATGGGCAAAACTGTATAATCATTTCCTGCAGACCAGTTATGCCATTATTTGGGAGTGTTAAAAAACAAAATTTAACTGAGTAAATTTGAAGATCTAATTAGCTTTCTTCAATGAATCATGAGTCAAGCAGCATCCCATCTGGCAAATGAAAGGAAGTCCAAGGTGCTATGCAAAATGGAAGGTTTTCATAGGCAGACGCATAGGGGAAAAAAAAAATTCTAACAGAGTCATTTGTTTCAGGCAAGATCACCTTTCCTTGGGGGAAGGGCAACAGTCTCTCATGCAGATTATCTTGCTAGTGTTGATCTGGTAATTCCAGATCTGCTGGTTAAAAGTCACATTCCTAGGAGAAGCTGAAATTTCCAGTAGGTTAGATATTATGTCTCAGTGTTTCGGTTCGCTGATGCTGGGCTTAGCATCGGTGACTCTATTTTGGATCTGTTGTCTGTCTTGCTTCTTTAACGTCATTATACCAAACTATTTGAAATTAATTAACTGACAAGTGCCAAACTGAAGCTATTTTATGATTCATAAACTATTGGGAAAAATCACTGTGAAAATGCGTTTCAATAGGTGGGCCCTACTTGTATCAATAACTGTAAAAAACAGTTTCTCCTACCAAAGCACTAACCTTAGCTGAAGACTGAAGGCTTTAAATTAAACCCAAGTGGGACTACTTGATTATAAATGGAGAGTTTTGAATTTAGGTGCAAATACTATGTGTCAATTGGAGGAGTGTGCTTATATTTCTTTGGGGATTCGGGGTTTGTTTTCATCTTGACTACTTGCCTTTAGGTGTGTATATGTATGTGTATGTATGTATGTATATAAAATTTACAGTTCAGTGCTAAGACTTTTAGAATACAAGTCAATGAACTTTCACAAACAATATAGACCCAAATAACAGGCAATGACTGTTTCAGTTTTTATTGAAGATTTGACTAGTTTTGAACCTCATGAAAAAAAAACAAGGAATGTGCATTCATTTGTGTCTGGTTTTTATGGCTAGGTATCGTGTTTTGTTTTGAGTTCTTATTGTGTTGCATATATCATTGCACTTTAGTTCTCTCCTCTTGAGAAACCTTTAAAGATAGAAATTTCCCTCTATGGCCTCCATTATATGCATCCCAAATATTTCAACATTTTTTCTTACTAGCATTCTGTTGAAATATTTTCCAATTTTTTCTTTTCTTTGTGAGCCATATATTCCTTAGAAGTTTGTTGTTCCATTTTTAAATATTTGGAGTTTTCCTAGCTTCTTATTGGTATTGATATTTAATATAACTTCATTATGGTCAAAGAAAACACTGTAAAGTTCCAATTTTTCAAAATTTATTGAAGATTATTTTAAGCCCTAAAATAACATTTATCTTAACAAATATCCCATGTGCATTCGAAAACAATGTGTAGACTATAGATTTTCGTGAGAACATCATACAAATCTTCTATTAACCTTGGTTGATCATGTTGTTCAAATTTATGTTTTTACTGATTTTTGTCTATTTATATCAACTATCATAGAGGGTGTTAAAATTTCAACTATGGTTTTTTGTTTGGTTAATTTTACCTTTATATATGTTAGCTCTTGCTTTATATTTTTGGCATTTACAGTTTTTATATCTTCCTAATGAATTGCCCATTTACTTTAGAATAGTCACTTTTTTTTTTTTCCTGGTAATGCCCCTTGTTCCGAGTCTAACTTATCTAATACTAATATAGCCACACCAGCTTTTCTATGCTTATTTGTATGATATGCCTTTTGCCTTCCTTTTCTTAACCTATCTGTGTCTTTACAAGTGGATCCAATATAGATAATTTTTTATACCTAGTCTGACTATATCTCTCTTTTAATTGTAGTATTTAGTCCATTTCTACTTAATGTAATTATTGGTATGATTTTACTTATATCTTCCATCATGCTATTTAGTTATCACTTGAGCTATCTTGTTTCTTTTTATCTCTTTTCCTGCCTTCTTTGTGTATGAATTGAGTATTTTTAATATTTCATCTTAGTTCCACTATTGGCTTACTGGTGCTTTGATCTATTTTTCAGTCATTACTTTAGAGATTGCAATATAAAATGTTAACACACTGCAATCTAACTAGAGTTAATAATTACTCTTTATATAAAAATATAAAAACCTTAGGATAGACTTAGTTCTATCCTTTTCATACTTTGTCACATAATTTATTAATACATACATTATAAGCCATACAATACAATATTATTTTTGTTTTAAATATTCAAATAATACTTGAAGATTAAAACAAGGAAAAAGAAAATTTTGTATATTTACACATATCTCCCATTTTTGGCACCTTTTATTCTTTCCATTTGTTGACATTACCCTACAGCCTGAAGAACTTCCTTTAGCATATTTTATACGAGAGTAAATTTAGTTCAGCTTTTATTTATCTGAAAATGTTTTATTTCACCCATATGTGTGAGGAATATTTTTTCGAGATAAGCAATTTTGAGTTGACACAATTTTTCATTGATAGATGTGATCTAACAGATATACTAGCCATTTGTTCTTAAAGATTTTCCATTTATATCTGTATGAATTTGAGCCCTGGAAATGTCTATAATTATTAGCTCATTACTGATTGTTTTCATTTAATTAAGCATTGGCATAATATCATTGACTTCTATGTTCATAAAAATCTTAATGAAGAAACTTTTTTCATCTTTTATAAAACCTCTACTAAATATGTTGTTTGTCACTGTACTTCAGCATGAAGACTCAAAATTCTGTTAGAATTTAGAAATTGAATGAGAATATCTAACTGGGAATATAGGTTTAATTTAATCTTATATTTATATGAACCATTTTATTTTCCTTTTTACCTTGAGAGTCAAAACTACTCTTAAAGATCAGTCAGGGTAATTGAATTAACATAGATGTGGAGCATAAAAGTATATTGCTCTCTGTATGTGATAATGCTCTTTTTTAATTGTGTTCTTTTTTGAAAGTAGTCATGGTATAAATTAGAGAAATACGTAGCTACTATACAAATCATTACTGGAATAACATAAACCAAAAAGTTTATGTATGTTCAATTCCTTTCTATTGGCAAGGATGTCTTACCAAGCTGCGACCCCCCAGTCAGGGCTTTTTGAAGGAATATCTCTTGTCTAAAGCTATGGCTATGCAAAGTTAAAGGGGCTGAAGGTTGAAAGGTATATAAATGAGTACAAAGAATCATCAGCATAAAGAAAGACTAGGAAAATTCCATTATAAGTTTTCAGAACTAGAGTACAACACAATTGTCCAATAATGGGAACAATGAAATGAGGCTCAATGAACAAGCAGAAGATGGGTCTATAAAAACCCCAGGGTAAACATCATGCTACTTCTACTTGATTTCCATATGTTCTTTCTGGCATGATGAGCATTCTGATTCTATTAAGGGAAAAATTGATGGAACATAAATAGAAAAAAATAGATATAAAAAACAGTAAAAAAAAAAAAAAAAAGTGGGGTTTATATTAAAACCTATAGGCAAATAGAGTGAAAATGATTCACGGTTTGTCCATCCTTGAACTTGTCCTTTTCCTTAAGTTGTAGAAGTTTATCTACTGAATACCTAACACAAGGAAGGCATTTATGCTGGGGAAAATTAAACATAGATACAATCTTCTAGAGATATCCTTTTCATTCATTAGAGAAATTTAGATAAGTTCATAAATATTTAGAGTCCAAGGTAAATGTGATCTGTGCTACAAGGTGAAAGAAGAAAGAAGTTATTTCCAGTTAAGTCTTCACAGATGGTATCATAGGTGTCCTAGACCTTGAAGAAGAGATGGGATATAGAAAGTCAAAGATATAGGTGAGGAGAAAACATTAATATTGTGCATTCTTATATTCTATTTTATTTTGAAATGATTGCATTGAGGTGAAGGTTTGTTGGTGGTTGTAGTTGTGGTTGAAAACAGTGATTATATATTCCATTTTGTAGAGAACCTGGCACAATCTTATTTTGTAAATCTTAATATTTTGGAACTAATGGTCATTACATGTGTTGCCCTTTAATATTTTAATTATATTTTGTGTAATTAAAATGCACTTCATTATAACTAATTTCCCTGTTGACTCAAGTGGCAAAAATACTGCCTTTCCTTCACCCTTAACCCATTAAACATTCCCTTGGTCTCACTGTATACTGTGATCCTCCACCAGATTTGCCATGGTAGTGGTTGGAAAAGGATTTAATCCCATCATGGGACAATTGGCACTATTTAGGGAAAGAACATAGTAACTGGGGGTTACATAAGGATCTGCTGGCCAGCAACACTATTGCAGCTCATCCTGTAATCATAGGATGAATGACATGCTCATTTATTTCTTTTGAAATACTTATTAGTCACAGCAGTAGGATTTTCCCAGGAGCAAATAGCTGACCAATTCTTGCTACAGTTTAATAGAACTTCTTGGCCTCAGGGATCACTCTAACTGGGGATTCCATTTGCGCAGGTACATAATACAGCCAAGGAAGAAGGCAAAGGTGAACTCTGCCTTAGCCTGCCCAGGTCTCTGTGAGTGACCTCTCAATAAAGGAGGAAAACTGTTTGAAGCCGTGGCAGTGCCTGGCTGACATAGTGACCAACTGAAGTCCTTCGAGAAAAGAAGATATGGGGAGAGGTGTTTAAACTCTGCCTGACTTGTTTAGTAACATAGGCCAGTGAGTTTCTCTGGGAAATTATGGATATATGTGATCTTTGAGGAAGGCCTGAGAATTTCTGCTTTTTTAAAAAAAATTAATGTAAATATGAAAGCTGAAGTTTTTAATCTTTGAATATTCTAACATGTCACATTTATTATGAACTTGAAAATGTAATTTCAAAAAAAAAAAAACAAAAACAAAAACCAGAACTCTGCCACATGCAATGGATAATGAAGCATCCTTAAGAAACATGCTTCACATTATACCTTCCCCTTTAACTATTTATTCTCTGTCACAGAAATCATTTTCTCTGGCTCAACTGCTTTCTTGTACCTGACTTATGTAATGTAAAGATTGTAAGTTTCATGAAGACAGGGGTTTGATCTGGCTCATCTTTGCCTCACTAGGGTCTAACATAATTTCTGGTTTGACAAGCACAGTTTAGTAAATATTAAGAGTTTAATACGATTTCTCAACCATATGGTCATTTATGCTTATTTGTTTAGATATTTTACAAAAATTAAAAATTTTCCCAAGTTGAATGACCTGCTAGCAACACAATCAAAAGTGGTAATATAAGTGGAAAACTTCAGAATCATCTTTTAATCACTGGCATTTGAAAACTTCGCATCAGTGTTTAAACTTTCTACAGCTAGATAACAAGGTAATACCAAAATGCATAAATTACGGCCTTTCAGCTGATACAGAGTATTTCTAATAGAGAGTAAGGGCTTCATAATTAATAGCTCATATTTATTGAATAATTGTTCTAGTTGTACATTTAAACACTTTAAGTATATTACCTCATTCAATCATTTAAAAGAAAACAATTAGGTAGGTGCTATTATTATCCTGATGGACAAATTGAGTCATAAGGAAGTTAATTGCCCAATATTATCCTATCTATTATGGAATTCAAATAGACCAGAGTCTGAACTCTGAATATTTGCCATGCTGGTTGTTCTTGCTATTGCTGACTGACTGAGATTTTTTAAAAAAGACTATCAATTGCCTATTTTAAAAGATGGGCTAACAATATCTTGAGCTAAATTTTTCTTCTCTGGAGTTTCTTTTAGAGCCAGGTAATGTCAATAACTCTTTTTTTTTT
>CM052900.1:47614514-47771046 GCA_028534135.1 Potos flavus
TGGAATTCAAATAGACCAGAGTCTGAACTCTGAATATTTGCCATGCTGGTTGTTCTTGCTATTGCTGACTGACTGAGATTTTTTAAAAAAGACTATCAATTGCCTATTTTAAAAGATGGGCTAACAATATCTTGAGCTAAATTTTTCTTCTCTGGAGTTTCTTTTAGAGCCAGGTAATGTCAATAACTCTTTTTTTTTTATAAGATTTTATTTATTTATTTATTTGACAGAGAGAGACCACAAGCAGGCAGAGCAGCAGGCAGAGGGAGAGGGAGAAGCAGGCTCCCTGCTGAGCAGAGAGCCCCATGTGGGGCTCCATCCCAGGACCCTGGGATCATGACCTGAGCCGAAAGCAGCCGCTTAACCGACTGAGCCACCCAGGCGCCCCTAATGTTAACAACTTTTGGGAACAAAACCAAAAGAAGGATTGATGACTTACCGGAGTATGTAATGAAAAAGAGATTGATAGGAATTTATTGTAAAGATTCCTGGGAAGACAAATAGAAGTGATGGAGAAGAATCCAGGCTTTCAATTTTTTTTAAACCAATCAGTTTTTACGTCTAGGTTTTTGCTCTCATAGCAGCATACCGGCACGTAGGCTTTTCCCTTGCACTGCATCCCACTCTCATTTTTCAGAATTTTCAAGTGTGTTGGAAATATGTTTCTTTTTGCATCCTCTCCCTTCATCTGATTGATATATTTGTAGTGGTAATCAGAGTAAATAAAGTTTTGCTCATTAAGCCGTGAATCCATGTGATATGGGTTGCATTTTCAAGAATTTAGTGAGTAAAATTAATTTTGTAGAAGGACACACAAGATTTGGTTAGGACACATGGCATGCAGTCAGGAACTAAAAGGCCAAGATTTCTTGACAGGAGTCTAGGTAGCAAGGAAAGGTGTCTAGGACCTGACGGGAGGACATGGGGAATAGGTGTTCCCAAGTGGAATTGGCAGAAACAAAACAACCAGTAAATTCAGCCAATATTTTGTAAACACTTTTGCTCAATTAGCATGGTGTACTTAGAAAATATCGTTGTCATGAAGGAGGTGAGAAAAAGAACTGATTAGTGTTACTGATGAGTTGAGTTTTTGATGCCTGAAATGGGAAAAGTCAATGAAACATTCTAGGTGAAATATTTAAAAGATTAAAGAAATTATCAGAAGAGGGGCACCTGGGTGGCTCAGTGGGTGAAAGCCTCTGCCTTCGGCTCAGGTCATGATCTCAGGGTCCTGGGATCGAGCCCCACATTGGACTCTCTGCTCAGCAGGGAGTCTGCTTCCCCCTCTCTCTCTGCCTACTTGTGATCTCTCTGTCTCTGTCAAGTAAATAAATAAATAAAATCTTTAAAAAAAAAAAAAAAGAAATTATCAGAAGAAATTTAGGAGAGGTCATAGCCAGACACAGTGCAGTGAGAGTCATTTGAATACAAATTATACAATGCAATGTCTTGTGAGGGTGGTTAAGATCACTGAGAAAATGCAAAGGAAATGGAACAAAGGAGAAGACTACGATGTAAGGGTTAGGGCTAGAATTTAGACAGTGTTTTCAGCTGAGGACAAGATAAAGAAGACCAAAGAGTAAAAGCGATATGCCAAAGAAATTCCAGAATTTAAATGGTCCCTTTTGTTACCAAATACCCAAATTGGGTTTTTTGTTATCTGTATATTATTTTAAAAACAGTAGCTCTTGGGACACCTGGGTGGTTCAGTTGGTTAAGCGTCCAACTGTTGGTTTTGGCTTAGGTCATGATCTCAAGGTCATGGTCTCAAGGTCGTGAGTTTAAGCACCATGTTGGGTTCTGTGCTCAATGTGGAGTCTGCTTGAGATTCTTTCTCTCTCTCCCTCTGCCCTCCTCCCATTCACACTCTCTTTCAAATAAATAAATAAATAAATAAATAAATAAATAAATAAATAAATAAATAAAATCTTTAAAATAGTAACTCTTACATCTA
This sequence comes from Potos flavus, assembly GCA_028534135.1. NCBI lineage: Eukaryota > Metazoa > Chordata > Mammalia > Carnivora > Procyonidae > Potos > Potos flavus. The sequence goes on from CM052900.1 coordinate 47,616,469, forward strand.
ACCCTCCCTCTTCATTCATACAGTACTGATTGAGAAACCCAGCTCTGTTCATGCTTCCGTGTGATGAGTAGTCATTCCTTGGTTTCATGGAGCTTGTGTTTTATTTATCTATTTACTACCGTTTACTACAATTTACTACTGTTTCTTCAGCAGAAAGAGTAAATTTTTATTGGGACAGGTTGAAAACATATTCATGTGACAGACATATGAACTCTGTAATAAACTTTAAAAATAAATTTGCTACCCAATGATCATACCCTCCTGATTGTTGGAATGAAAATGAGCCTGTAGGATTGGGCTGCTTTCTTCCTATCCTGGGCAGTCCCTGAGAATGAAGCCACCTCTGAACATCTCAAGCTGTGAAATGGGTTCTGGTAATATTATCTGCACCTTCAATTTAGTGGTAGCTGTTACCAGCCTTATTTCTAGATGTTTTTGTTAAACGAGCAAATAATTTCCTTTCATTTCTAAAGTTATTTTGAAATAAAGTTATAAATAAATTTAAAGTTATAAATAAAATAAAGTTATTTTTGATGGTTCATAACTAAAAGAGTCATATGTGATGTGTGGATAGCTTCATGGCACTTTTTCTGTGGCTTATCCATTCTCATTGGCTGAAACCCATGGCAAATAAATGGGTAGAGCTCATGTCCCTACATGCTTCCTTTCTCTGCAACCTAATATTGGCCACAAACAAAGCTGGAAACAAAAAATAAGACAATCAAAGGTAAATCTCGCCTTCATGCAGGCATTGAACCTTAGCTTTTTCATCATTAGGAACTCCTCATTCTCATTAACAGAGTCAAAAGGACTCAGATATTTTAAAATACCCTATTAACAACAAAAATACTTTAACTCAATGTTCATTCAAAGCATTTTGCAAAGATTGTGTGTGTGTGTGTGCGTGTGTACTATAAGGTGAAAAACAGTCTGTGCCTTAATTTTATGTCACATATTTTGCTGCTGTAATTCTAAGATGGGGTCCTTGGTGTCACTTTAATACACATAAATAATGTGAATTGTAGTACTACATATACTTAAACTGAGTGCTAGAAAACACTTTAACAATGCCTTAATGTATGTTGAAGAGACAGAATATGAAACAAATTCAAATATTTTTCTAGAGAATCCGTTATTTTTAAGTAGTCATGTAGTCATATTGATAGTGCCCATGTACTAGTGTATTTCAGTCTAATGATTCCATGAGGCGACTTTTTAAGATTCTTTTCACTCTTAATTTTATACATCTGGACTTTGTTTTGTAGCTGATAAAACACCTATGTTTCTGTAAAATTGCAATGCTTATTTATTTATTAATTCAATAAATACTCTTTGCACCTCTTCAATATCCCAGGTACTCTGCAAAGTGCTGGGGAAACAGTAGTGAAAAAAAAAAAAAAGTTGTGATTCTGATCTTCAAAGGGCTCTATTTTAGAGGAGATTTGAAGGCACTAAATAGCATGTAACAGTATTATGTAAGCTCCATGAAGCCTGGAATTTTTGTCTCCCCTGTCAACTGTTGTGCCTAGAACAGAAGAGCCATTCCACAGGTCTTTGTTGAATGTTTAAATAAAAGAATGAATGAGTTTGATATAAGGTCCTATGGAAAGTATAACAGAGAGATCTAACTTAGTGTGGGGGTCAAGGAGGTCCCTCTGTTCAAGTAAAAAAGCAGACCCATAGTGATTAACCTTATAGAAAAAAAAGATGCTAAGGGTAGTATCCAAAGGTAAGCATGGACTAGTAACGGAAGAAAGCAGTCAATACTCATCCCTGATGACCTAAGGTAAAAGAGCAAGGGTTGACAGGACACTTGATCAAGTGGATAAAAAGGATTTAGTAGCAATGGAATGAGCAGCTTCCAAGCCTATGGAGAAGATTATGATTACAGAGATTCAAGTGTCTATCATTTACAATAATGCTTGATTAGAGGCTTGTCTCCAGGTCCCAACTAAAGGAACACTGATAAATGATAATGGAGACTTTCACCCCAATACATTTTAAAATACCTTGCTAATTGCTTCCTTAATTCTATTCTCTCCCCACTTTAATCTATCGTACTTAATGCTTGCAAAAACCTCCTCGCTGGGCCGAGTAACAAGGAAACATTGTGAGAGAAATTATTCAAAGCACAATAAGTGATAATAACCCCAAAGTCCCCAATTCTTTTCTTTCGCCAGGGAGGATGGTGATCCATATTAATCATATCTATATTCCTATAATTCTTCCCAAATAAAAACAGTAAGGGATGAAGGTTGACCATTACTGGTACCTCACAATCATCTCCGGCAACAAAGTGGAAAGGAGGAGGAGTTATTTGGCTTATAATTTTGGAATAGGTTTGGCCTTAAAATTTTCATTTTTGGGGAGCCTGGGTGGCTCAGTCATTAGGCGTCTGCCTTCAGCTCAGGTCATGATCCCATTGTCCTGAAATCGAGCCCCACATCCGGCTCCCTGCTTGGCGGGAAGCCTGCTTTCCCTCTCCCACTCCCCCTGCTTGTGTTCCTGCTCTCGCTGTCTCACTCTCTGGCAAATAGATCAATAAAATCTGTAAAACAAATAAAAAATAAAAAAAATAAAATTTTCATTTGTAAGTCGGTATTCATTGCACAAATACTATCACTTTGTAGTGGTCCTAGAGGAAAAATATCTGCTTTCCTATTCTTACTACTAACTTGATCTTTCAAGTTACTATTGTTTTGGTGAACACAGTTGTCCAAGAAGATGCACAGTCTTCTTGTCCTATGTTGATTTTATAAGTCCTCTTGGAGAAAAGAAGAGAGTAGTCAATTGGAATTTTCTAAGAACTATCTCTTTAAGAAAGTTAATACCTGGTCACCTCACCTCTCTTCCTTGACAATGCCAAAGACTTAAAAGTCTACTTCCTGGAATTAAATAAATTGGCAGAAGTTGAGGATCTGTCTGCAGACTCAAAAAATAAAAAAATAAGATGACAGAAGGAAACAAAATGGTCAAAGGTTCTGTTTGAAAGCAGGGGAAACTTGCTAGAGCTTTAGTGTTTCAAATCCCCAACAGTGACTCCTTGAAATTAACAGCCTCAGTTAGATTTTGTTTGGACTTTTCAAGTCTCAGTCCTCATTAAAATGCAGAAAAAAACTGGTGGAGTCACCTATCAGTAGGAATGGGGCCCAATCAAAGGTCAGGTCTTACTGAGAGAGTTTCTATCAGCTCAACTTTAATGACTAAATGCAGACTTCTTCTTAATTTTCTCTTGCATCAGCATTTAAACAGGGATCTGTAAAATCCTAATTACTGAGTAGAGTAACATTATCTGCCTTTATCCTCTGTTAACAGATATTATTTTTGCTTATTTCAGGAGCCCTGCCAGAAATTACCTACTGTATGCTCAATTATCCACCTCCCCACAGCAACACATTATTTTAATATAAACTTTTCACTGTAGTCAGCAAGTATTGTGTATTTTCTTTAAATTGAGTTGTCATATCTTATTATAAAATATAAAAGGAAATGGCTGGAACTCTTAGGGTTAGCCAGAGTCATTTTACTGTGGTTTGACTTATATTTGCAGCATATTTTCTATCCAGCAAGCCTTAACACGACCATGGGAAAATAGAAGAATCTATAAAATAAACAAAAAAGTTAAAATGAGAAATATGCACTGTGCATCAATTGGGCTAAGCCATTTAAAAAAAATTAAATGCAGATCCTCCGTAGTGCTAACCTACTGTGCTATGCAAGAAATGTAAATATGTCCTTAATATGAAGATTAATATCTAGGTTATATCAGTTTCAGGTTTCCTGACTGATAACAAATCTCATTTACATTCTGAATACCAAATGGGGCTGAGCCAAAAATGTTTGCAAGCTATTTTTTTTTCTTTTTTTGAGTTCAATCTGAACATAGAGTGACAATCTTTAAAGGTCCTCATTGATTGTGGTTTATTATTCAATTATCTAGATGCTGAGCTCAAGAGTAAATGGGAATTCCTCATTACAATCTCACTATGAAATCAAGAAATGTAGACTAAATATGTCAAAATATCTCTCCCACGGTATCTTCTGAACCTCCTGATGTTATAATGTTGGTTATCAAAATAGCAGGCTAGATAATTAAAACAAGGATTTAAAATATAGGACCACTTCTAGTTCCTGAAAAAGTGATAAATTATAGTTTATTATCTGCCTTCCCACAATGCAGGTAATAGCTTATTTTAAAGAAAGGTGAAAGAATGCTAATGAATTATTAATCAGCATGAGTCTTGCTCGCTTTTAATAATGTTAACTTCCAGCATAATTCACAATCACAAATATGACTTCCATTGACCAACATGTAAATGTTTGATTACTCAAGACATTTAAATCTTTATTTCAATCATTTATATGCTTGAAAGGACTATTCCATAGAGTCTCTCTCAACAATTAGCCTAAAAATCTTATATTTCACAAGGACGTGCTGATGGCAACAATAATCAGCCAGACAAACCACAACGCTTGTATTTGCTGCTACTGTCATTTATGTAAAAGCATTTTGGAAAGAGCCAAATTCATATACCTATTAAATGTTTGAATTTATAATTTTTTTTTTTTTTAGATTTTATTTATTTAAAAGAAAGAGAGAGAACAAGTGGGGTAAGAGGCAGAGAAAGAGGCAGACTCCCCACTGAGCAGGGAGCCTAATGATGTGGAGCTTGATCCTGACACTAGGGCATCATGACCTGAGCTGAAGTCAGACGCTTAATTGACTGAGCCACTCAGGGCCCCTGTAAATTTTACCCCCAGGTAAAAAAAAAAAAGGGAGGCCCATTGCCAGAGTGTGGAGAAACCAAATTACCATATCTTTGCTTACATTTTGAGAACGAAAATATTCAAGAATATAATTTTTTTTCTGGTTCTGATGGGGTCCCAATTTGGAAACACTGTTGTTGTTTTTTTAAATAAATGATATAAGATTGTTAGTTTATATATGTGTTGAAAGTTGGTTCAATAGAGTGTTCTTCAATGTTTGCCAGGCCTTACTTCTCTGGCAAAGGTATGTAATATGATCTTGGTTCATTGACATTTTTAGACTTCAGCTAACTGGAAATCACTCCAGACCAGTACAAGTGATCTCAGATCAACTGTGAGTCTAGAACAGATTTCAACAATAAGCTAGGTGGGGCTTCTTTCCGTGTAACCTCTTATACAGTAAGGACATGTATGTTTTATTAAAATATGTAATATTAAGTAAGAAGAGTCTCAGAGAACACATCTATTTCAGCTACCTAATGCTTCATATCAGACTGCCCTAAAACTTAATGGCTGAAATAGCAGCCATTTTATTTGCTGACAATTCTGGGGAGGTTAAGTATTTAGACACAGTTAGCTGGGTGGATCTTGTGCCCCAAATGGCATCACTCGTGGATCTCCCATTAGGTTTAAATCAGAGCACAGATTTCAGAATGGCAAACCTGGTAAAAATTCTAGCTCCCCTACCTCTGTATCTTTTGGCTTGCCACTCGGCTTCTCTAAACTTCACTTTTTCATCCATAAAATATTAATAATATCTACTCTATAGAGTGAGGATCTTCCAGCTTATTTTGGCCAGACTGTCAGCACTGACGAGCCAAAAATATCTCTGGTTAGAGACATTGTGTTAAGAGAAAAACTCCCATGCCCCCTTTTATATATTTCTACCTCAGATTCCTATATGTATATCTTGTACTCCAAATGCAATGGTAGAATCAACTAGTTAAGACAGGACTCCAAAGGAACCTTTGTCTGGGCTGGTTCTTTACAATTGGAGGTTTAAATGCACCCAAGGACTCTCTTAGGTTCCGTTCATCTCCCTCTCTTTGCAAGCATACATAAGTTTGTGGATCCCAAGGTTTATTTTTAGGTAGTTGTTTGAAGCTCCATTTAGAGCTTAGGCCTAGGCTGCATGCATCAGTTTGACTTTTTGTTTTTTTAAATTCAACTAATTAACATATAGTATATTATTAGTTTCAGAGGTAGAGTTCAGTGATTCTTCAGTTGTATATAATATTCAGTGATCATTACATCATGTGCCCTCCTTAATGTCCACCACCAAGTCACCCCCTCTCCCTACACCCCTCCCCTCCAGCAACCCTCAGTTTGTCTCCTATGATTAAAAGTCTTTTATGATTTGTTTCCCTCTCTGATTTTGTCTTGTTTTATTTTTCCCTCCTTCCCCTATGTTTTGTTTCCTATGATCCTATGTTTTGTTTCTTAAATCCCACATATGAGTAAGATCATATAATTGTCTTTCTCTGATTGACTTATTTCACTTAGCTTATTACCCTCTAGTTTCATTCACATCATTACATATGGCAAGATTTCATTTTTTCAATGCCTGAATAGTATTCCATTGTATATATATACCACATCTTCTTTATGCATCCATCTGTCAATGGACTTCTGGGCTCTTTCCATAGTTTGGCTATTGTGGACATTGCTGCTATAAACATTGAGGTACAGGTGCCCTTTTGGATCAATACACTTGTATCTTTGGGGTAAATCCCTAGTAGTGGAATTGCTGGGTCATAGGGTAGCTCTATTTTCAACTTTTTGAGTAACCTCCATACTGTTTTCCAGAGTGGCTGTTCTGCTTGCATTCCTACCATCTGTGTAAGAAGGTTTCCCTTTCTCCACATCCTCGTCAACATTTGTGGTTTCCTGACTTGTTAATTTTAGCCATTCTGACCAATGTGAGGTGGTGTCTCATTGTGGTTTTGATTTGTATTTCCCTGATGCCGAGTGACGTTGAGGATTTTTTCATGTGTCTGTTGGCCATTTGGATGTCTTCTTTGAAGAAATGTCTGTTCGTGTCTTCTATCCATTTCTTGATTGGATTATTTGTTTTTTGGGTGTTGAGTTTGATAAATTCTTTATAGATTTTGGATATTAGCCTTTCATCTGATAAGAATTTACAAATATCTTCTCCCATTCTGCACCAGTTTGACTTTTATTCAAGCTTTGCTTACATTCTCAGAAACTTGTGTGACTCTTATTGAAGTCATTTTTTCTTTCTCAGTTAGCTACTTAAAAAAAATAAGTTTATACTACTCTACTAGGAACTCTATTAGAAGGAAATATGGTCCAGGCATTTCTGAACCTCTGGCTACTACCCCTTAATAATAACCCTAAAATAACTCCATAAGCCCTAATATCTGCTTTGCAGTGTTTTGAGAATCGGAAAGTACTCAATCAACTTAAGTTGCCTTCTTCTTTTATAAGTCACTTTTTTTTTTATATTTATTGTACGAAAGAGAAAGTTTATAAACTTTTATATATGAGACTTAACTTGGGAACTAAATATAACAGTTCTATTCTAAATATAAAAATTCTATACTAAACCTACAAGTTCAGTAGGTATCTAACTACTAAGAAAGATGTAGCTGATTGCAGGCTGTAGCAATAGCTAGGCACAACACAGGCATAAGGTCACAAAGTAAATTTTTAATTTTCAATACAATTCTTATTGATTGATCAAACATGTATTGAGCCCTTCTGTGTACCACACTGCAGTTTGCATGATACGGAGATAAAGAACACAAACTTTACATTCAATGATTTTATTGCCTAGTTGTGGGTTGGAGGCTGAGGAGGATAGTGAGTTGTGGCATAGACAGGAACCAGTACTCCAAATGTGATGACTTCCATGATAGATGATGCCATGGAAGCACAAAGAACTGTCTAAATTTAGACAGAGTGCCAGGAAAAGCTTCAAGGAATAACCTTGTTCTCCATTATTCTAGCTTGACACCCACAGGCATGTTGCATAATGTTGTTAAGCATGATCCTCACAGTTAAAGTGAAAAAATAATTATTAGAACAATTATCTGAGAACTTTAGGATTGTAGGGCAGGGAAAATACTCTATATTATAATGGACACACATCATTGTACTTTGCCCAGACCCATAGAACGTATAGCACCAAGAGTGAACCCTAATTAATCTGTGGACTGTATGATGTGTCAATGTAGATTGATCGATTGTAGCAAATGTACCACTCTAGTGAGGGGTGTTGGTAATGGAGGAGGCTAAGCAGGTGTGGAGGAAGGGGCTAGGGTATATGTGGGAATTCCCTGTACCTTTCCCTCAATTTTGCTGGGAACCTAAACCTGCTCTAAAAAAAGTTTTTTAAGGCTTTTCCAAAAATGGAAGTATTTGTCATCTCATCTCAGTTAATAAAATCAGGCCTCATTCTTAATTTTCTTATAAACCTTCATAAAAGTATTTCCCTCCATTTTATTATTGTTGTGTGGTTGTTCATTGTTTATTCATGTTGTGCAGTGTTTATTTTCATAAGGAAAGGGATTCTGATCTGCCTGGGTGGCTTACAAAATTCAGCATTATTTCTTTCTAATCTTTTTCACATACATTATTGCTCAGTTACTATTCCATTAACTTCAGGGAGGCAGAATCTCAAGTTCATAAACCATAGTATTAAAGTCTAAATTTCAATTGTGCTAATTTAGTAGGCTGTTTAAATTATGTGTTGAAATTTTTTGCGAAACTTCATACAGTTCCTGTAATTTTTCAAACTGACATCTTAGACCTTCTGGTGAAAGGTAGAAATGAGGATTTGGAGAGTATTCACTGACATTTCAAACTCTTTAGGAATATGAAATTACAAATATGAAAGCTTAAGCAGGTAATTTGGATGTTCAACCCAAAATAGAATGATTGATTTTTATATGTAAATTCTATCTTTTGAGCTCATTCGAAGTCCACACTTTTTGTATTCCAGGGAAACTCCTCAGAAACTTAATTTACAGGAAAGGATGGTTTCCTTTGAGGGAAACATTTCTTATAGAGACCTCTTCTCTGAAGTGCAACTGACTGAAACATGGAGCTTTGACCACTTGAGACTGTGATCTGAAAATATCGTTTTGGGGGGATATTTTTGTCAAAACTTTTTAAAAATAAAAAAATGACCAGAGAGTATGCCCCGATATTTTGTGCAAGCAAAAAACAAAAGTGCATGGCGTTGATACAGGGCTATACTCTGTAATAGGAGATTTGATAAAATGCCTGGCCGGTTCCATTTGTATAAATGGTCTGGAATGGTTTATGTGCTCACATCAGTTCAGTCATTTAAATGCTGGAGTCTAGTTCTCATAGTTGAGCCTATATGAATCCGGAATCAGGCAACTGATCATTTGTATTGCCCTGAGCTGCAAGAGTAGGAACAGCAGCATAGAAACCAGATGAAACAGCTTCATTTACAATTACAAAAGCAAAGGCTTTCACAGAACAAAAAGTGGTTTTACTGTAGCAATTCCATTTGCTAGATGCCATCTTCTTTATTTGAGAAATATGCAAAAGCATTGAAAATGATTCTTTTTTGTATGTATCTCGATGTGCGAGTGTTTTATATAGAGACTGGAGAGGAGAGGAGAATGTTTAATTATTTTCAGCATAATTTCATTCTCACTTCGTCATTGTGTAATTTGAAGCCACAGTGTTTCCTTGGAGTTAGCAAATAACGATCCAAAATATTTGTCCACAATATTACTGGATGCTCTAATGCCATAAATGCTGTATTCTTTTATACTATGAGATAATGTTCAGAGCAGATGCTAGTATGTTACAAGATATGAACATAAAAGAATGTTTGTGTTATGGATAAAATGATTTCTGATTATTTTGCATATGTGAAATGATACAGACTTTCTATAACAAGATATGATATTTCATACAGAATAAACAATTTATGCTGTATCAGTTAATGCTGATAGAGAAAAATCATAACAAAGAATCTGTGTGTGTGTGTGTGTGTGTGTGTGTGTGTGTGTGTGTGTGTGTTTCTGACATCGACATAATTTCAGCGATGCATGTTTTTTAGGTCAATGACTATCGGATGATGACATCCACAATAAACTGGAAATAAAAGGCAAAAGGGTCTGCTGTGCCACAGAGTACCTTTGGAGAGAGAAAATACTGTAACATTTTGGTTTTGGATTTTTATTTTTTACCTTGGAAAAAGGGTTCTTAAATGTAGCTTTAAGGTAAGTATCTTAGAAAGTTGACTCTGTAGTCAGATTTTGACATCTGTTAACTGGTTTTATAGAACAGTTTTTAAAGCTGGCTTCAGAGATCATTATGTAACTATATACAAGAACCAATAATGTCAGCATGCCATAACAACAAGTCACTGTGGTTCGATTTCAAATACTGCTGTGCATTTAATAGCTTCCTGAATGCATTGTGTTTTTGTCCCAACAATATGATTGCATTTTGGGGCTCAAATTAACAGATTAGTATTGATAGTTCTTGTATTCGATTAAAAAAATTGTGTATCTGGCTCTACATTTTCAAGGATAATTTTTCTTTTCCCTGGAAAGCCATCACATTCTTAGAACAAATAATGAGAAAATGGTTTTACTGTACTGTCCAATTCTCAAGATATTTGGCTTATCATTATTTTTGTCTCTGTTTCCATGAGTCTTGAATGGCAGCCTGTATTCTCAAATGCCAGAATTTCTGATTTGAGATTTCCAAACTGAATATGCAAAACAACCATTTAAATTAAGTAAGAATAAATACGTTGGGTATTTCAAAATTTATTTTGGTTTTATATTTCATTTTTTTCCTCATGAGCAAGTACCAAGGAATACTATTTTCCTTGCCAGTTAACATGCAGTCCATTGTGATATGAAATGATGTATTTCACACCAAAATGTACTTCCAGACATAAAACTAATTATGCTCTTTTTATGGATCCAGTACTTTAGCTTTATAGAAGGTGTTCATCAAACTTTGGTTATGATTTGTGTTCACCAAACCCCAGGCTCACACATACAGAAAGTAGTTGATAAGTCACATTATGCAATGGGAATGTAAAATTCAATTTTATCCATGTAAAAAGCCCTCAAGAAATATTTGCGGGGTGAGAAAAATACAGACAGCAATTTTTTTTTATACTGCTCAGGTCATGCATCTGAATATCATAATGCACTCTAATTTGCTACATACATTACAAATCCAGCCACAAGAACACACTTAAGATCTCCAAAGTTAACCTCTGAAGGGAACACAAGGCCAAATACTGCTTAGATTTTCATTTCACTACATTAGCAAAAGTGTCCTGGGGGAATGTAAAGGCCTCAGCTCATTTTGCATTTCCAATTGTCATACATAAACACATAAAATAGGATATGGACGATTTGATCCATGGTGCATATGGATTACAAATAAATATGAAAGCCTTAATTTTTCCAGGTCCTGTTCACTTTTAAAATGTCTTCTCTATTACACTGGTAGGTGATTTTACCTTCTCTTAACCATGCAAAAGCTATAGTGTTTCAAAGCTGTAGATTAGTGATGGTGAAGCTTATTTCTTTTGGTTATCTACAGTACCATCTTGGTGTCTTGGGGCATAAAAGAATATTATCTGTGTGACAGTTATGGCTGTAGCCATCTATACTGTTCATGGCATCAGCACTCAAAGTGCTCTGAATAAAAATCATTCAGTTTAAGACATTTTCTGTACTTTCATTAAAACTTAAAATCACAAAGTGCTGCAAGTTACGACGAAGGTTATACAAAATATCCAGGGAGTCTCTTATGTGGAAAAGCACATAAGTGCTTGCATTTCTTTCGTTCTTTCGTTCTTTCTTTCTTTCTTTCTTTCTTTCTTTCTTTCTTTCTTCTTTCTTTCTTTCTTCTTTTCAATGTTTTGTTTTGGTTTGGTGTTTGATGGGGTTGTTCGTCTAGATTTGCTAATCTTTTGTAGAGGTATTGACCATAGCAAAGCAATCTATAAATCTGCTTTGTATCTTTATTTAATTTTCATAACAAATAATGTGCCTCTCTGATTGCATGAAATCATCAGGAGGGTCTTCAATTACCATTGCATGCAGCCTTTGATCACAACCCCTTCCTCCACTCCGAATCTGGAGGATGTTGTGGAGAAAGAAGGCGGGGTGAGTGGCAAGAGAGCAAATGCACAGCTAGTTATGTATTGAAAATGTCAGGTTACAGAGGAAGTGTATATATTCATATAAGATAATTTCAAAGCTAGAGTTGTGATTGCAATAATGGCTCATTCATATCTGCATTTCATTTAAATGAACAGTTTTGACTCGTTGAACATTTGTCAAAGACAGTACAGCTAAACTTTTTCACATGACCACTGAGGTAATGACAGCATTACATTAGCAGGAAACTGCATGACTTGCTGATACTTCCATTTTCCACAGCAGCTTATGAAATAATCAAAATGTGTGCATGAAATGGCGGCCTGCTCTGAATTTATTTTAATACAGATGGGCTTATGCCGCGAGAAGAAAAGTGCTGGACCCCCGACACAAGAGACAATGACTTTGCACAAAGCTGAATTTTACTAGCAGAGAAGATGGATATATGAGTATTAGACTTTTCATAGCTATAGGAAGGATAATCTTTCAATCAGATTAATGAGAAAATATATTGCACGGGCCCTACAGCACTTTTTGCTTTCCAGGCTAATGCGTGATTTAAATCCCCAAAGTACATTTGCAGCATTACAATATCCTTTGATAATAATGTCGCTTGCACAAAGACAGATAAAAATAAAACAGTCCCCCTTGATTTCCCATTTTAGATTTGAAGTATATTTTCTGTTCTTTGCTGGCAATGAAGTGAATTCTATTGAGAAGAGTCACATTTAATAAGACAAAGAGAATTTTCTAATTATGCTACCTGTCAAGATTGGAATCTATTGGATTGCAACTGCAATTGAAGAAACGGAGGGAGCAATTGCATATAGTCCCATTTACTTTGGTGTATGATTACTATTTGCACTTAGATATTGCTAAATGTAAATCAAGCATACACACACAAGCAGGCTTTGAGGTAAACACCAAAAGGCAGGGTTCAGAATGGATCCTACCAATCCCATTTCAATTTCGGTAACCAATTTTCTGGAGTTTCCTAATTCATTTATGGAAAACAACATAAACCCCCGGAAATTGTTAGCAAAGGACAAAATGGCATGCTGTGTTACATAACCAGCTAATGTGAAAACTTGTAAAGCTGAACATGCTTATGCAACAAATATATAAATACGTAATTATGCATCATACATATCTACTAGAGGAAAATAACATTCCAAAAAATACATATGGGGGAAAATAGATGCAATGAGTTTAGAATACATTTATACATTTTGTTATTTTTGGCTAATTTATATTACAACTGTGCAGACATTAAAGAAAATCTTGCTAGTATTCAAATGTTTCCTTGGAAGTTATCACATGCTATTCTGTGTGAGCCTCTGGGGAACAGTTCCCTGTGCCCCATCAAACATTACTCTTTCTCTCTCTCTCTCCTCTTACTCTCTCTCTTTTTTTTAGCATTGCAATTGTTGAAACACTATGGCACATTAGACAAGGAAATAAATATTATGTTTTCAATGGCTTCCTCATACACTATGTATACATAAACTGGCACATAATCAATTATTATAAATATTATCATCTGCTAAAAAATAATTCTACTGGTACTCAGATGATAATAATTATGATAAATAGGAATTTACCTAAATCACATTTTCAGAGATGCAGTAAAAAAAGAAGAAAAAGTTAAGCAAAAATATAAAAGAGCAGCAAGCTTATGATTAGAAATTTAGTTTAAAAAATTAACCTTTAATCTTAAAGAGAATAAATGATAGTTTCCATTAGGTTCTACAAATCCACAGACAAGGCATTCAAATATTCTCAGCTTTGCATAAATTTCAAATTAAGTGTTTCTAACTACCTAAGCCATACTTTTGATTTGCTATCCATTTTGTGACCATGCAAAGAGAATAAGAAATTCTCAAAGCATTAAAGCATTAATTTAAAAATTAAGGTCTGCAGATGATTTTTAAAATAAGCTATTAGATACTTTCAAAGGAACTCTATCAATTATTATAGCGATGTCATCTTTTTTTTTACAATTAGAAAGCCATTAGAATTAATATATGACTTAATTCACTTAATGAATCAAAATTCTGAACATATAAAGTTAGGCAATATTCCATTGTGGATCCACTATTTCACAATCTAATACCCACATGTTATGGGCTGAATTATATACTCCCAAAATTCATATGTTGAAATCCTAGCATCTAGATCTCAGAAAGTTATTGTATTTGGAGATAGGATCTTTAAAGAGATGACAAAATGCGATCATTAGTGTGGCCCCTAATCAGTATGACTGATGTGGTTAATAAGATGAGATTGGGATGCAGAAATACAGAGAAGGAAGCCCAGGTGAAGACACAGAGGGGATGGGCATTTGTAAGCCAAGGAGAGAGGCCTCAGAAGAAACCAACCCTGCCAACACCTTGATCTTGGATTTCTAAAATCATAATAATTTCAACGATTGAATGAAAATAAATTTCTGTTGTTGAGCCACCCCGTCTGCAGTACTTTGTTATGGCAGCCTTAGCAAACTAATATACAACATAACAACATGAAACTTTGAGATGTGGAAGGTTCAAGCCTCTTTTTAATGTTAACGCATCTACCTCTAAATGTTTTAATAATGGATGGATAATGGGACTCCATATCAGGTTATTCAAATGGTCTGTCATTCAGTTTGTGAAAACTAAATTCTTATCAAGTCTACGGAATCATGTATACACAAACTGAGCCAAATTGGTAGAAGTTATATGCATGGTCCAAATCCTATAAGTATATTGGTACCCACTGATTTGCATATTATTTTGACCATGTCATCTACAATGTGATTAACTGGATATTAATAAATATCACTTCATACTGTGCTAAACAAATGCAGCTTTGTCTACATATATGTAAGGGAAGGTCTTTTGTCTGTTAATATAATTGTGACCAACTTGACTTTGGTGGTTAATACAAATTAAGAAAGTAATTCGAATTAACAACATGCCACAATCTAAAGTGCTGAATAATAATTAACACTAAAAGTAACAATAGCCATCATGAATTACGATCGAATTTGTAAAAAAAAATCTAATTTTATCGGGCACTGAACTAAGCATAAACACTTATTGCTCCATTTAATTCTCATGACTTTATGACTCCAATATATGTTATCCTCATTGTAAAGAAAAATAAGTTGAGATTTTGTGAAATTTAATTGCTTGTCTAAAATCACAGAGCTAGTAAATATCAGAGCTTGGATTCAAATGTGAGATGGTACGATTGGAGAGTCAGTCTTCTAAACAGAATTCCTTTTGTGAAGATATAGAAATGATGGTTCATCAATTCCCTTTACAGTTCTTCATGTTAAACAAATTTAGGAAAAACCCTCCTCCTTCTAAATTTGTTAAATTAAACAAAGTTAAAAAGTTAGGTAACTATGGGAACAATATTGCACCAAATCCATCAACGATATTTAAAACTTGAAAGAGAAAGGCAGCAACGATCAACCAGAAGATAAGACAAACATTTACTGTAGATTTTATTGACTAGTGGTTTTGAAAGATGCACTCAGTCAGTTAAGGGTCTGATTCTTGGTTTCAGCTCAGGTTGTGATCTCAGGCTCCTGGGATTGAGCCGTGCAGCAAGCCCCACATCAAGCCTCATGTCCAGCCCCACACTGGGCCCTGTGCTCAGAGCAGAAGTCTCCTAAAGTTCTTCTCTCCCTCTCTGTCTGTCCCTCTCTTCCCTGCTCTTTCTCTCTCTCTTTCTCTCTCTAAAATAAATAAATCTTAAAAAAATAGATACACTCTATTAGAAACACCCTAAAAAGTATTATTCCTTGAACTTGTTGGAAGTTCAGTGAAATATGGGGTTTTTCATCTATTCTGTCCTGAGTGTCTCCTACTTAAGGGAATGAATTAATGTATCCTTTCCCAGGAGTGGGGATTTGAATAAATTTCTATTTCCAGACTAAATGTGCCAGTAGGGTCTTCTGTTATATAAGGCAGTCAGAAATTGTGAAATAGAGAATATATTTGAATCAGATACAAATTAATTTTACTGAAAGCTAAAGAATGTAAGTAGTGATGGCTGAAATCATTATTTATCCATCTCACTTTAAAGGCTCAAATGTAAGCAGCCCCTAAGATATACCTGCTCAAGGACCCAGGGTCAGTAATCTGATCCAGGCTGTCTTATATTTCTGAATCACCACTGGTGGAATTTAAACATTGTCTTAATGCTTCTTACTTCATGGTTGTAGGATGGTTGCCACACTCCAGGCATGAAGTCCATATCTAAAAAACAAACAGGCAAAACAAGACAATCGGTGATGCAAATGTTGAAAGTTCCAATGGTATCTCTCGACTTAAAAAAAAAAATTTTCCCATAAGAGCCACTTCATGGCTTGTGCTTGCAGTTCACTGTACATGTCTAACTATAGGAAAATGTATAGCTGTAAGGGACTCTGAGAATGATACTTTCACTTTCCAGTTTGCATAATAGAGGGAATCAAGAAGAAAGGAATATGGGTAACTAATAGAAATAGAAAGGAATATGGGTAACTAATTCAAGTCTTCCTCAATTAGTTTATAAAATTAGCAAATGTTATAACTACTCTATTGAAAATAAATCCCCTATATAGCTTCTTAATGGCAAAGCAAAAAAGTATTTGTGTTTGCCAAAGCAAAGAGTAACTGTGTTTGGAGAAAAATAATGGAGAATTTTCGAAAAGCAGGGAGTTAAAAGTTTTTCATGCTGACAATAGTCACATAGCACTCAGAGATTTGCAAAGCAGGCAAAAGCAACAAATCCAGCCAATTGCTGGAACCTGGTAGAAAAAAAAAAAAAATGGCAGTATGTAGGAAGCAAACCTCAGTCTAAGAAATAAAGGAGAGATTATTCATGGAAAGTTTGAATACGCATAATAAATATTTGCTGAATGGATAGGTAAATGAATTATGAGACGTGTGAAAGATTTGAAGTCTAGTCATTGGCTAATTGCATTTGTATTTGTAATAATAATTTGATTTAACCTTATGTATTATAAGTTTTTTACCTGCAAAATGTGACAAATGGTATAATCCGTGAAAAGCTTTTAAGGTTTTCAGAAGAAACACATTACTAATGGTATTGATAATTATTGTGATAATGGAGATCACAAGAATTTTAAGTTATAAAATTGGGATTCTTTAGACTATTAAAACTATGATTCAAAACTGATTTCGAAATTGGTCTATAAAGAAAATTCCTTGTTATTCCTAAACATTTAAATTTCTGAAAAAATTAGGAAAGCCTTCTTTTTAAAATCTATTTGTTTAGCAACAAAAAAAATATAAATCTTGCTTCCACTCATAAATACTGTTGTGCAATTTGCTATCCCTTGGCTAACTAGAATGGGAAAAAAAAGTGAGGTGAACCTTACCCTAATGCTAATTTTCTGACTAGAGGCAATTTCCCAAGTAGGGACAAGAAGAGTATAGAAAATCAGAGTTTGAAGTCCCACTGAGTAAAGGAAGCAAAGTTTAGTATTTAGGGAAATGGGTTTCTAGGATTTCATGCTTTTGAATTTATATCTAAGAATTCTTTGCCAAATTCAAGGTCATTAAGATTTGCCCCTATATTTTCTTTTAAGAGTTTTATGGTTTTATTTCTTTTATTTCTGAACAAGAGAGAAATATAAATAAATGAGATTTCATCAAAACTCAAAACCTTTGCCCATGAAAGAACATTATCAAGACAGTGAAAAAGCAACCTACAGAGTGGCAAAAAATATGTTCAAGCCATATATTTGATAAGAATCTAGTATCCAGAATATATAAAGAATTCTAACAATTCAATAAAAGGACAAAGACACAATTAAAATATGGGCAGACTTGAATAGATGTTTCCCCAACAAAGATACATAAATGGCCAAAAGACACATATAAAGATGCTCAACATCCTTAGTCATTCGGGAAATGTAAATAAAACCCCAGTGAGATGCTACTTTGTACCTACTAAGATGTCTATACAAAGGGAAGGGGAGGGGAGGAGTGACAAGTGTCAGTGAGGATTTGGAAAAATTGTACCATTTGTTAAAAAGGTCATCATTTCTCTATTGAACTGCTTTTGCTCCTTTTTCAAAGATCAGTTGGCTCTATTTGTATGACTCAATTTCTGTGCTCTCTATTTTGTTCCGTTGATCTATGTGTTTGTTCTTTCACCAATGCTACGTTGTCTTGATTATTGTAGCTTATTTTAAGTCTTTAAATCAGATAATGTAAGTCTTTCTTCATCAGTAATATGTTAGCTATTCCATGTCTTTTGTTTTTCCATATGTTATTGTACAATAACCTAGTATCCTGCAAACTAGATATATTTGCTTATTAGTTTCAGCATTTTTTGTCAATTCTTAAGAGTATGATACATGGACAGTCATCTCATCTGTAAATAAAGATATTTTTATTTCTTCCTTTCTAGTCAATATATTTTTACTTTTTTTCTTTTCTTATTTCACTAACTAGGATTTCCAGTGCAATGTTAAGAGAGATAAGAGAAAATATTCATGTCTTATTCTCAATTTAGTGGAAGGCATCCAACTAACATTAAGGTAATGGTCCATCACTACTAAGTATGATGTTAGCTTGTAGGCTTTTGTAGATGCTCTTTATCAAGTCAAGAAAGTTATTACTATTCCAAATTTGTTGAGAGTTTTCATCATGAGGGTGTGTTGGATTGTGTAATGCTTTGTCCGTATCAAGAGATACAATTATATGATTTTTTTCTTCCTTAGCCTTTTGATATGTTGGATTATATTGATTGATTGTCAATTGCTGAGCCAGCCTTATATATTTGGAACAAATCTCCCTTACTCATGGTATATAATTCTTATTATTCATTGTTGGATTTTGGCCTAGCTTTTAAATTGAATATTCAATAATGAGCAGAGGACCCAAAGAATTTTTATGTAATGGTATCTTACACCTTTAGTTTATGAAGTATGCTAGGTAACACACTGAGTTGAAAATTCAAAAAGGAAGTTGGAAATTCTTCAAGTAAATACATAAACATTAGGAATAGCTGGGGAAAAATTACATTCATGAGAAGGATTGACAAAATATGATTAAAGATGGTAGCAATAGCAAATTGTTAGACATAAGAATTCAGAGGATAAAAAGAAAAAAAAAAAAAACACCTCATAGGGAGAAGATAAAAAATAAGAACCAAGTTTTGGGGAAAATTAAATTTGACTGAACTGGAAAACTATATCTTCATTCAGTGATTAAAACCAGTATGCCAAGCTCACGATTTCTCTCCTAAGACTTACTTAGACCTTCTCACTTTTATTCTTTACAAAACTGTACCTTCAAGAAAGAGAATGATTATTATATTCATAGAAAGTGTACAAATGCTTTTATAAAGAGCATTTTGGCTGGAGGAACTGCTTTTATGCAGGTCTTGACTGACATTTCTTTTCAGAAGTCTTCCTTTACAGTAGGTGAGGGCTTCTTATTTAAGAAAAGATGAGATGACACAAATAGAGCTATTCTAACTTATTTTCCCCATCTCATCATTTCATGACGATTTAGAAAGGAGTCATATTACAGTTCCTTCTTTTGCAGTTTTGATGATGATGATGATAATTCTCATTTTCTCACTTCCCCCAGCCGTCAATATATCATATACTATCACAATTTGTTAACTGTGACCTAATGTTTCACTGATTCTTATACCTGAAAAATAAAATGCTTTACTTCTTGTTTTAATTCTGACATGTAAAAAGCTTAGAAATTGTCACTCTGTCCTTACAACAAGAAAAAAAAAAAAACAACTGAACTAACTGAAAATCAACAACTTTTCTGACATCCACCAGAGAACTGAGGTTGTAGGGCAAACCATCACCCAATTTAGAGAGATAGACAAGTTCAGAGGGATAGCCAAAATATGCTTATCTAAAGTAGATGTACCTACTGAAAACATAAAGTACTAGGAGTACTTAACTGGTAATTTGGATGAATTGCTGGAAACTATAGAGTAGCATAAAAAAGAGAAACTCCCTGGAGCTGTAGTCTGGGCCCCCCCCACACACACACTTTGGGGGGGTTTCATCACTGAGGCACCATACCATTTAAGAATAAGGGATTCCCAGTGAAGATCCAAGACAGATGTTCTTGTGGCTCTGGCAGAGGAAGGTGAAGAGTAATCATTGCAAAATATGGCCGCACGTTCCCCATAATAAACGCCTACACCTAGAATAAAAGCCTTTGCCAGACTTACGCTACCTGGAGGAATATCATTTTTTCAGGTCCATCCCCCTCTTGCTTCCTCCATGATCTGAAAGAGATAGAAAGCTACAACAATGGAGAAACACTTCTGTAGGTCACAGTGAAAAGAAAAAAGACCACGAAAAATCATGATTTAATCAGAAGATTATACAAAATTTCCCCTCTTCCACATATAACCACCACATAAACAAGGCTGTGATATGACAATAGTGGATTGCATCTCAAAGAGCTCCTGTCCAAATTCTCTCTGAAGAGGAGTACTCAGAGAAGACAAAAGGGGAAATGGAAAGGACACTAGAACCTTTGGCACTTATAGCTACAATAAATATTAAACACAGGTCAACTCTTAAGCAGACAAAAATAAATCCACACACTAACACCTATTAAAATCAATTCCTAATACCAATACAAAATATCCATTTTTCAAAGAAAAATTTCAAGTCATGCCAAATACGAAAAAGAAGAGAAAGAAGAAAGAGAGAAAAGAAAGAAAGAAAGAAAGAAAGAAAGAAAGAAAGAAAGAAAGAAAGAAAGAAAGAAAGTCGGTTATAACCAGACTCAGACATGACACATATGATAAAATTGTCAGACAGAATTTAAAATCGCTGATTAATATGCTAAAGTGTCTAAGGAAAAAATTTGAAAACACATTAGAATAGACAATGAAAGCAGAAAGATGGAAATTCTAAGAAAAGGAAATGTTCAAAATCAAAAACATTGCAACAAGAATGAAGTATGCCTATAGACTAGACACAAATGAAAAATCCATGAGCCTGAATGCAGGGCATGGAAAATTCAGAAATTTTGTTATTTTGAAACGTAATGAGGAAAAATAAGAAGAATGAATGGAACAGAATATTCAAGAACTGAAGAACAATTTCAAATGGTGTAACATGCATGTAATCAGAAGAAGTAAGAATGAGAAGAAGAAATATTTGAAGTAATAATGACAGGGAACTTTCTAAAATTAATGGCAGACACTCAAGCACAAATCCAGGAAGCTAAGAGATAACCTAGCAAGACACATATCACAAATATTGGACAAGACATATCATATTCAAACTGCAGAAAATCAAAGACAAAAGAAAATCTTCAAAGAATCCAGAGGAAAAGAAAACTACTTTATCTATAAAGTAACAAAAATGAGAATTACAGTGAATTTCTTGCCAGAAACCATGCAAGCAACGAAAAAAGAACTGAAATATTCAAACTATTCAAAGAAAAAAACCCAACAACATACATTATATACTGCAAAAAATCATTCTAAAAAGTGAAGGCAAAGTAAAACTTTTCTCTGACAGATAAAAACAAAATTCATTACCACCAGATGTCCTTGCAAAATGTTGAAAGAAATTCTTCAGGCAGAAGTAAAATGATATACGCCAAAACTCAGATTGACATAAATAAAGGAAGGGACATGTATATAATACTCCATTCAACAACAAAAATATACATTCTTCTTGAGCTTACATGAAGCATTTTCACCAAGATAGACCACATTCTGGATGATAAAATTCACTTATAGAAATATATAAGAATAAAAATCATACAAAATGTGTTCTCAGATCATAATGAAATTAGCCATTTAAACCTAAAACAAGGAGAAGAAAATAAATAATAAAAATTAGAGCAGAAATCAGTGATATTGAAAACAAAAGAATAACAACAACAAAAAGAGAAGATCAACACAACCAAGATCTGGTTCTATGAAATAATGAATGAAATCAATGTACATATAGATAGGCTAAGAAAAAAAATGAGAAGGCACAAATTAGCAAAATCAGAAATGAAAGAGGGTTCACCAGTACTGATCTGATCCCATAAATATTTAAAGGATAATAAATAATTCTCTTAAAATCTATATTAGAATTGCTAAAATTAAAAGAAAGAAATGCTGGTGAAAATGTAGAACAACAAGAAATCTTATTCATTGCTAGTGGAAATTAAAAATGGCATTCTATTTTGAAAGTTTGCCAATTTATCAGTGGTAACAAGAAATGATCTATCATGCCACAAAAAGACATGGGTGAATCTTAAAGTACTCATTGCTAAGTGAACAAAGCCTGTGTATAAAGTCTACATAACATATGATATTCTGCAAAAGGCAAAACTATGGACATGGTAAAAAGATCAGTGGTTATTAAGACTTTAGGGGAGAGATAAAATGTTAAATAGATGAAGTACAAATGATTTTTTAGGGTGATGGAACTATTTTTTTTGTAATAGTGTAATAATGGCAAATACATGACACTATGAATTTGTCAAAAACCACAGAACTTTTCAGCACAAAGAGTGAACCTTAATGTATGCAAGTTTTTATCATTTTGGATATCAGGAGCCCCCAGGATGGAATAAAAATGTGACAAAAAAAATAACTGTATCACAAATATGTGAAAAAAAAAATCACTGAAAAGGATGGCGTTGGTGGAAGGTGTTGGCCAAAGTAAGTTTGGAATTAATTGGAAACGGTAAGATTAAAGGTAAAGACAACTGTACTAAGCACTGAACTCTCAGTTGATAAAAGTTGTTTCCCACAGGAGTATGTGTTCACTATTCTATCACTGGCATATATAAGTATCAAACTGAACAATAAGTAAATGTGGTTAATGATGGGAGTCAAATTATTCACTGTTGAATTGGGAGGTTACATATAAGCAAATGTTATATGAGGCTAGAATGATCCATGTTTAATGGATTAGAGTTGTAGTCATCAGTATGAACTCATGTTTAACATGCTCATGTTTAATATGCATGCAGATGGTTACATATAGAAATACTTATTGATATGTGAATATACAGGGGTTGGCATACACGTGTTTCCTTGAACTGTCAGCTGAGAATGGCTGGATACAACTCTAGATAATAATATTACACCTCATAATGAACACACCTAGTACCCAGATACTGTTTTTTATTACTGTTCTCCAGTGGAAAACAAAACAAGGCTCCTTGGAGAAAACTAGAATGGGGTGGGAAATATATAACATAAGCCTGGAGCGCTTGTAGTGTCAGAAAATAAGGAACTGTAAACACACACGCACAATGATGGAAATATGTCAAAGGGATATAGGAGCCAACTGAAAGAGCTACCAATGGACAAAACTAGAGCAAAAAAATAAATGAAATCGTATTGGGTTACAACCGTAACTATAAAATAAGTCTCCGAGTCCATAGTTATATAAACAAGTGATTGAACAAATAAATAAATGAGGAAGAATAGGCAAATCTCACAGAATTCTAAATTTTTTTATGTACACACTCTGCTGTAAAGGAGATGGAACATAACTCCCCATTCTATAAGTGTGGGCTAGGCATAATGATTTCCTTCTGAAAAGAATGATATGAAAAAGAAGAAGAAAAACAAAAACAGTAACTTTACAATGGAGAAACCTGACAAACAATATCTCAGCCAAGTGATCAAGATTAATATCCTCAGTGCTAAGTCAGATTGACAATATGTTCCTTGATATGATGATAGTGGGTACACTGAAGTGATAAAAATGACACTTTACTTCTGAGGTCTCCCTTTCAAGAACACGTAACCCTCGTCTAATTATGAGGAAAATATCAGACAAATCTCAACGACAGAACATTCAACGAAATACCTTACCAGTACTCCTCAAAACTGTCAAGGTCATCAAAAACAAGGAAAGTCAGAGACTATCATAGGCAAGAGCTGCCTAAGGAGAGATGAGGACTAAATGCAATATGGTATCCTGAATGGGATCTTAGAACAAAAAGAGACTTAGGTAGAAATCAAGGAAATCAGAATTAAATATAGGCTTTTATTAATAATAACATATCTATATTGTCTCATTAATTGTAACAAATGAACCCGCATATTGGATGACGATAATAATAGAGGAAAACAGGCATGGGGAATACAGGAAATCTCTATTTTGCCTTCACGCTCTTTCTGCAAGTCTAAAATGCTTGTAAAATAAAGACTTTATTTTAACGATATACTTGATTTTACACCTTCCTTGAATCACTTTGTAATGTATCTAAAATAGGAAGAAAATTTTCCAATTTTGTTGGGAGTCAATTCTTCATGAATTCTCTGTTTTTACACATCTCATCAACAGGGAAACTGATTACTCTTTATTCCAGATTATCTTTTCAAGGATGTTTATATAATGAACAGTTTTTGAAGATGGAGATAGTGTCTGTCTCCTAAGAAAAGTGCCATCAAGTTTCCTACTCATTTTAAAAGATTTGTTTGACCTAAACTCAATTATTTTGTAAAACAACCTACTTGGCATACAGGTTTTAATCAGAGCCCCTCAACGTTGCCTCATGTGACTTCAGGATAACGGATACTGAAAAAATGTGCCAGTGCTCCTGCTGTTTGCTGGACCAGGGGTAATAATGTCTTTGTGCTCTGACCCAGGGCTCACCTGTCTACCATCAGCCTCCCTAAAACCGTGGCAGTTTAATTTATTGGTTTTCAAGTGGGACAAAATCTCAAATGCTTCACAGTTCTTAAGTCTTTAATTTTTAATATTACCATTGATTTGTTTTCATTTATGAGCAAATTAAATAAACTCTAAAATGTATAGGAATTTTGTCTTAATGTTGATTCTGGCTGGAATTTTCTACGAAATATGAACTTTCTTCCTTTTCCCTTCTGTTTTTCATTTTATTTGGCATTTTATTCCTACCACAAATTTATCAGTCCACTTTTATGAACTGTTTTATATATGTATTACCCTATGTGATCATCAAAATAAACAGAAGTGGCATTACTCTCTTATATACCAATTTAAATATTTTTTAGCTCTTTACTGGTTGGTAAATAGCTGTTGTTCTAAAATTTTCTCCCCAATCTATTCCTACTGCTTTGAATACCCCGGTACCTTCCCAAGATTCCCACACCACCTTCTCTTTCAGCAACTACAGGGGTAACATTTGTTCCAGCCCAAGGTTGGGAATGGCTTGAGGAGTTACTGGCCTTTTATGTCCATAAGTTCAAAGTCTTCAAAAGTGATTAGTATTACATCTGATAATATCCACTTTGTACCGACAATGAATCTGAGGATCAGAAAGGTTGATAACTTATACCAAGTTACTTAGCATAGATATTCTGAGGTGAGGACTTAAGTGGAGAACTGGTTGAATCAAAGATCTTACCTGTCTTCCATGTCCTTTGCCTCTGTTATTCTAAGCAGGTGTGTTCTCTTTTTAGTCTTTCAATGAAGAATGCTTATTTGCTTTACTTCATTCATACTTGTATCTATATCCATATTAAATGACTCAAAATTCTCATTACAAAGAAGTCTTAAGTGTTAGCACAAAGGTCTATAAGCATAATACAAGGTGAGGAGTAAAAGATCTTAGGATGTGAAGCAACAAGTAGAGAGCTTGAAGTCTTTCATATACCAGAAAACCTGCATTTCATTTATCATTGTTCACAGGCCTTTTTCCTAAATTAATTGTGCCAAGAAACAAATGCCTGGGCAAAATGACAACACTACTGAGACATGATGCATAATCAAGACCTAGTAAAAATTTCAGTCCATTTGAGCCACAACATATTTGCTATTAACTTGAAAAATTTAGCATTTTAAGTTCTTCTTTTTAAAGTCCACTTGTAACAAACTTCCCTTTCCTCAAGCACTAGAATATCTTGGAAAAGATTTCATTTGAAATTATTACTTTTTTTTTTCTACTTTCCAGGGCTCTAATGGAATTTTGCATAGGTTAGCTGCAAACAGCATTTGGTAGAAAAGGCCTTTGATAACCTCTTCCACAGCCAGATATGCTCATGTAAATCTATGAAAATCAAATGACAGAATGAATGTTTGTGTTCTCTTTTTACTCATAGACGGTTGGAGGGTAGATGTCTGGAGATTTAAAAAAAAAAGCAAAATTGAGTTCTAGATATGAAAGTCCAGGACACCAATTTTCAAGTAGAAATTAAGGTGTTAAAAGAGGTTATTTAATCTTGAATTTGCAAAACTACCCAATGAAAATTAATGATTTTAATAGGATTGGAAAAAAGGAGAGTAGGAAGTAAATATCTGGCAAATTCCTTTAGAAATTACATCCGGGTCATAAGTCTTACCAAATAATCAGAAATATATGTATTAATGCAAAAATAGTAACACTTAAAAAAACGCTCTTCATGTGGGGAAATGTATTTGTTTCTATACTAATCAACTGTACAATTCAAATATGTGAGTAAGTTTTATGTCACCAATTCATATTTAAAAGACTGAGCTATAGCCCTCACTATAGGCTCAACTAATTGGTTTATTGCTTTGAAGGGCTAGTCACAAGGAAAACAGTTGGTAGTAGGGCTTTCAAGATAAGTTATTAAATGAAATAACTAATTTAAGCCTTCTCAGACTCAATTACCAGATGGTCAATATGAAACCACATCTTCAGATGGATAATGAGAACAAGGGTGCTCTAGTTTAGAATCAACAGCTACACTACAACCTAACCTTTACCACCAATGTCAATAGACCTCAGGAGCTCTCTATTTCCTGTCAAAATCCTTAAATTGGTTTGCGTGATTTGTCCAAATATATATATTTCTTCTTAGCAAAAACAAAAACAAAGATGATGGTATTAATATCAAATGAAGAATCTTTTCAAAGAAGATGCATTACATTATTTTTAACAGAATATATTTTTCAAAACATTTTATCATAGTTCAAATTTGGATTCACAATTTTGCTAGGTCATGCAGACAGGAGAACAGAGGATAGTGTATTTGCTGATTTTTAAGAAATAAAGACAGTTTTTGTTCATTAGTAGTATTAAGATTTTAGTAAACTGCTATGGTTGAAATGCTGTCGACTTTATAAAATGTGCTTGATTCATGTTGCCTTCAGGTTGTCCACCCACATATGGCTAAACATATAAGATATATGCCTAATAGATAAAAGTTGATCAATAATGTTTGAGTCTATGAGACCATTTCAGGGGGATTTTTTACTTTCATTGCTACTGGAGCAATGCCTCATAATCTTTAAAGTTCACGTGAACCATTAGAATAGAAGTTCTGATTTAGGAGAGCCGGAATGGGACCCATGACTCTGCTTTAGTAGCGATACACCAAATCCATGTATCCCTGTGTAGGCAGCAAAGTACTAGCGAACAGATCCGAACCCAGTAGGTCTCTTGCGGAACAAGAGTAAGTGATTACCCACCCCCTATGATATTAATTAATTTCCCTACTTGATGAGATTCTAGGAGAGCTTTATCATAAATATTATAAATGTGCATGTGGAATCTAAAGTCATTATTTGCAGCACGAAACTAAGTGATTTAAGACATATTTTAGTATTTACTTACATATGTATATATTTGTTAAAAGTCAAACAGTTCATACTGATATTCCAACCTCAAAGGGTTCATTCTCATCTTCCCCCTTTTCTTAGTGCTAACTTCCTTTCCCTACAGAGAGAAGCCTGTTTCTTACTATCCAAATGTGTTGACTAATTTGCTCAGTCCTAGAGTTCACGCAAAGTGGTTTCAGAATTGCTAACTCATACAACTGTAACAAACAACTACTGGCTAGAGTACAACATTTATAATTTGATTTGTCTTCAGTCTTCAGTTACATAGTCAACACATTTGACTCTTGACTCAACGCTCTTTCAAAGTTATTCAAGTTCATTCTTTCTGAGTACCATCTCTTTTCATCCTGTGGGGTAGGAGATATTCACTTGAAATATCCTTAGGCTTGTTTCAGTTTGTATTCCATATTTTTTCTTTCACATGCTCCAATTTTTGCTAATTTTATGGATCTATTTTTTAACTATGCAAAACGCTAACATGGTTCTAAAAATCAGAACTTTATAAAAATTGACACTCAGAAAAGTGTCATTTCCCCATCTCTCACTCAGTTCCCCTCCCCTCTTCTTCTCTACTCTACTCCCACTGGGAACCAATCTCAATTATGTTACTTATCTTGCTTGTGTTTCTTTTTGTACAAATGAGTACAATCTATGTCCCAGATCAATTTATTAAAAATTATATCTATGAGAGGACAATTTTATCATTTACTAAATTTCCATTTGTATTTGTTTGAGTTCTGAACTTTGTATTCTATTCCACTGATATGTTTGTCTTGCCATGTACCAGTACCATATGTATTAATTATAGAGGCTTTATAGTAGTTATACTATTTAGTAGGGATCAGCTTCCTCATAACCTTTTATGGAAAGCTAGCATATTGAAGATACAATTTTGCTTCTTCCTTCCTTCATTTAACAATATATCCCGGAAATCACTCCGTATCGGTTCAAAAAATATTTGTCATTTTTTCAGTGTAATAGTATTCCCACAATTCAATCAATTGCTTTGTTTTATATGGACATTTTGTTTGTTTTCAATACTTCAAAACCATAAACAATACAGTGAATAACTTTGGCATATACATTCCATATTTCCAGAGATGTATCTTCAGGATAAACTACTAGAAATAAAATTACTTTGCTGAAAGGTGAGTGCTTAAATAATATCATTAGATATTTCCAATTTTCCTCTTAAAATGGTTTACCAGCTTGCTTTCTCCCAGCGGTAAATGAGAGTATCTCTTCCCATATAGCCTCACCAAGAGAATGTGTTGTCATACTTTTTGATTCTCATCAATGTGATAAATGAGAAATGGTATGTGAGTGTAATTTTAATTTGCATTTCTCTAAATTACAAGTGAGGATGAACATCTTTTCATGGCCTTAAAATAACGCATATCTATGAATTATCTGTTCATACCTTTGCCCTCTTTTCTACTGGCTTTTTGGGCTTTTTTTCTCTCATGTTTTAACAATTTGAAAAGTGCATTTATAATTCAAGGAGTTTACAAGTGCACTCAACATTTACTTTCTCCTGTCCGTATTGGTTCTTTACTGCCCATGTGTGCCGGATCTCTCTCTCAGCAAGGAAAGAATGTCTAGAGAGCAATCAGAAGCTCCCAGGGTTCTGGAAGCCTTGGCTGGGACTGACACAAATATCTGCCACATATTCTGTTGGTGAAAGCAAGTTGAAGATTCCACAAAAACTCAAAGTATTGGTCATGGAGAAGTATCTTTCACTACACGATTGAAACAAATTTCTGTTGCAAAGCAAGCAGATAGAATCAAGTTCAGGGAACTGGATCACTTTTGCAATCTACCATAAGCAACCTTGAAAGAGATGTGATGAGAGAAAATAACAGATTGGATGATTCTAATTTACACTGGAGAATACTTCAAGACATTTTCAAGGACGAAGTTTAGAAGGTAAGGTACAAAATTTAAGTAAGAACCAGAATAAGAGAATAACAGGACCCAGGCAGGATCCAAGGCGGCAATGATTATAGTGCTAACAATCTGATGGGCTAATTATAATAGAACCTATGAAAGGCTTACTTGCAAACTAATTACTTGACAAATAATTCCCTGTAACACAAACCTCATAACAATCCTATGAAAAAGGATGATAACCCTCTCTATGAATGGGGAAATGTGTTCTTGCCTAAGTACAAGCTTGACCCCATATAAAATTGGAATTTTAAATGAAGTCCTTAGTTTGCTAAACCCTATATGAATCTCTCTGTATGAGGAAATATCCATTTCAAGCAATATTTCCTCCAGAGACTATCTCACAATTCAAACAAGTCTTGTGAAGTGTGTGAATGATTTTTTAAATAGCAAATTTCATACTCATTCATAGTAAAGATTGTCTTGGGAACATAATTATATTGAAAAATCCTCTTCAACTAGCTCTCTATTTAGAGGAAGAATCTGTGGAATCATACCCCATGGGTAGACTTGGTCTGGTATACTTTTCTACCAGCGGCTCTCTACCCCACCTAAATATTTTAATCACATAGGGAGAAGTTTTAAATAATCTAGATGGAAGGGCCAAAGTGAAACATATTAAATTAGAAATTCTAGGGTTCAATCACAGAAACTAATATTGATTTTTAAAGCTACCAGAATACCTACAAGGGCATTCACTGTTGAGATTCTGATTTAGAATGAAACAAAACCCGCTGGGAAAATAATACTGATGAACCTCCAAAAATAAAACCTTTGTAATATGCCATTCCCCAGGGAATAAATTTAATCTTCACTGTTCCCATGCAAGCTATCATAATTCTTTATTTATGCACTCTTTTATTCATCTTATTCATATTTGTTGATTTTATACTCTTAATACAAAAAATAATTATTGTACTTATTGCAGAAGTTTTTATTGTAAACTTGATAATAATGTTTGAGGGCCCTGTAGATAAAAAGCATTATGAGGAAATCGGTAATGAAAATTCCTCTCAGGAATTTATTTAATAGTTATAGAAAACACATGAAAATAATGCAAACCTTTTCAAGAAAATAGAACTATATTACTAATTGGCATAAAATGCTATGAGAATTAAGATCGAGAAATGTAATTTCTAACTTAAGATATCAGGGAGTTTTTGGAAGAGATGGCTTTTAAGCAAGGCCATCGGGAATGGATAAACTTGCTGACACTATGGATTAAAATAATCATGTCCGGAATAGAATCTTACTTACGATAGCAAGGTATCTGCCATTTTGAATTGTACAGACAAACAGAAATGTCCATGTTTCTCAACTTTCTGTAGTGGAAGTATCTAAGCGTGATTCAGAAAAATCAATAGCCTTGGAAACTCTATAGCCAGCATCAGAAAGTCTAAGTATTAAGTGGGATGAATTAGTTCTTCTTTCTAACATGGAATATCATTTGTGCTTTATTACAGTATTATTCTACTAGGGCTTACTCCATTAGAGCAATAAATGACAATTTTTCAGAATTAATAAAATGTCTAAGTTTTTAAAAAACAACTTTTAATTCACTTTTAATTGCTCAGTATATATAAACTACCAAAGTACTTTATTATATATTTCTAAGGAGGACTGCTTGGATAAAAAGATGCTTTCTGAAATTATTATATTAATTATTTATTTGTAAATTTAAAGAATACAGTATTTGGAAAATGGTTGCTATTTTGAATGATCATCTATCCTGATCTTTTTTGCACTTTTCAATTTGTTTAAAAAATTATTTTTTATTATTTTGTCATGGTGTGCAAAAAGGCTAACTTAATGGCTTTGAATTTGTTGGATTTTAGGTATTTCTAAACATGTTAGAAATAATTTATCTTATTTTATTTTTTTAGTGCTCATGGGGTTTAATTCTTCACCTACACAGAACTAAAGCTAATCATGTAACTACTGAGGATGATGTTGTACAGAGAAGCTGCCTATCTAAACATATGTTTAATTATCATCCAAGTATTGTAAGAATTAAAGGAAATCTTCCTGGGAAAGAGTAGAAGTCCATTGTCCATGTTGGACATTTAATTTTCTTATAAAGAGGCTTTTGAGGAACTTCAATTTATGTAATTTTACAAATAAATCGAGCAACACTATCCTAGTGAGTTCCAAATGGATTTTCTTGTTTATCTATTTAACAAACACCTAATAATCATCTACTATATGTAGGAGACTGTATTAGGTTATGTTTATTATTTGGAAGAAGTTAATTTGAGAGCAATAATTTTTACAAAAAGAAAATTGCATCACGTGGTCATGCATGACTAACTGATGCTAATATGTATGAATTTGGGCCAGTAGGCAATAAAGTAGAGTTTGGCTTAAGTTAAATCATTGATTACAATGCTCTGAATGAAGCTAAAACACCATTATCACTTGTTTACTTAGAATCAGTGTAACATTATATTTTAACACTAAATTTTTATTCAATAAAATTACATTAAATTTATCTAAATCACAACTTTGAGAGTTAACAAACTGATGGAGATAGGTAAAGTACCTTAATAAAAGAAAGATGGTTTGAGACTTAATTGTTTTTAGAATGACTACTGTATTCTCAAGAAGGCCTAATCACCTTTTCAATCAGAATCGTATTGTCACAGTTTCTTTTTCCTTCTTCCAAAGAAAGATCCCATTCCTAAATAAACATCTCTTACAGAAACCAGAATGCCATCTACTGGCAGCCGCCGAAATTTTAACTTTTAAACAAAACAATTTATGCTTAATCAATTTAAAATATACATATTTTAATAAAGAAAGCCTAGAGTTGGAAATAAACACCTACATAAATGTTCGTATGTTCAGAAGTTCAAGTATTTTCTACATACACATTGCATTTATTTCCATCATAGGAAAACCAATCGAGTAATATAAATAACATAATTATCAAATAGCTAGTACCATCCACTGTTCATACTAATTTGAAGGGGTAATACTCCCTTAAAGAAAAACGATATCCAGAGCAGAAAAATATTGTTTAATATTTCTAAATATTATTAGTCACATATTTACTTCTTACCATAATATTTAGTTCCAAAGAATATTGATGGAAATTGTATATAGCATAGATATGAGAATTTTATTGAAAACTGATTTTGTGATAAAAGATTGCTATAAAAGCACAGTGAAATTCTCCCATAGTTAGTTATAGAATTAATTGACTTAATCAGGTTTTTTGAGAGAAGGCTTTAAAAACACATTGTTACTAAACATCTAGTCATTTTTTTTAAATAAACTCAATATTGAACTTATACCTATAGTGTTATATATATATATATATATATACACACACATATATATACCAGATGTTTCATTCAATTGATTCTACAATAGAAGAAAGTAATGAACATGGAAAATCAACTTTAGATTTTAAAGTACCAATAAGCTCTTTCAAAAATAATCAATGCATCATTTTAATCATTTTAATGGTTTACTACAAGCATATTCTTATCTTTTTATTGTTCTTTCCAGTATAATTTTACACACTTACAAGATTTAATTCCATGAGTAGAATTCACACAGAGATTATGAAATCTTGGAGAATGGATGCATATCATAATCTGTTTCATAAAGCACCCAGACCCCTGTATTTTGCAGAGGACTTGTTTCTTCAGTCATGAGTAAGAAGAAGGTCGAAAAGGGAAGCCCAAAGGCAGCTATGCCATCCTACGAATGTGCATAATTCATGCATAACAATGCATTTCAGGAAATCTTGAAATCTTGTCATGTCTTTTTCAGTTAAAGTACAAGAGGAGTACTTAAAAAGTAAGTCCTATCAGTCCAGAAAGGCATTTTTAAAAGGCCATTATAAAAGAAGTTCTCAGAACTCTGGCTCCAGCGAAGACATAAAGGTTAAAAATTGCCCAGGCAGCCCCTACTCTATGATCATCTTATTTTAAATGCAGATTGTCAGCAACTTTGAACTATGCATGTTCGTGAAAAAGTTTAGAGAAATGCAAAGATATGGTAGTGCGTGCGAACAAGAGCATTTCCTTGCACAGTAATTTAAGAGGGAACACAACATATTGAATAAGCCAGCCTTGGAGTTGTGATGATTCTTATACAAGACAAGGAAGATAGTATTATTTTCCAATTGCCCACATACATGAATATTTGAGATGATGTTTTTAATTAAAATATAATAATTCCCAGAGAAAGTATTGTTTAGTGATATACTCACATTTTGAAAAATCCGTATAAAGCTATTCCTTATAAGAGTCTTGTAATCTGCTTTCAAAATTGTAAAAGAGATGCTGAAAATTAATTCATAAAACAAATTCAGATTAACTTATGCATGTACACAGATATATGTATGACCTGTTATTGCTGAAACAAAAACAAATTATAAAGAAATTGGACTATCTTGCCTTTGTAAAAGACACTGCACTATTTTAGATCACTGAATAATTTTTAAAATGAATTAAAATGTTGCCTATCATCTGCTCTCCTTTCCATCCTGAAAAAATTTTGAGGTAGCTGTTTTGAAATAAATTTCCCTGCAGTTGCTATAGTGATGATAATAAAGTTCTTGCTTCTATTTGTGTGATAGAGGTTCCTAGCAGAACACTTGAAAAGGTAAGCTAATCAAAATGAAGACACTGTTAGTTCTCATCTTCAAGGCAGCCTCCTTGAAGGTAGTTCACAATTACAAGACTCAACCATTGTAGACAATTTTATTGTATGTACATTATCATAATTTTTCTCAAGGTAGCCCTAAAAAATTATACAGCAGAGAGGCGTTCTCTTTTTTTGTTGTTGTTGTTATAGGTCAAAGTCATCGGACAAAGGATATTTAAGTTCACTCTGGATACTTTGTGTGAAAACCAATGATTGTGTCAAAGATACTGCTCCATTAGCTATTTTTTGTCCATTACAAAGCTTTATTTTTCTAACAATACAATGATTGTATGATATTTTGCTTCAATAGTATACGTTGTTCAAGTCTCATTTCATCTCAGTGTTGATGCAAACCAAAGAGCTTAAAAGCAGACAGTTACTTGTCAGAGGGGATGAATCATCAAAGACGTGTCACGGATAAAGCAGCACGGCTTAGATACATGTCCCACCACATCGACATGAAAGTCTAATAATATTTACCTTAAAACATTTGAGAAACTTAAATAGCTTTAAAAAATCATTGGTTTGGAGAGAAAATATGCAAAACAGCTCACACAAATATAGAAGGAATTTTATGTCCTTTTGATAAATAAGCAGAAATGTTTATTCTGACTCTCAAAATTCAGATAGTTAAAAATAGCAATCACTGTTCAAGGAAGTATTTTACTAAAATACTTACCACACTTCCCAGTCATGACAATATTATAAAGATGCACAGCTCTTGTGTGCTAACTAGGACCCATGAGTATTTTATTCATAAGAATGCATATCCTTTTATTTTTGCACTAGCTTTTAAGAATGACTCTCTTGCGTACAAATATGGTTTATATTAGTTTTCTATCACTGTGTGACAAATTATCACAAATTTAGTGACCTAAAACAACACCCTTTCATTAATGAACCCAGGGACAGAGTGATGGCTGCAGAATTCACCCACCGGTCCTGGTCAAAAATTCGCCCATTCTAAGGCAAAATCAAAGTATTAACCAACCTGAGTTCTCATCTGGAGGGTCTCAGGTAGGATCCCTTTCAATTTCATTCGGGTTATGGGAAGAATTCAACTTATTGTGCCTGTAGTATTGAAGAACATGTTTCTTTGTGGACTATTAGTTGGGGGTCCACTCTGCTCATAGAAGCTGTTTGCATTCCTTGTCTTACGGTTCCCTGTAACTTCACAGCCAGCATGAGAGAATCTGTCTCATATCAAATCCTTTTCACACTCTGAATCTCTGACTTCAGAAAAAGCCTGGTCCTTTTTTAATGGCTCAGCTGATTAGGTCAGGCTCACACCAGAATATCTCCCTTTTTTAAAGTCAACTGTGGCATATATGTTAATCTAATTATGGGAGTAAAATCTATGGTATTCATAGTCTTAGGGTGTATATACTAGAGGGTAGAAATTTGGGGAGGCCATTCTAGAATACTTCTGTCATGTGATACCAATGAATTGCAGTTATTCCATGAAACAGAGTTTTTTTTTATCTGTTTTTTGTCTTAACAGACTCAAGATAGATTGCACATAATAAAGTGCTACCTAAGAAACTGACTTTAAAAATCATGGTTCTTTCCAAGATAGAAGATAAGTGCAATGATATAGGACATTATTAGTATTCACATAGCATTATGTAAAGGATAGGTGGTAATTAGAGCTTTCTCTTCCTTTTCAAAATTGCCAATAATAGATGATAATCATAACCCAGAATCAAATTTACTGAAAGCTACTTAAGTAGTTTATAGAAGCTCAGTGCTCAAGAATTCTATTTTCCCAGCATTTTTTCTTTACTAGTAGATATTTGATCAGAAAACTGAATATTCTCTAAATAGCTCCATATATACACATCTATGAAAATTCAAGTGAAATTTCTGTAAATATCATGGAACACCTAAACTGAGACAATTAACTTCATTGTTTACACAAAAGTCCTATTACATTTACTGGTGGTTTTAAGCCATGTAACAAACACAGTCTAAGTCATCTTTGTGATGAAAACAATTGTGTGCAAATTTCTGATGATAGACTTAATAATTTATTTTACTATAGACATTTTAAAACTGATATTTAAATTTAAAACAGGTATTTTCCAAAGTAGTATATGCTTATAGGTCAGCGATGTGAAGCCATAACCTGACCAATGACATTCAGGTCATGAGTAAACGTATGGTCTGCCACAGTGACTCAATTAAACATCCATCAATGTAATTGCATAATACATCAGAAGAGGTAGTCTCCCACCACTGACGGTCAGATTTGTATTAAATTTAACAGGAAAAAGCATCACTTTGCTATAGCTAATTTGGCTATATCACATGAAATCTTCTAAAATAATACATTTGATATTGTATTTATATTTTTTGTTTTCTGGAAGAAATTTTTGACAAACTGAGTTTTGGACTGCTGTTATGGAATTATTCTTCTTGTAATAAGCTGGTATAGGTGAAAAGCACAAGTTAAAAGACAAGTGTAGTATTTTAATTAATTCTAATCATGTTAATATTGAAATAAGAAGAAGATATGCCATTTCCACATTGTGCAAATTGTATATAAGGCTAACATATTACAAACTTCTAAGAAAAGCCATGGCTGAACTGATTAATGCAACTTTCTAGACACTGAATCTTTCTAGAATACTACACATGATAAAATGACAACACTTTGTAAGCAATATTTTCTTTAAAAAATATGTGTATGGAAATTAACCTAGATTGGAAGTATGATGGTAACAGGGCTTGAGATTATGAACAAATAAACATTGTTTGGGCTTATATTTCATAATTAAGGTGAATTAGAAAATGCCATGTTCCTATCTGACATTCTTCTCCTTCATTTAAGTCCACATCCTGAGGAATGGTTCCACTATCATTATGTGAATTTGCCCATAAGCCTTAGTATAAAGGGGGGAAAAAAAACTGGAGAGGACTTAAAGGGGACATTTTATTCAATCAGTAAATAGATGTCATTTGCACTACCTTTGGAGAGGGGATGTAGTCATTGGCGAGAGCCCTATTCCTACATGATTCTTGATATGGAAAAAATTCATGTTGCTAGATTATTTTTCTGCTTTTCCACAATTTGAAATTCCTCTGGTATAATTCAGTTTTTTTGACCTACAGTTGCTTGACATAAAATCTTACTAGATATCTGGTTTTCTTTATTTTTACAGAACTGGCCCACTGTTCTAGAATAAAGTATGATATTTAACACAAGAAGAATAAAATGTTAATATCTACCTTTGAACAAAAAGAAAGATGTATGTAGTTACTAATTACCAGTTGTGTTAGGTAACAGTTTTTTTTTTTTTTTTAAATAGACAGGTCAAGAAGAAGAAATGAACAAGTCTTCAAAAATTGTATTTGGTATAGAAACTAAATTACTGTGGCTG
Source organism: Potos flavus (assembly GCA_028534135.1). Lineage (NCBI taxonomy): Eukaryota > Metazoa > Chordata > Mammalia > Carnivora > Procyonidae > Potos > Potos flavus. The sequence continues at coordinate 47,653,878 of CM052900.1, forward strand.
TCAGCACTGATGAGGATGGTTAAACTGTTTGAAAAGGAAACCAGACATTGCAATGCAAAGATAGTTTCCATTACTAAAATTAACTTGAAAAGTCAACATCTACACAGACACTATTTACCCAGTTGGTCCCAAACACGAACTATTCTCTATTTGGAAATTGTCAGCTCTCCCTATTCTTCAGATTTGCATTATCAACAAGTCTATATAGACTACTGATAATTCTTTAGTGTCAAGTGTGCTCCCTTTACTATTTTTTTCGAGATTCAGAGATTTAATTAAAAAATAATGTCCTTATATACTTTGATGCTCCTGAGGAAACAAACTTGTTTTGCTACAACTTAGCTGTTTCAACAGAAAGTCATGAAGCCACTGAGATTATTCTCACCCATCAGAATCTTTGACATGTTGTATATGTCATACTATCAAAGAGTAATACCTGTGAAGTTGTTCTCACCCAAATGATAGCCAACAGGTTCAATGCCAATGCCAAAGCCATTCAAAGATATTTAACTGGCAAATTTCCACTTGAAAACTGTGAACTGAAAGTGTCCTGTTTTTACCATTATGGATGGGTTTACAGGCAGCCTTGGTTCGTGCAATTGTACTAAAGCAATAAAATTCTTGTAAAATGCTCCGTCTGATGTTACTTTGCACTTCCATCCACTAAAGAAAGAAAGGCAAAGGATAGATAAGGATTTCCAGAATAAAATAAAATCTCTCTGTTATAAAAAATACCTCTACATTTCATTTTGAATAGATGACCCCACTTTTTACTTGAGAGGATACATAAAGGTCATGGTAGTTTAATTTTTGCAATGCCCTTTATTCTACTTCCATGTGTATTTATATCTTCACGCAAATTTTACCCCTTTCTTACTTTAGGGGCCAGTGATTTTTTTAACGTGGTGATTGGGAGGATGCTGTTCTTAGCATTTAAGACAGGTGGGATCAGAATCACCAGCACTACAATAGAAGTCCACATTATCATTGTGGAGAAACTGAAATTTCAGGTCCAAATCAACTTACTGGGTGAGAATAATTACCATGAAGAACTTCTGCTCTGCATGAAATTATGCTATGTTATGTTCAATATCAGTTTATCAGAAAAATGCAAATTAAATAAAAAAATGAGTTACTAATAACATAACTATAAAATACAAATTAAAAGTAACAATTCCAAGTGCTGGCAAGGATGTAGAGCAACTTGAACTGTCCTACGTTGCTGGCGAAAATGCAAAATGTTGGGGCGCCTGGGTGGCTCAGTGGGTTAAAGCCTCTGCCTTCAGCTCAGGTCATGATCTCAGGGTCCTGGGATCGAGCCCCACATTGGGCTCTCTGCTCAGCGGAGAGCCTGCTTCCCCCTCTCTCTCTGCCTGCCTCTCTGCCTACTTGTGATCTCTCTCTCTGTTAAATAAATAAAATCTTAAAAAAAAAAAAAAGAAAATGCAAAATGATATAATCACTTTGGAAAAATGTTTAGTAGCTTTATATTCACACAAAACCTGCCTGCACATATTTATAGCAGCTTCATTTGTAATAGCACAAACTGGAAACAACCTAAATGTCTCTCAGGGGAGAAATGGAAAAACAAAATGTGGTACATTCATATAAAGGGATGTTACTCAGCAATGAAAAGAACTGATAACACTGAGCAAAAGAAGTCAGTAGATTATGAATTCTACTATTCCTTTCATATGAGATTCCAAAAATGGCAAAATTACAAAAATGGAGGATACATTATTAGTTACCAGGTGTTAAGATAAAGGAAGGGTTTAAATGTAGGGAATAGCACTAGGGAGGGAGGATGGAATTTTACCATAGCTTGATTATAGTGGTGGTTATGAATGCATGTATTTATCAAAATTCATAGAACTGTTCACACAACCGTGTAAATTTTAATGTATGTAAATTTTAAAATCCGAATAACGTATACTTTGCAAATTTTAATTTTGAATAACTTTTCCGCAACAGGAAAAGTATGACTTTCTTCTCTAGAGCTATAGAGCACTTAGGTGCAGATACCAGAACACAATGCCATGACATTTCTTGGAAGAGGCAATTCTTGGAGGACAAAGACTTGGTCAGGGAAAGTACAACATGAGGCTGGAACATCTTGTTGTGACATAAATTTAAAAGGTGCTAAAAGGGGGTGCTGATGTGGCTCAGTTTGTTAAGCTTCTGCCTTTGTCTCAGGTTATGATCCCAGGACCCTTGGTTTGAGCCCCTCAGGCTCCCTGCTCAGTGGAGTCTGCCTCTCCTTCTCACTTTGCCTCGCCCTCCCTGCTCATGCTCTTTCTCTCTCTCTCTAGCTTGCGCTCTCCCAAATAAATAAATAAAATCTTTTTAAAAATAAATTAAAAGTGCTAAAAGAATGATGGGACCTACTGAAAAGACACAAAAGTCAGTTCGAAGGGGTGCCCACTTACAAAATCTGGGATCATTTGAACATTAAAATACATAATATTATTAATGGATTATAACCTTTTGACTAAAAGAGGAATCTGAGAGAGAGAGAAAGAGAAGAGAGAGAGAGGGAGGGAGACAGGAAGAAAGAAAGGAAGGCAAGAAGAAGAAAGATTTTTCTTTACAACTGGATGTTAAAAAGTACATTTAGTAGAAATTATGGAATTAAAATTAGAAAATAATTATTAGGAAACTGTCATAATAAACATTAATAGATACTAAAACGAGTGAGGCAAGATTTTTTATAAATGGGATATTTACATAGTTTCAAAAACTTTCCCACACAATACTTATTAATTACAAAGAGGTAAAAACTGTAACTATAGATGAAAGAAACCAGGCAGACACCACTGTAATCAAATGATTGAAGTTAACATAACAATTAAGAGACAAATCACAGTCATGTACTGTTGGGCCGGTGGGGTTAGGGAACCCTAGAGGAGCAACCCCAAAATGGCGGCCGAGCCTCCATCTTGTCTCTCCCTGAAGCTTCCCCCTGGAACTTCCCACCGCGAGCAGACCCCCAGAGACACGTCATCTCAGGGAGGACAGAACTTACTCAGGAAGTGGAAACTGAACTGAGTTCAATTCCACACCATATATGGTCATGAACTACTCACTCAGGAACCACCCCTCCCTCCCCCTATAAAACTCTGCCTGTACAAACCTCGGCGCGACTTCCCCGGCCTCATTTTACAGAGGCCAAGGAACCTCGCCCGAGAGCACCCCCATTAAAGTTCGCTCTCAAACCTTCTTGCCTGGCTCCTTTCTGTTCATCCACCACCGCTGACTCAAAACCTGATATTTACTACCTGATAAGATGCAATAAAAGGAAGAGATCTCTTCCATGAGAGTCTCACCCAAGTGTATAACATGAATTAAATCATGAGAAAAATCAGACAAACCTAAACTGCAGGAGATTCTCCAAAATAACTAGTCTATAATATTTAAACATGTCAAAGTTATAAGTCAGGAAAAGACTGACTATTCTAGACTAAAGAAGATTGAAAAAAACATGGCAACTAAAAGTAATATGTGATCCTGGATTGGATCTTTTTGCTATAAAAAAATTATATAGATAATTGGCAAAAAAAAGGTTCCTATATTGGTAAAGTAATGCATCAGTATAGTAATGTGTCAATATATCAGTATTACTATTGGTATAGTAATAGATCAATATTTATCACTCAGTATTGATGATTATATTGTGGTTATATAGGAATTGTCATTTAAACATTTGGGCATAATAGAGGGTCATGTCAGCAACTTGCTCTCAATTGACTAAAAGTGTTTTTTTTTTTAAGGATTTATTTATTTATTTTAAAGATTTTATTTATTTATTTGACAGAGAGAAACACAACGAGAGAGGGAACACAAGTAGGGGGAGAAGAAGAGGGAGAAGCAGGCTTCCGACCGAGCAGGAAGTCCAATGTGGGACTAGATCCCAGGACCCTGGGATCATGACCTGAGCTAAAGGCAGATGCTTAACAACTGAGCCACACAGGTACCCCAAGATTTACTTATTTATTTTAGAGAAAGAGTATGTGAATGCAAGGGGTGGAAGGGACAGAGGAAGAGGGAGAGTCTCGGGCAGGCTCCCCGCTGAGTGTGGAGCCCTGCTCAGGGCTTGATCCCACCATGCTGAGATGGTGACCTGAGCCTAAATCAAGAGTCAAATGCTAAACTGACTGAACCACCCAGGTGCCCCAAAAAAGTATTTTTTTTACCAATTTTGCAAAATGAGTTTTCAAGATAGCCTCTGTTGATTGTTTGTGTCAATCTGTGGGGTTCTGAAAAACCATACAAAATGGTTTCCAAGATTGTCTTTTGATGAGGGGGATAAGGAAAATTGTTTTCTACTAACTTCCTATCCTTTATTGTTTAAATGGTTGCCTAATGGATACCAACTCTCTTGTACTTCAAACTTGCACATCATGTGAACAGAATGGGTTCCTTCTGATTTGACACTATAGAATCAGCCAAGAACTCTTAGGAGAGGAGGTTAAATGAGTATAGCATGAACTTGAAATAAAGTGGTATCAACTAGGAGATTACACAAAGTTATGCTGACCTGCTTTGCAGAAGTGGCTTGAGAGAAACAGGTGAGGTCAAGAATCGGAAGTGATATGAAAAAAGTAGTCAAAGCAGTACGTCCCTGGCATCATTCCGATCCTTCATGCTTTCCATATCTGGCTGCTATCCTATTATACGGAGCTTCATGTTTTGGGATAAGCGGGAGGTACAAGATCAGTTCATCACAGGGTCAGTTCAGATGTTGGCCGGCTATAATCTCTGCAAAGTGGTAATGCAGAAGAGTTAGTGAAAAGGCTATAGTGGCCAGAGCTGCTGGAGAAATTTTGAGAATATTTACCATTTACTGCAGAAGGTTATGTCCTTACTCAGGAACCTAGTCTATACCTCTACTATCCAGGCTTGCCACATAGCATTCTGATCCAGCAGAAACACTACTAACACCATTGGATTCATTTGACCATATAGCTTATGTGACAGGGAAGATTATGTGTTAGACTGGACTATTTTGAAACTCACAGCTTTCTGAGTCACCTAACAAATGGGTTGCATCAGTAGTTGCATTCAAAATGCCCAGAATTCCACCAAACACTGTGCCTCCTTATAGTAGTTATGAATTGCTAAAAAAATAGGGGGGGGAAAAAAGATGAAGGGGATGTCCCAGGATGGATGCCTCCTATCTTTAAAACTCCTAAAATGTTCACATATTTTTTTCTGAACGTTTAATATTCCACCCTCTCATGCATGCTTTGTGGTTTACTAGGGCCTCAAGCATTACTTCCTCATCCTCGATCACCTGGTCCAACTGAAATGATATTAAAATTTACTGTGAACTGGTATGACGGGATGGCCTCTGCAGAATGTCAAGATAAGTCTGCTTCTCAGAGCCTTCCTAGAACTGGTCACTACATTAGTGGATGAAATCAAAGACAGATAAGACCAACAGGTCCTGAAGTGATAACACAAATGGTGTCTAAAACAAGCCAGTAGCAAATAACAGAATCTGGAGAATGGTGCATATGTGTTTTCTATTGCTGTCGTCCACAAAATTTAGCTGCTTAAAACAACCTCCATTTATTATCTTCTAAGGTCTTTGCTGAGGGGCTCGTTTTGCTCCGTTGGAGTGGTTCTACACAACTTTGCCTCAAGCACCTTGGCCCTGCGCTCTACACTCTGACTTTTCTTCCTCTTCATAAAAAAATGGCAACCGAGTATCCTTCCCCACCTTCTTCCTTCTCATAGAATAGGCTTTTTTCTTTTTTAATTATGTCGATACTTTTAATGCAAGCTGGTAGTGGTCCCTCCGATACAGTTGTCTTAAAACTGTGTGATCGAATGTGGTGTAGACATTTTCAAGACTCTAAGGAGCCCCTTCATCTAGCTCTTCGAGGCAAAGCTTTAACTCTTCCTGATGTCTCAGAAAGTGTCCTTCACTCCAAGCCTCAGCTTGTTGTTTACTGTGAGGTCATGCGTTACTAGCAGCATCCAGAAGTTGATCTTCACATGAGCTAATTTCTAATTTTGAAAGTCTTTTTCCAGGAAAACCTGGGGATAGGAAACAATTTTGTCTTTTTAACACAGCAAGTCATAGTTCCTTTATATTTCCTCTACATTTTGCTTGAATACAAAGAAGTTATTTTTTTAGCTCATCTAACTTCTCTCATATTTTAAGATGGGAAGATAAATATATCCAGTTGCCACTTCAATATTATCTAGAAATCTCAGAGCCGCTAAAACTTTTTTCATGTTGCTGCAAGAAACAATCTCACTAATCATTCTGTAGTACAAAACTTCAGTCGTCTTTACCCCAGTGGCTAACAGAAATTTCCATTAGGCTCTTTAGGCCTTCACCTGTCAAATGGTCCCTAAGCATATGCTATGGAATTTACTATTTTGTTATGATAGCACCTTACTTCCGGGTACCAATTTCTATTTCAATTATCTATTGTTGTATAAAAAACCAGCTTAAAATCTAATGGCTTACAACATTAAGTATTGATTTGTTCATGATTCTTTAATATTGATGGAATATATCAGAACAGTTTGGCAATGTCCCACACAGTATCTACTGGGGCTGGAGGCCCACAAGGGCATCTTTTTTCTCATATCTGATGTCAGCTGGGATAGTTAGAAGAACTAGAACCAAGCTGAGCATCCTTCCCTCTCCAGATTTACTTCTCTTTTTCTGCTTCCTTCTCAAACACTTTCAAATGATCCCTCTATTCTATAGGGGGAAAACAAAAAACAAAAAACAAAACAAAACAAAAACAAAAAAAAAGAAAACGAAGGTCTTCCAAATTTAGAATGAGCACAATTCCACTTCCTTACATCAACCATCAGTCACTAGACACATGAAGCACTTCTTTGACTCTATTGCACATACTCATTTGTCCATAAGTGTGTTTTCTTCATCTAGAATGGGGAAATGCTACTTATTTCTAACATCTCCACTTAAAATGTCACCAGCTCCCTTATCATTTTTTTTCAACAACCCATACCTTACCCTCTTCTCTTACAGTAAGATGATAATGTATTCCGGTTTGCTTGAAACAGTCCTTGTTTATTCCTGTTGTTTCAAGGTAAGTATTAATAGCTTACTTTTCAGTATGGCAAGCATCCTGTTTCAGAGATAATACCTTTCCACAATTAATCAAGAGAGTACACTACTAATATATTTTAAAGAATATGTATAAAATGGATGTTTTTTTCTGTTACAGTGTGAACCTTTGGGATACATGCTTTATTAGTATCTATGTCTCCAGAGGCCTGTTACAATGTCAGGGCTAAAAATGTTTCTACTGTAAAGGAAAGGTTAAGAATGTAGAGAGTAATTAAAACCATTCCGTATTTCAGCATAACTGATAATGGTAATTTCCCTGCAACTGATAACTGTATATTTGAGGCCAACCAATTCACCAAAAACAAATCACTGAATGCCAAAATTTAGTGTGAATTGGTCTTTCACTAAATTGGACATTTGTCAGTTTGCTTTTAGGCAAATTGGCATCCTATGAATTGATTCCTGGTAAATTTCCTAATGCTCTCTCTGTTTAATGGCCTTAGAAGAGTCAACTTGTATAATTGAAGCAGTTGATTCTGGGTGGTTTGCTTTGTAGGGAGAGCAAATTAATCTGCATAAAATTGACTTCTTTGCAGTTATTTTTGTCAGGATAACTAATAATAATTACTTTTTATTTTCTTCAGTGTTTTAGATTTCAAAAACCCGGTCAGCCTAATTAATCCTATCTTTAAAAATGAAGGAAAGGAAAAAAAACAAAAAACCAAAACTCTCTCTTAATACCAAACCATTTTGAAAGTCATCCAGGATTTTGAGAAAGCCTGCAAGGTATGTGAGCATTATACTTTTCTCCTTCCCCCACTTCTATTCAAAGCATTTCTTTTCATGTGTTAATTCAATAGAAAAGAGACTGGGTTTCAAGTCTGTCTCTCTAGTATGTACTACATACTGGGAATGTGATAAATGTATTTATTCATTTTAACCAAATTCGACCACAACAAAACAATTTAGAGGTCCCATGGAGTCCATTATAATGGGATTTTACCTGTACTTTGATTGAATTAAAGAATCCTATATAGAAATCAGCTATTTAAAAATCATCCAGAAGGACCTGAATCACGTTTTTCTCTGAAGGAGTGCATTATTTACCATAGTTTTGGACAGAGGCTAATTAATCCACATTTTGGATGGTACCACTGCTGGCTTCTGACAATGTGCTCTGCAGCCCACCACTCACATAATTCTCTCCATAGAAAACCTGCATGAAATTTTCTAAGCAGCAATCCACATGAGTTTCTTGGAAATAGCTCAGACTTTTCATTATGCCTCTGGTGTTTAGAGGGGGATTATTTTTTTTCCACATTAAATAATATCATTTATTTAAAATCAGCAAATTGTTTACACAATTTTATCTTATCCATTTACCTTTCTTCCCTAAATGTCTTTTAATATAGATGGTAAATACACCATGATTACTTTATATAGTCATAACATCAACTGAAATAGGATATAATGACAAGCAATAATCACCAGAAAGCCATCTCATTATGATTATTTTAGCATTTGATAGAGGTTTTGCCTAAGGCAAAGCCAGGAGCTTCATTTATTTCAAAGAGATAAAAACAAGGAAATATGCACATTTGGCATTAAATATTATTCGGCAATCAAGGTCTATGAAAGGTGGAGAAGAAATTTATATTCACGTGTACAATCTCTCTGACCTTTGAGACTTCCCAGTGACCACAGGGACACTGTCATCCTAGCTATTCTGCAAGTCTTAACTGCAGCCAGCCTGAAGAGCTAAGGATCGCACACATCTCTGTAATAACATCAGATTTCCATGTGACAAGACATTTGCTATTATATGTTATTTTTTTAATTGCAAAGCTGATGAGTTTAAGTCAACGTATTTCTTTCCTGCTCCTTCTGCTTGTCAGCTGTAGCTGGATTGATAAAATGCAAATGAACAAATCATTAACGAGTACTGGTTATGAATCTCTCAGGCAGTTCAGGACCCTATCAAATCCTGCACCTATTACTTTGTGTGATTGATGTACTATTGTAAGTGATTGTTCCTGATCTTATTAAATCTTATTGATTTTTTCCCAGTTTCTATTTTATGCAGGGCCAGGCTTGGACTATTATGAATGTTGCTGAACACTGTTAATCAAGCTTACACAGCTATTTTGATGGCAAACAATTAGAACTCTGCAGCTCTACCTTGCAATTAGCTTCAGGGATATGGACCTCAGCACCATAATAATGAAAGCGACCTCCTCCAAGCACGGTAATGAGATTTACAATTATGACCCCAAATAACCTCTGAAAATAACCAATCTGCAAATTTAGATGTGTTTATCAATAATTTCTCCATTTTTATGAAAATGAATTTGAGAATTTTTCTCAAAAATAATATTTCCTAGCAGAATGTTCTTCCTACCCCTTTAATATATCACAAATGAAGCTTAAACAGTTTTAATTATATAAAATTGCTGTTAGAAATACTTTATATGATAGTTAATTTGCACATGCATAAGAAGATTAAAAATAATAATTCAAATAATTTCTCAAACAGGTGCATGAAATTAATATTTTCCAAATATAACAGTAGAACATGTTAAATGGAATATAGAACATAAGTATCATTTGTTTTTTATTGGTTGTTTTATTTAACAAATTTTTATTAAGCATCTACTATGGGAACAGCAGGACAGTTGAATCTATGAATCAAAGATAAACACGATTTCCTTTTAGATTGCTCTTATATAATATTATAAATCTTTAATATGGCGAGAGTATCCACATCAATGTAATTCCATTTAAATCTATTGCAGAGAATCTCATGGATACATTTTATTCCAAAACTTTACATTCCTTAGGTATAAATTCTTTTTTACTCCTCATTTTAGCAAAAGACATCATTTCCAGCAAAAGATATCATTTCTTTCTTTACTTTGAATGTAGTAGCTGGTGAGATTTTTCTTCTTCAAACACATCTTTTCCCTCTTGTCACTTAGGAAGAAATGCTGTCTTTACCCATTTATTCAGCAATGATTTTATTCCCACACTCTCTCTACTTCTTATTTGCCTCATTGCATTAATTATATGTTTCTAGTTTATGCCTGCTCTCTTTCCACAGACCTTTTTTTCTTTGAAAAACACAGGTTCCCCCTCCCTTGAGGAAAGCAACTAATTAACTAACCATCCCAACTTACATTTGATGTTGATGTTATGTAACTCTATAATTTTGTTCATTTTTCTTTCAAAATTCTCTATCTAGTGTCTGATGACTATGGTTTCCACTGTAAGGCATATGGCATTTTGAAGAACAACTCTGTTGGCAAAGGCTAAAAATAAACCATTAAACATCCAGAGTGTTTAATAGCAAGAAACATGTTAAAATAGACCTAACCCATCCTGAAGACTCACTATATGTCAGGCGTGGGGTGAGGTTGATACAAGGTCAGAGCTGTGATAAGAGTCATGGATATTAGTTGTCTACAATTACTAACTCCTGGCCCATTATAGCCTGGCCTGCATGTCTTCCAGTTAAACAAACAGCCATTCTGATTTTAACTTCCTTATTTTTCTTAGTGGTACCTTGCAATGAGAAGTAGAAAGAGCAAGATGGTAGTTTTAAGGTCAGAAAATAGCAAATTTGGAGTCTTGTTTAAAACCGCTTATGGATTATATAACATTAGAAAAATTTCCTCAATCCTTCTGAGCCTTGGTTTCCTCATTTGATATTTAGAACTCATCAAGGGCTATTATCAAGGATTAGAAATTATGTATTATAATAATGTATTGCACTGCACGTGATTTTAAATTGCCTACCTCACTTATGCCATCTTCCCAGAGAGTATGTCTCTACCCGCTCTACTTTAAGAGAAATAGGCTTCATAGCCTTCTACTATCTACACATTGTCAATGCTAATTAGATCAGGGGAGACATTTGACCCCAGCCTAAACCAAAGAGAAATTCTTTGTCTCTGTCTCTCGCACTCGCTCATTTTTGTTCTGTCTCGCTCTTTCAATCTCTCTCTCTCCCATTTTAGCTAACACAAGAAAAGTTTGTCAACACTTAAGAGTGACATTCTATCCTATAAAATTAAAGTCAGAGTTTTCATTAACACAAGACAAAGCTAAATGCATGTTGAGGTTATAGGGAAGCATCTGGACAGCCTGCCGATCCACAGCAGAAAAAGGTACAGATGTGTTTATAAAAACAAGTTAAGATACCCATGGTGGGGAGTGATGGAGAGATAAAGAAAAAGTGGAGTGGGAGAGAGAGAGAGAAATTAATGTAGCACACAAGCACATCCAGGCAAGCCCTGTCCTGGTTCTTGATATTCTCCAGTTACTATAAAATCTGGCTGTGTTTTAATGGTATGAAACCTTGTAATCTTAACCCTTGCTTACATTTTGTTTTTTGTTTATTTGTTTGGGCTAATCTTAGTCAATCTTTGTCCAATAAATTGCAGCTTCTGTTATTTATTCATTCAAGGGGGGTTTCTGATGACCTCTTCTAGGCTCAGAGAGCAAGAGTGAAGAAATTGGACAAAAATGCTGCCTTTTGAATCTTTCCTTGAACTTCCTCTCTTACAAGTCTTCCCCTCTCAAAACCTTGGAGTAATTGGCGTCATTTATTGTTTTAAATTTCTTATCCAGTTTGTCAATGAATCTTGGGAATTTTTACTTGTAGGTCTTGCCTACTCTTTCTACCTACTCTGCCCAGGGCCAGCCCTGGTGGGAGCATACACACCTTCTGCCCAGGCCTCCTCAAGTCCTTTGTCACACCTTTCCAGACTGTCCCACAAACTCACAGACAAATCGTAGAGCCAAATTCTGACTGTATTATTTCCATGTTTAAAAAAAATTGATGACCAATTGTTCTTACCACAGTAAAATCAAGTTTAAAAGAAATTGATGACTTTTTACTTACCCATAAATCCAAATTTCTTTAGCCATATATTAAAAGCTCACTAATATCAACCAATTTTTCCAACTAGATTTTCTACTAACTTCTAAATCAATTTCTCTACATTGTTAATACTATGTATAATTTTATACTTGCATCTCTTGCTTGTGCTTATATTATTTTTCTAGAGTAAAGTACTTCTTCTCTGAATGTTTACTTCTGAAAAAGTTTTAGACTCTGCAATAATACCTTCTGGGTTTAAATCTTTGTCTTCTCATTTTCTCCCCTGTTGTGTAACAAGAGGGAGATGCACCCTGATTGTTTTATCTACTTAAAATAGCGCTATCTCTGGGGCACCTGGGTGGCTCAGTGGGTTAAAACCTCTGCCTTCGCCTCAGGTCATGATCTCAAGGTCCTGGGATCGAGCCCCGAGCCCCGCATCAGGCTCTCTGAGCAGCAGGGAGCCTGCTTCCCCCTCTCCCTCTGCCTTCCTCTCTGCCGACTTGAGATCTCTCTCTCTGTGTCAAATAAATAAATAAAATTAAAAAAAAAAATAAAATAGCGCTATCTCATAAAGGTTTTCACTTAATTTTTTTTAGGATTAGACAGCCTCCTAAGATGGACTCCAGTGACTTTCTGGTTTTCACACTGTTGGGTAATGTCATGCCTTTGATTATGCCAAACGCCAAACTTCTTGACTTGCTTCCAATGTATAAAATATGGCTGAAGTGATGGATGTCACTTCTGGGATTAAGGTACAAATGACTGTGGCTTCCATCTTGGGAGCTCTCTCTTGTTCTCCTTTGGAATGTTCACCTTGGAGAAAGCCAGATGTCATGTCATGAGGCAGTCCTATAGAGACTCCCATTTGATTGAACTTGTAAGGAGATCTTCTGAGGCTTGCTATGACCAAGTGGGTTTGGAAGTGTGTTCTTCAGCCCCCATTGATCCTTAAAATTACTGCAAAATTGAATGACAGCTTGACTACAACCCTATGAAACATCTGGACCCGAAGGCCCCAGCTAAGCTATGCCTGGACTCCTGACCCACAGAAATTATGAGATAACAAATGTTTGTGGTTTTAAGCTGTTAACTTGGGGCATAATTTGTTATCCAGTAATAGGTGACTAAAAGAGGAATTAAATGAAATAATGATAATTCAGGTAAAGAGCTTAAATACAAAAAAATGTTAACTGCTAATTGTATTGCTAATACTACGGGCCACGGTCACACTACTCTCTTCTGAATTTTTATGGGGTATATACATTACAATCTACAGCAATTCTATGGTTGTAATTTGGCACCCTAGATTGTTAAATAAATTATGTATATCCACCAAGATTGGAAGATCAAACTGTGTTTCCATCCCTAGTACTTCCAAGCATTGCTGTCATCAAATTTCATCAGCCAACTATCAGCTATGGCCTGTCAAAAAGAGTCCAGATTGGGCATGATCTGGAATTCTGGTATGTGCTTGAGAACTTCCTGAGCCAATCCCTTGGGGGTGAAGCTCATGCCATTGACACTGTAGTTTCTCATGGAGAGGGACTTTGCTGGGGCCTTCATGACTTCAGAGTGGCCCTGCCATAGTCATCATTGTACATCATCAGGAGCCTTGCACTAAGTTGCAGGTTGCTCTCAAATTTGCCATGCTTTATAGGAATTTAAAGAAATTATATACATACACACACACACACACACATTTTACATATAGAAATACGTATATATGCTTGTATATACATGTTCATACATCTGTATCCCTATCTATATGAGCATCATGTATATATGTATTTATATATGGACATCATATTTATATATATCTATTATATATCATGTATAATAAATATATATATATATACATATATATATGTGCACATGCACACACACACACACTTATACGGATGTAGATACAGATATATGTATGTCTTTGAGGTCAAAACTCTTTTGGCTTTATCTTTTCCAAGCACTGTGTTAAGCCTATGAAATGTGAATTTATTGCATGATGAATAAATTGATGACAGATAGAATGACACACTTCGATCCATTAGGCTTGCTTTAAGAAAACTCTGTAAGCTACAGAACTGGTATTTCTGGAATCCATTTAGGAGTGACTGTGAATTGGGTCAAAGGGAATTAAACGGATAGAATTATCTGGTTTCATTTGAGTGAGCTGAGAAAATAGAGATAGCATAGCCTTGGTTTCCATAGTCAGAAGCATATAACCTTTCATTTAATGTTGGACCAAATATAAATAATCAAGACCAATTTATATTATCAAAAATCATTTCAAATGCTAGTAAATACTAAGCCTACATACCACTAATATTGAAAGCTTATATTGTGGAGGAAGAAATTTGAATTGCTTTGTGTGTGCTTTAAACGTTGTCAAACAGCTAGCTTATTTGTTTACGTGCCTTTTTCATCACATCCATTAGTTTAAATATTACATGGTTGCACAAATTAAACTGATACAGACATTCAGTTAGAACCTGGAGGCGAGTTTCTGACCTAAAAAGCACACAGATTTGGTAGACTGACAGATCTGAGCTCAAATCTAGATTCAGTCACTTGCTAAATTTGTGCCTTTGAGCACATTATATGACTTTTCTTAATCTTAATTTCTCATTGTCTAAAATGGGGTAATGATATTTGCCTCATAGAATTATTTCAGGAATTAAATCAGGTTATATAGTATCTGCTAAACAGAAATCACTAGTCCTTTGTTCATTCTATTTTTAAAAGCATGTTTTATAAATGTTTCACATTAAAAACAAAAACAAGACAAAAACACAGAAATGTACCAATTAGCAAATACCACAAAAATATTCAAGTTCAAAAACAATGCCTGATGTCCACCTAATTTTTGTTGACTGCCTCATGGTGGCAGGCCTGGAGTGGGCAGTGTTACAGTGCCAGGAATGACAGCAGCCAAGCTGCCAAAAGGACTGAATACATTCTTCTCTCATCATACTTCTAAGTCTCAGAACAGTCAAATTTTCCAAAGAAATTTTACAAGAAAGATTATTTTAATCACTTCCGAGGGTATAAGAAGTTACTTACATTTTCCTCCTTACTATTAAGCATTCCTAGGTCCCAAGTATATGAATATCCACTGTCATCTATTTTTATTTCCTTGTTTTTAAATTGTCTCTCAAAATAATTTGGAGACTTACTGAACAACATAAGTTAAATAATACAAAAAACATTAGGTTGAAAAATACTAAAACAACAACTTTACATAAAGTGGCATCTGTATAAATTTATACTAGTATTTTGAAATGTGGATATAAGAAAGAATCTAAATAATTGATTTGAAATAAAACCTTTTTTTCTTGGTAATCACTCCCTTGCAATTGACCTAATCTTCTTGTATTTCTCTCCTTCCTTGTAATTTCCTGACAAGGCCATGACACTAGTTAAAAGTTAAGCCCAAATATTCACCTACTTTGCACCTAACATAGACTCGCTGACTAGGTAGGAAGAAAAACCTCCAAATGCTGAGTTACCCTACTTTATGACCATAAATATCATTTGAACATACGATACAAACTGACCACCTCATCACCCTAACCTATTATTAGTACTCCTTTACAGAAAGATAACTATTTTATATTAACTTTCCTTTTTTTCCCCAAAGATTTATTTATTTATTTTAGAGAGAGAGAGAGAGAGAGAGAGAGGGAGATTGGGGAGATTGAGAGAGACAGTGGCAGTGGGGAGAGAGAGAAGGGAGAGAGAAGTCCAAGCAGACTCTGCACTGAGCATGGGGCCCGACACAGGGCTCGATCTCATGACCCTGAGATGAGGCCCTGAGCCGAAACCAAGAGTTGGACGCTTAACGGACTGTACCACCCAGGTGCCCCTATGCCAACTTTCCTATTCAAACTTTCAAAATGCTCCCCCACCTTCCAGTGACTCACCTATAATTCGTAACTCCCATCACCACGCACACATGAGTATATAACCCAGAGACAAAGAGAAGCACACAAACTCTTAGCTGATATCATAGGTTTAAGAACAACTTCATCTTCTACCCACCAAATCTTTCTAACACCTTCCCTTCAGTTACAATAGGTAAAATGTGCCCACTTAGATCTAAAGCCAAATCCTTTCCTATGGGTCTGGATCTCAGTTTCCTCTCACATTCTCAAGGACTTTGCTCTTGCAATCATAATTTATCTTTTGAATCATTAATTTTCTTTTTTATTACATTGTGTCCTTAGTATACAAATATACTCTAGTTATTGTCCATCCTAAAGATTCCACTCTTGTAAGTTATCTTATATGGTGACTCTCATTCATAGAAATTATTTCAAAAGAGTTGTTTATATTCACTCTCTCCAAACTGTATGCCATTTTTTTTTCAGCTTGTCCGGTGAAGTGTCAGGGCCCACTCTTAGAGTGAAAATGGTCTCATCAAAGTCCTACAATGACCTTGTTTGCTGCAAAATCTAATACTCACTTTTTTGTTCTTGGCTTCCTCCTGTTCTTAATGACTTCCAACATAATTTATCAGTCTTTTTTTTTCTTGAAATATTCCCTTGGTTTTTAGGACACTCTGCTCTCCCTGATCTCCCATACTCACACTGTTCTTTTCCATCTCCTCTGCTGACTGTCCTCCTTCACTTACATTGTATGTCTTGTTGGCTCCAGGATTTCATGTAGGTCTTTTATTTTCTCTATATTGAATCTATGCCTAAGTAAGACCATTCTATACTAGACATTTTTATAAGTGTTCTGACAGAAGTATGAACAGTACAGTGAGGATGTAATCATAAAACAGATTTTTCTCCAATTATTGCC
Organism: Potos flavus; assembly: GCA_028534135.1. Taxonomy (NCBI): domain Eukaryota; kingdom Metazoa; phylum Chordata; class Mammalia; order Carnivora; family Procyonidae; genus Potos; species Potos flavus. Next base: position 47,670,611 of record CM052900.1, read on the forward strand.
TTCAATTATGAACTCTTGAATATTCTATAATAGTATCTATGGCAGCTAACATACCTTTCCAGTCACTTTCAGCTATTATACTATTCAGCCAAACTAACTTTAAAATTTAATCTCATATCCAATTTTATAATTGTTTTCTACCGGCTCCTAAAACTCCTAAGGTGAAGGATATATCTAATGGCACTTTGGTAGTTCTCAGGAAATATGGAATATGCCTAGCACCTATTATTTTAACTTTGGAGCTCTAGTCATCTATGTGGACACCAGGAGAGGGAAGCATCCTGCTGCACTTGTACATTCAATTGCCTACCTGACATTTCCCCTTGGCTATGTAATGGGTGCCTCAAAATTCATATGGTCAAAATAGAACTCTTAATTTTGCAATCCCTCCTGCAAACCTATTTCTCTTTCAGTCTTTCATATCTCATTACATGTCACCATTACCTATCAAATTGGTCATGACCAAAACCTAAGAGTTATCTTTGATTCTTCTTTACCCTTCCCCCACCCCTCCTCCAATCAAACAGCAAATCTGTAATCTTCATTTTTAATATGCATTCCAAATTCAAGCATCTTTTTTAGATCTCTGGGGTTACCAGCTTAGTCCACAGAACCATTCATTATGTGACCGTGACCATGACCACGGTAAAAGCCCACTAACTGGTCTCCCACTTCCATTCTTGTTCCTGGAATCCTTTCACTGAATTCCAAAGATCAGTCTCCTGAATATGAACCTGATTGTCTGTCCCCTCTCATAAGTTTTGATGGTTGTCTGCTGCATTCTGAACAAAATGAAAACTCTTCACCACCACCTAAAAGACTTTCTGTGAGCCAGTCTCACAGGTCTTTCTATTGTTTCAAAGCAAGCTAACTTTAACTTAGGGCCATAGTACTTGCTAGCCTCTCTCCATGGAGCGCTCTGCCCACATATACTTATAGCCGCCTCTCTCTCTCTTTCTTTCTCTCTTTCTCACTCTCTCTCTCTTTTATTTTCTACATGTAATTTAATTCTCAGCTCAAATATTTCCACTCTGTGAAAACTTCCTTGGCCTCTCAATCTACGTTAGCTTTTCCCATCTCATCATTCTCTATCATATGATGTAGTTTTAATTCTCTAGTCACTTGTCACTATCTGAAATTACCTTCTACATTTATTTGTTTAATTCATCATTTCTCTTCCTCTCAATAAAATATTGGTTCCATGAGAGGAAAGACCTTGTCTGTCTGGCACAGACAATATTATGTGTCCATGAGTCCCATTTTCTTTTCCTCCTGGGCATATAGACTGTATCTCCTGCCTCCCTGGCAGCCAGGTGTGACTAGTTAGAGCCAATAGAATGCAGACAGAAGTTATCTGTAATGTTTTCATGCCTGGCCTTTAAAGCTTCTGGAGACCCACCAGGATCTTTCTCTTTTTATTGCTCAGACAGCTACGAATAATCCAGTGACAGACATTGAGAAGTCATCAGCAAGCAGGAGCCATGATCTCTTGATCAACATATGGCATACTAAATCCAAATGTACATTTGGACTTCAATGTGAATAAAAAATAGCTTTTTATACATTAAGTCATTAAGATTTTAGGGTGGTTGTAGCAAGTAGCCTACTTTGACTATTATATCTGTCATGTTCATTGCTACACTCACAGTATCTTTAACAGTAGGGCACTAAAAACATTGAATAAATGAATGAATAAATTATCAGATGTTCAGTAATTTAATTTGTATTTTCAAATCTGAGTACCTTTAAATGCATATCCATGCACAGTATATATATATATTTTAAGGGGCAGAAGGAGAGGGAGAGAGAGAATCTTATGCTGGTTCCACATCAAATGTGGAGCCTGACATGAAGCTCAATCCCACAATCTTGAGATCATGACCTAAGCCAAAAAAAAGAGTTGGGTGCTTAACTGACTGAACCACCTGGTCACCTAGTCATGCATAGTATATTTAACTGAGAAATTTTCAAGCATGGACCTTTTTAACAATTGGAATATTTTTCTAGCAGTAGTTTAAGAGTAGTTAGAAAAGCTTAGATAGGGCACCTGGGTGGCTCAGTTGGTTGAGCAACTGCCTTCAGCTCAGGTCTTGATCCTGGAGTCCCGGGATCCGGGATAGAGTCTGCATCTGGCTCCCTGCTCAGCAGGGGGTCTGGTTCTCCCTCTGACCTTCCCCCTCTCATGCTCCTCTCTCTCATTGTCTCTCTCTCAAATAAATAAATACAATATTTTTTTAAAAAATGAAAAGCTTAGATAAAGGTAGGATTTAGATAGAACTATTATTGATTTGAAAATCAACCACAACTTCTTTGGCTAGAAACACTGTAGGTGTGTCTTGCAAGAGAAACTAATGGGGAGATACTGGACTCCTTTTTGTAACAGAAAAAAATACTTCCACAAATAGCAAACTACAAGAATTATTAGAATTATAGAAAATAGCCTACTGACAGCCAGACTTTGTCTATCTTTAAAAATTGGTCCAAATGAAAATCAATGTTTTTTTATTTAAAGTTTGGTAGTTAAAAAGTCAAGTTTAGATACAGTGTTTTAAGAGCAATAGAAAATCATAGAAGCCAATGTTTTACTGAGTTGGTAACTGTAATTAGATAATAATAAGTCAATTTCCCAAAGTTATAGTGATAGAAAGTTGATCTGAAACTACAATCCTGATCTCTTATTTCTTAGTCACTCGTTCATTTCCTGACACTTGATTTTGAAAATTCAGGGTTTTTGCATAAAGTGAATACTTTGGGCTTTTTCTCTTAAATTTGTTTAATTACACTGAAAGATTCCTCTATCAATGTTCTGAAAAATGATTAAATTGTCTCCAGCTAAATTACAAATTTTTGAAATAAACTTTGTTCACTAGGTATGAAAGAACATAGATGCAAATAATAAATACAAAACAAAAATATTTATATACTTAAAAACTGTCTCTGTCAGTTTAAAACTATTTTTCCCTTTTTTCTTCTATTATCCCTCTTATCAAATGTCACCTGGACATTTTTATTCTACCTGGAAAATATCACTAACTCTTATCTTTTTATTTCTATTAACATAGTTACAATTCTAATTATCTTTTGCTTGAGCTATTTATGTAATGTCCTAAAATTAACATAGTTGTAGGAGGTGATGTTTCTTCATTGTTTAAGACTGATTCTGCCATGCACATCTATCATAGCCTCCTTAGAGGCCTGGAAAATTGGTGTATTAATTTGTTCAGTCAATTGGCACACCTTTATTGAGCTCCTATCCCTGAAATAGGCACTATATGTGTGAAGATAACTCAATATCCGGCTAAGGGGCAGATATTAATATAACTTGATAAGTGCTAGAAATGTAACTCATAGAAATATGGCTCCACTGCTGTAAGAGCCAGACTAAAAACAAATTCTTCCCAAAAGTATTGAAGAAATTTCACTGAAAAAAAAAAAAAAAAAGAAATTTCACTGAGAAGGTGACATTTTAGGTGGATCTCAAAGAACCAGTAGACACTTCTCAAATTATAAAATGTTTGAAAGCTGCTCCTGAACTAAAGGTTTCAAGATAAATAGTTCAAAAAATTGCTGGTAGTCTGAAAAATTGTGAGAAGTTTAGAAAATTGGGAATGTAGGTTAATTGGGGAATGGAAGGTGATATGGTTCCAACATCTAACATCGCATATATAGCCAGAAGGCTCTTTATTTTCTGGCTGACTAAACAGGTGCCTTCATCTCTCTAACATAGCTCCGTGTGCATCCAACCAAAATCTATCTTCTTGGTCAAAGAAGGTTGAAGAATGCCTGAGGAGAAGTATCAGAAGCAGGTCTGGAAAAGAGGGAAAAACAGAATATGGAGGCTTATATTTCTTTTTCTGAGGTAATTTATGTTTCATTCTTTAAGCAATAGGAAAGCAATAAGAGTTTTAAAGAGTAAAGTTTAGAAAGGATGAGGAGGTCTACTAGTGAAAGAGCTAAGGTTAACTGGTGGAGACAGACGTAGTGAGAGATTTTGGAGCTCATGGCATTGTGTAGGTCTACATTAAGGCAATGGGAAAGGAAGAATTAAATGAAGCAAAATTCAAGAGTGATTTCTGAGGCCATAAAAGATGTAGAATCTACAGACTATGTGCACTGAATGAGGAAGCAGAATCTAATATCGAAAAATTTTATAGATGATAAGCCCTTGGGTTAGTAGAAGCCACATATTTAGAGAATAGGAGCACAAGAAGTGAAAGTGATTCACTTGAAGACTGGGAGAAGGAGGTAGGATACATTATAGGCAGCATATATTTATAGGCAAGTATCTGTAGATTGGTGTGGGATAAACTAGATATTTTTTATTAGGCAGGATTAAAAAACCATCATGAAACCTGTGTTTTCATTTAAAAATAATCTTTAAATGTTATCAGAACTATTAATAGTATATACAAAATGTTAGGACATGACTAACCATGAAATTCTAAGTTTAAGCCGAATTTAAATAAAATTATCAATAAGGTTAGCTTTATTCTTTTTCTAGACCTTTTGAAAATTATATCAGTACTTTATTAATTTGGTGGATTCATTCTTAGGACTCCTACTTGTATTTTGAATTCATGTTTCTTCTGGAATATGCACACCAAGTAACTACTGAGTTTTAGTGAATCTTCACTGATCAGTATGCGTTTGTGAGTGTCCTCTGTTAAGATAGTAAATTTTAGTTATTTGGACTAAATAACTTCAAGTTCAAAATAACCTTGAAGCTTGAAGCTATTTCTAGGTAATATCTTAAGTGACCGTAACAGCTATGTTTAGTTCGTTCTGACTCAAGTTTGCCTGAGATTGACATATAGCAAAAATAGATATTTCTGTCTTTTTTTTTTCCCTCCAATGTCAAGTTAGGGGGGAAAAAAGCTGTTAGAATTCCAGGCATCTTGGTTGGTTAAGAGTGTTCTCACAATAATTCTTTACGCAAACTATTACTTGATGATCATCTGCTACTCTAGAAATGACTGAAAAGTCCACGGCCCACAGAAACTTAAAAAACATGAAGTCAATTTCACCCTTTCAAAAGCTTTCCACACAACTTTATGAAGTTTATCATTCTCTGTTTGGGGAAAATATACAATGGGATAGTGATGGATTAGATCTAGTGAGCAAAATAGAGAGGGAAAGGGGAATGAGGATAAGATATTTAGCCTGAGGGATGGGAGGAAGATGAAGCTTTTAAAGGTGGTGGTGAAATTCAGAAAGGGTGACTGTTGGTAGCAAATGATTAACTTACCATCTGATAGGTTAAATTTTGGTGTCAGGATTTACCAGGGAAGATAATGCGTGAGACAAGCTCAATATATTTTTTCTTATCTGTGTAAGATGTGCAAAAAATTAAGACAGATTTTTAATTGTAGCAAGGGAAAAAGCAAAGTCATGTCACAGCAACTAGTATATGTAGGTATGTACAACACTGTAGTCTTCTCAAAGAAGCAATTAGCATATTAACCATAAGAAGTCTTACCTATTTAAACAAATTGTATGTGTGTATGTATGTATGTATATATACACATATATTATCTAAGAATATTATAATTGTACATTTCTCCTATAACCTTGAAAACTAAGTACAGAATATCAAATTTCTTGGGACAACAAGCAGAGCTCATATTTGTAGAGAAATAAATATATTATTTAATCAATACTAAATTTTGTTTCTCATAATAACAAAAGCATAGAGATATTTTTATAACTGGATCAGTTTTGCCACATTTGGATGTAATTCATAACATATACCTGATGTTAAATATACGATGATAAGGATTATTTGATGATGAAAAAATTATTAAGGTTGTTTTGAAAAATTAGCTTAGGATGTTAAATTCTTTCCACAAAAAAAAAAATAAATAAATAAATAAATAAATAAATTCTTTCCACAGTGGATTTAAGGATTATTCATTTTTGAACCATTTTGACAACAGAACACAAGTGTTATTTGGTGGTTTATTAATGCAATCCACTTATCACTGATTCTCACTCCAACTTGCCCATAGTCTATTTATTCCTTACCTCCACACAAAATCTTAAAGTTATTTCAAGGAACCCTTGAGGAACCTCCATGTTCTTGTATATTACATTAAGTTCTGGCCTTCCAGGCTGATGTTGGTTGCCTAAGAAGCTATTTGAGAGTCCTTTGGTTCTTTCCTTGCTTCCAAGTCCCATTGAGATAAGGGCACCAGTTAGGTGCCAAGGATACAATCTTTCAATGTTTCAAAAGCCACAAATAAGATGCCAAAGTTGTACCAGTTTCTCTGCAGCCTCAGTGAGGCTCAGGGACCTTACATTATACATAGAAATAGAAGAAACCCTTTCGTAGGTTGCCTTTTGTCACCTTCCTTTTTAAAGCCTCTCTTTCCCCCCACAAAATAATAGCCCATAAAAAGTTTCTTTTTTTTTTTCATTTGGAGCTTTTTTTTTTCCCAAAAGGCCGTTTTATTTCCCATAAAACCCAAGTTCATGATATCTGAGACAATTACCATGTTATCAACCCATGATTTCCTCTCTATTGCGTGGACCACTTAGCTTTTTGCCCCCTAACGTCCTTAATAAAAATGACTCAGTTTGACAACCAGCAATGTGGCTGAAGAAGATATCCCTCATTTGTAACCCCTCTCAGCAACAATTTGGCACCCATTCATGGACAAAGTGCCTTTGTGGGAACTTTTTTTTTTACTTCAGTCAAGTAATTTGCTTACCCTTCATTATTCTATGTCTAGCCATTTTATTCTTACACTTACTAGAGGTTTGCAAAAGGATTATGTGATTCCCAGGAAATTCAGGGGTCCATGAATTGTCTGCAGAAGGTTTCTTTGAACATGATATTTATGACAATTCTCAGTCTGCATACGCACGAAGCTAATCCTCAAAATAATTGTGAAAGCTCATGTATTATTTATTTGTGCTATGCACAGAAAGCCTAGATGGTCCAAGAAAGCATGGGAAGACAGAAAGAAGAGTGCTTCTTTTCTTCATACCAGCTCAGTGAGAATCTTAACCTCACTGTCCACAAGCTGGTTAGAAACAGGCTAGCCTTTGAAGCTAACCTTAGGACATCTTTGAGACTGGTTTCTCTTTCTCCTCATTCCCTGTTATACGTTTTTGCAAGTATTTGTGTATACATTGTTTGCCAAAAGTTCCCTTTTGGTGTAGTAATCAGGAAATTATAATTTCAGGAATGAAGGACAAGATACGAAATGTCCTAAACTTGTCTTTTTTTTCCCCCGAAGTCGCAATTTGAACTACAAAGCTGGTTCTGTCTGTTTGCCAAGTCGGGCAAGGAATCTTGGCTGAGAGATGTTCTTTTAAAGATATTCGTATTTGGCCTTCTTTGGTGCTGCTGGCTGAAAAAGCAAAGGCATCCTGACTTTGCTTATTCTTTCCATTTTAATGTAGAATTGATGATCCCTGAGGCATCTTAGAAAATATTGTGTGGGTGAATCAGAACATCCTTTAAAAATATTTAGAATTTTCACTCAAAGTAGCATGTCTAAAATGATTATTTAATAACGCTATTTCTACTATTTTATAGCTGCTGTATTATCATGTTTGGGGCTATTGTTATGGCACCAATATGTTCTTTTTTTTTTTAAATTTTTTATTGAAGTATAGTTGACACACAAGCTTGTCTTCATCTGATGCTGGAGGGCATTGGCAACACTGCTGGTGAGTGACCCCAAGCCCTGATCAGAATCTCCAGGACAGAGGACTTGCTGCCTCTTGAGGAAATAAACCTGTAGAGGAAAAAAGACATGCTTTATGAGTAAGGAGCTAACTGTTTGGTGAGAGAATTAGAAAGAAAGTAGTCACAATACTTGGGAAAAAAAAAAGAAAGAGGACTAAACAAATTCCTAACAATCACCTGCTTGTCAAAAGATCTAAGTAACACTAAATATAAATATCTGTGCGTGTAAAATTAAAGAAACTCAAACTTGATCAAAGGTACACTTTTTATTTAAAAATAAGCCACAGGGTAATTTTATTTATTTATTTATTTTAAAATAATTATTTATTTATTTGAGAAAGAGAGCATGCGGGGTGGGGAGGGGCAAAGGGAGAGAAAGAGAAAGCATCTCAAGCAGACTCCAGGCAGAGCCCCGACGTGGGGCTAGATCCCACAACCTTGAGATCATAATTTGAGACAAAATGAAGAGTTGGACACCTCACCGACAAAGCCACCCAGGCACCCCAAGCATAGGGTAATTTTAAACTAAAAAGTTCCCCTACTTTATTTTAAAATGATTGGGAGTGGAAATATTCAATATATTCACAATTTCGAGAGACATTTCTACTCTGAGAATCAGTAACAAATTAGAGACTCCAAATGTTACCTCATACACTATGGGTTACCTAACAAATAGTTGCTGACTTAACTCTGATAATGACTGGATGATTAACAGTCATGATTTAGAAAGATATGATGATGTAAAATGATATTAATTATATTTCTTTTTTTTTCTCTTATTCAAAAAATTCAGTGAATTATTATCATACACAGATCTGTCTTTCAAAACTACTTTTACATACATTTTCCAGTAAGTTTTGATAATGTGCATATATGAGTAAATGTAACACATATGCAGATTGCACAAAATAAACAGGAAAACACCAGTGTCCAACTTTTACAAGATGGAAAATAGTAATTAATGATTAATATAGTAGAATAAACAAAGCCCATATTGCATAGTATTTGTATATAGCTTGTAATTTACTTCATGTATCAGTATCTATGTTAACTCTTAATTAGTGATATATTTATTTTTATATTGAGGACTTAATTTATCTCAAAGAACCTATTATTTCCCTTAAAATATCTTGAATTCAAAGAATCCCTTCTGATATAAGCACAGACTCCTTCCCAACATAGATAAAGGTAGCTGTTGTACTTATCAGCCTGATAGTTTAAAAAAATCAGATAAGCAACTTGAAATGTATAAAGAAAGTCTATTTTTACTGTAATCATTAACAACAAAAGAAATTAGCTGTTCATTTAAAGCCTTTACCTGTACTATGTCCAGCATCTTATGTACATTTTTTTCATATAATCCCCATACAGGCTTATAAGAAACACATGTTAATGGTCAATGTTACAAATAATATAAACGAGTTGTGGGAAGATGAAACCTGTCCAAGGTCCTGGGGTCCATAGGATTCCAACTGAAGTCTACCTAATTCCAAAACCAGTGCCTTTAGCTTCTGCACATTGGCTCACTCTGTAATCCCACCTTTCTGTCTGAATACTGTACCATAAATCTTGCTTGTGTGATTTCATAAATCTCCTGCCACCGTTCCTTAGACACCAGAACTGAACTAGCATCTAGCCTAAATAATCGTGTTACAACAGAACCTAGAAATCCATCAACAGATGAATGGATAAAGAAGATGTGAGAGAGAGAGAGAGAGAGAGAGAGAGAGATACATACACAATGGAATACTATGTAGCCATCAAGAGAAATGAAATCTTGCCATTTGCAACGACGTGGATGGAACTAGAGGGTACTATGCTAAGTTAAATAAGTCAATCAGAGAAAGACAATTATCATATGAGCTCTCTGATATGAGGAATTTGAGAGGCAGGGTGGGGGTTCGTGAGGGGTAGAGAGGGAAAAATTGAAACAAGATGGGATTGAGAGGGAGACAAACCATAAGAGACTCTTAATCTCATGAAACAAACTAAGGGTTTCTCGGGGGTAGGGGGATAGAGATAGAATGGCTGGGTTATGGACATTGGGGAGGGTATGTGCTATGGTGAGTGCTGTGAAATGCGTAAGCCTGTTGATTCACAGACCTGTACCCCTAGGGCAAATAATACATTATATGTTAATTTTTAAAAAGTCAAGATGTTAAAATAAATAAATAAATAAAGTTTCGACAACAATATGGAGAATACCTTCTTCATATCATTCTTCCTTGTATATCCCTGTTTTTTCTTCTCCAATGCACAGCATAGCACCCCCTTTGGATGGGAAGATGGCATTGATGCTGTGGCCAAGGAAGACATTGATTTTCTTCCTCCTAAGGAAGGAATACCATAAAATATATTGTGTTGATAGGTCTGAATAAATAACCTATTCTATAACTGAAATACAGCTTGTTTTTATAGGCAGGACTATCTTCAAATTTGAGAGAGGTAAATTTTTAACGTGACGAGAGTGTGACAATAACAGGAGAAAGAAAATTTGAAAAATATTTGGTCTAACTTGCTTCCCCCTGTGTGCAACTGCATTTCTTAATTTTCGATAATTACCATTATAGCTACCATTATAACAGCAGTAGTAACTTGTCTCATTGAAAGGTTCTGGACAGAAAACGTCAATTCATCAAACCCAAGCAATTCTGCATTTCTCATCAAGCAGGTTAACTCTCTAATAATGGATATCATCACCACCTATGCTCCTTAAAGACACATATATCAAAGTACCCATGCCACATAGGAAATATCATTAATACTTGAGATTGATATTTTTTCCTTATTATTTGGTTTTGTTTTCAAAAGAAGTTGTATATGTGTGTGTGTTTCCTCATTTTCCCTTTGCATGAATAGCAATTTCTTGTAGAATAAGAATAATATTTCAAAAGTTTTGCTGATTCTATATGAATGGAATCCAAGTAGTGTGTGTGTATATATATATACACACACATATATATCTGTATATGTGCACACATGTGCTACTTGGATTCCATTCATATATGTATATTATATATGTAGACAGATATATAGATATAGATATAGTATACGTAGTTTAGTATACATTGGTATATATACATACATATCTATACATACTATAAATATATAGTATACATATATAGTATACATATGTAGTTTTATATATATACATAAATATATGGTTATGCATTAAGTGAAATAAAACCACCCAATCATGAGGGATTTCATGTGTAATATTAGATATTCTGTGACTTAGAATTGTTTTCAGTCCAGCTTGCAGAGCACAGTGAATTGAGGGGAATCAGTGTGATACCTCAAGAAAGTCTTCCAATTCTTTCTTTCGGGAGAGGATGTGACATTTTGGTAAATTAGAAAGTAGAGAGTGCTGGTGCTTTTCAGAAGATGTAAAACGCTTCACTTGGTACTAATGTACATAAAGCAATTAGTTACTTGTCATGATGGGTGTTCCCTAAGGCAGTGCACTTTCTCCATTAGTATTTATATCTACATGCCATTATACACTGGGTAGCACTAAATAGATTAGATAGGTTCAGAGAATTACTCAAGTCATGTGCCTTCAAGAAAAGACGTATTAGCAAACATTATTAGCATACAGGTGGAGCTGGATCACTTAGTTTCCAGTGACATATTTACTTTTAAATGCTTGCTGAGAATGCAACATTTAGAACTGATTAATTAATCCTTAGAGAAATTATTTCTTTATTGATTGGTAAATATTTTTGGCTAGTGAACATGATCATGACAGTTTTGTTAGAAGTCAAACAAAACTCCCTACCCTTCCCTGAATACCCTGCCTACTCAGCTTGAAAATTCAAAGGTTTCTTGTATTTGGAAAATAGTACATTTATGAAGGGAAACTCAATTAAGGGATTTTAAATATAAAGGCAATCATGTCCTGTCACATCTTAGGCTTAGGGTACATAGCCAAAATGAAAGTAGGATTATGTTATTTTATGTTTTCTCCCTCTAAATATATTTTCTCTCTCTCTCTCTCTGTCCCCCTCCGTCCCTCTGTCTCTCTCTCTCTTTCCCCACCTAAAGATCTTGAATATTCTTATGTCTTAAAAGATAATCTATTTTCAATTTGGCTCATTTCAAATATATGTTCTATTTAAAAAGCTATTAAGTTTTGATTCATCAGCTTTTTCAGTGAAATTATTAAAGCATCATCTGCCTTGTTCACCAGACTTGCAAAAAATATTTATGAGTGTCTCATCTATTCAAAGTACTGAAAATTATCAGAGTCTGTCCTCTGGGCTTGCTCCCATAGGGTTCATATTTTGTTTAGAGCTTGCCACACTGTATGACACTTACCTCTGTATGGGTTTCTCTCTCATAATTGTTCACAATGCATTTTCAGGCCAAATAGAATAAACCTGATAAATAATACTGAAACACTGAAACACTGAAGCCCCGAATCAAAGTTACTATCGATATTTGTCTCAAGAATTTGAAAACATTCTTAGTTATCATTCATTTAAAAAGCAGGGCTCTTTTCCAATAAGTTCCCATGCTCTCTTATGGGGAAGTAGTTAAAATAATTTTTTCACAGTCTTATGAATATCAGACTTATTTTTATAAATATATTTTTAAATATAAAAATTAAGTATTTTTTTATTGAGATTGATTGGTAGTATTACCACATAAGTCAATTCTTTGTTTTATTGCATACTTAGAAATCCAAATATTATGCGTGGAAGGTAACATAAATATAAGCCAAATATAGCTTTCAGATATATAGAAGTTTTGAATTTTAAAGAATTTGTTGTATCACCACCCACCTACTGTAATTTGGGGATCAGTACATATCTATTTGATATTTGGCGACAAAAAATTATCCGTGGCTTAAAACACATTTCTTTAAATCATGCATTCTAAACCTTGGAAATTATCTATTACAGGAACTAAATAAAAGTCACCTTTACTTATTATATTATTATAGCCACTTGGAGATAGTAAGACATAAAGAAAATTGGATTATAAAGTATAAATATATAACTCCTAAAACAAGAAGACAAAGATGTTGCTGTATGTGCATTTGTGTTTAAATTCCTCTTCTGTGCATGGTCCCTGTGCAGTATTATTATAGTTGGGGCATTCAGTACACAGGGAAAACATGCAATGCCCTTGAAGGATCTTTTCTATTGTGAATCTTGGGCAGGGAGAATTTAGCCTTGAGTATGTACTCAAGAGAAAATCTATAGAGAATAAAAAAGACTGAATAGTCTGGAAATATTTCTAGATCAACATCCTTCAAAACAACTCAGAGAGAAAAATTCTTGCCAGAGAAATTTAAAATATGGCACATTAGGAGCCACTCAGCACAGAATCTAAGGACTGTCAGCCTTCTCTCTAACTTTAAAATCCTACACAATCTTGTTTCCCAGCTATTTTCCAAATATTAATTATATAAATGTGCCACCAAACACTGCACCACCCTCAAGAAAAGTCTTATCAATTAGCTAATGTAATGGAGTTGATTAAATAGCGAATTGCTACTACCTGCTGAATATACTGTTGTTTTTCTAAGTAATACAGTCACTAAATGCAAAATATTAACTATATCTATGAATTTCAGGGTCAACTCTGAAAATCCCAAATCATTGTTTTCTACATTAGGTTATTAAACAAATCATTTTCTAAGCATAAAAAAAATCTAATCCAACCTGTATAAAATGCTGCCAACTCTTTTTATATATGGCAACACAATGAGATAAAAGCAAATATTAAATTTGTTCAAAATATTTCATGTAAGTATTATTTTTAAGCTTTCCTTTCAAAAATAAAGGCATCAATTGAGTTAGTTTCAGGTTTTTACCTGCTGTTGTTTCAATGAAGGAGAGAAATGAGTTTGGAAATTGGAAAACCTATTTATTGAGCTATTACTTGGTGAATAATACACTGTTAGGACTGGCTACATAATTTGTGAGGTTCAGTGAAAAAGGAAAATTTAGAGACCCTCGTTCAAAATTTAATAATTTCAAGGTGGAATAGTGGAGTATTAAACCAAGCACAGGGATCTGCTAAGTGTGTGGCCCAGTGTACCTGGCCAGGTCACGTGCTCGTGAAGCTGATCCTGCCACTGGACAATATGGAGTACCAAAAGATGAGTATGACATTTCTCCCTTGTGTAGAAATGAGCAAGGGCACAGGCAGGTTCATTGTGCTATCCCTCACTTAGAAGCTAACCCAAATGATGGCTTTTTTCTTGGAATTAGAACAGGATCCTGAAAGGTATATTGGGCTTAGCATGGTGAAAATGGGAAATGAAATTATTTTAGACAAGGGCATGTAACTGAGCAGAAACTTGGGGAAAGAAAAGAGCAAGTTGTGCTGGATATAGTGTGTAGGTCAAGTTCTTGTAGAGTTGACAGGAGTGATAAAGTTAAAATTATAGGTTGGGATCAAAACAAGGAATTACATGAATGCTAGTAGATGAGTTGAATTTCACCTTGTAAGCAAATGGAAGTCTTTGAGTAACATGATCGCAAATCGGCTGCAGGATGAAATGGGAGTAGAAGATGGACAGAGATACTAGGGTCCAATGTCTAATTAGTGAGCCAGTTATACTAGTTATCAGGGCCTGGATTAGGGAGACAGCACCAGACATGGAAAACAAGGAACAGGTATAAAAAGCATTGCAAACGAAGTACTGCTGTATGGGGGAGGCAGTGGAGGGTTATTTAAAGGGCCATGACTTGCAAGCAACTCAGCAAAAAAGAAGAAAAAGCAAGGGTCTTGGGCAATTCAGAAATCATCTGCTGAAAAACAAGATGAGTCTATTAATACACTTAGAAGTAGGAAATGCACAATGCAATAAGAAGGGATCATTTGGTCATATACTAAAGGATAATAATTGTTAATGAGGATAATTATACCATTTGAGAGCATGATGGTTCCGTCTGTGAGTTGGCTTAACAGTAAAGAAAAAAATATTTTTCTGTTGTTATCTGTTTCTGTAAGAAGACAATCAAGGATCATGTATATGCCTCATATTGTCTGGGTTGAAAATGTTCTCAGCAAATTTAGTAACATCTCTTTCTACGTTAAGTACTATATGAAAGTAATAATCATCGTCTTTCTTTTTGAATTCCTGAACCCCTCATATTCTTCAAATGGACAAACATTGGGGCACCTGTGTGGCTTAGTCTGTTAAGCTTCTGCCTTCGGTTCAAGTCATGATCCCAGGGGCCTGGGATCGAGCCCCACATCAAGCTCCCTGCTCAACGGGGAGCCTGCTTCTCCCTCCCCCTCTGCCTGCCACTCCCTCTGCTTGTGCTCTCTTGCTTGCATTCTCTCTCAAATAAATAAATAAAATCTTAAAAAAAATAGACAAACATGTATAACTCATTTCCCAAGGCACAATGGAAAGCACGGGGGAAAATAAACAAGAGGCGTCTTCAGATAACTCACAGTGCTATAGGGAAAACAGATGATAATATCCATATAATAGCAGGTTGGGGCAGCCAGAGAAGAGAGAAAATGGGTCTTCTTTAAGTGAAAAGACATCAAAGATTTCTTCACAGTCATGATTCTTGCACTGAATCTTTAAAGGGGCAGTTTTTTCTATTCATGAATGCATATTTAATTGTCTAAATACATTAAAATGTCATGGATTCTGTAACAAACTATTTCTTTTCTTAAGGATCTTCCAAAGAGAAATATAACAAAATCCAATACTTGAGTAATAACAAAGTATTTTCTGTTCAATGTTTGTATACCTTTTTGACAATAAAAGTGGACGAAGTGGTGTTTCAGACTTAAAAATATAGTAGACTGAAAGCATAAAGGCATAGTACTCTTAGCTTTTTGCTGATGTGATTTTTCACTTTATAAACTTAAATATCTCTTTTTTAGCTCAAAATCTCTATTGTATACACATTTATAACATGCCTGAACATCGCAAAATTGAGCCATGCATATTTTAGGACAAATATTGGGGGAAGTTATGTTCAATACTAATGTCTATACCATTTAAACAATGGAAGCATCAGGTGAGTAACAACATTTGGACAGTAAGTCAATATGACTATGAAAGGTCTCCAATAATGAGCAAATTCAGACCAATACACAGTTTGAGTATTTGGCCTTCTTATTGACAAAGGTTGCTTTCAATCACACTGTATCTATTACCATATCAATCATCACTCTAAATGAATACAATGTTATCATTGACAAAGACATCACTTAAGCGGGGAAAGTAAAGATTCTAAATAACAAAATAATGAAAAGTAGGTTGTTCACAGCAGGAAAATGAAAAATATACCTTAAGAATCTATTCACAGGAAACTTAAAAAAAATTGAGAACCAATACGGAGAAAAAAAAAAAAACTTTATTGCTCACAAGGGCCTTGAAATACAGTACAATTAATATTACATTGCTATTACTAAAGTTAACGCAGTGGGGCATTTTCTTTGGTATACAAATTAAGATATGGGATTGAACTGATAAAAATGATTTACGTGCAGGATTAAAATATTGACAGCTTTATAGAGTGAAATGTCACTATTTTGCTGTACCTTCAAGTTTTACATTTCCTCCTTTGAATCCCTGTCAGCCTTCATGAACACAAGAGAGTTTAATCAATGCTTGAAGTAGCGATAGCATAACATTGACTATTTCTCTTGCTAATAATCAAAATGATGTTTAGTAAACATCATAAAGTAAAACGACACAGATATATGCTAATTATCAAATTACAAATTAAATAAGGTTCCATGTTTTAAAAAATGCTGTGCATTTAAAAGACGGCATTTCCATTAAATAAACTGTTTTGTATTTTCTGGTTTAGCCTAAGGCATTTGGCTTGCCATAAAAAATTCAAAGATCAGGAAATTAAAAAATCTTTAGATCACACTTGTAAAAAAAATTCTGTGATGCCAAGCTCTTGTAGGATGAGATTCTGTGAGTGTGGTGCTTTGTTCTTCAAAGGCTTGGGTTAAGTTTGCAATTTTATTTCATTGTAATGAAACATTCTACTAAGATTCACTCCAATTCAAATACAGAAAGAAAAGGATGTTATCATGATATAAAAAATGTGAGGTATTTATTTAGGTTAATTTGTTAGACAGCAAAACAATATTCAGGAGACAAAAGAGAGGGAACGATGGCATAAAATGACGAAGGAAATAGCAAAATTTCCAGCAGATTTGGCTGAACGAAGGGACCATGTGGAATAGCATGACACATCTGGCTATTAAGGAAAATCTTACAAATGAGTGTGAGAAATGGCTGGACAATTTTATAGTTGGGGGAAGGGTGAGTGTGCAAAATGTGGAAGCATAAAGGTCACAAAGAAGGGAAATGGGAAGAAAGAGGCTTACAGCAATCTACCTTTATTAGACCAATGATTACTACTCACTTAGAATTGCTTCTCGGCCTATAAAATAGCTGAGCTTTCAGTAAAAAGGAAATACTGTTGCTGCTTGTGAATGTTTCAAATGACCAGGATGTATGTCCTCTTCAAAGGTTTGAGAAATATTCTAACTGGAAAATGAAACATATTTTGCTTTCAAAATAATTCCTGTAGGTTAACTTTTTATTTTTACTATTATAAATGCAGCGCAAAGCCTTAACTTTAAAACTTTTTCATAATAAGGAAAAATAACAAAAATTCCTAAGGAAACTGTTTTTCAAATGAAATCTTTATTATCTATTTTTGCGTAACATAAAGTGAGTAAACATATCTTCAACCGGCAAAAGAAGATAGGACAATTATCTTGGTTATATGTTAAAACTAAATGTTTTTTTTTCTTTTATAACTTACTATATTAGAAGCATATCTCTCTTACTTCCCTCATTTCAGAAATTTCATTCTCTTTCTTATTGGAATATATTCCTCACCATACATCTTAGATCCTCTTCGCATATATAGGTCATTGCTTCCTTAAATTGAATTATGCAAGGTAGACTAGCTTTTGACATTAGGCCTTAAGATGACATTGCTTATTTACACACCTTCACTTTTGCTTCAAATTCTGACATATTTACCCTTGATTGTAACTGTATTTGCAAATATATTTTTTCACATATTTCATAGACAGGATATTTTACATCGAGATGTAGTGTATTATTCCTCTAACGAATGGGGTTAACACTGGTCTGAGCCTTCATTAAATCACGATTTGAGCCTTGATACAGTACCTTACAGAGCTTAATGCAAATGAAAACTTTTGTTACTCCATGAAGCATAATGCCACAAACTTGTAAAAGCTTTATAAACACCGGAACACTGTATTTAATAGCTCCTTTTAGAAGAAATAATTTATCCTAACTAAAAAATAGGGGGGAAAAAAGTGGAAAATGAAAAACCTGAAGTGAGATACATTTTGTCATCTTAACACAGAAGCTTTGGATGATCAGATTACCCTACTAGGGCGAAATGGGCATAACACGGACAGATTCTTATCTGATCGCCATCTAGAAATAGAAACCGGAAGACCCCGCGAGGAATTTCTAATTAGCGTGAAGGAAGAGACTGCTCGTAGAGCTATTTTAATTTCCCCAATATAAAATAATTTACGAAAGATAAATTGGTTTAAAGAAAACATGTTGCTTAAAAGTAGGGGGAAAATCTCTTAAAAATGAGCAAAGAAATAAAAAGAACTAGCAAGCAGAAAAACATTCCCTACTGATGGATTCAGAAAGAAATTCTAACAGGGGCACATTATAAAACCTTGTGGCTGTGCCAGTGAAAAGGGAGGAGAGGAGAGCAACGGAAAGGTTTTGAGTAACTCTTCCACTTGGGTCTCAGAAATAGCACACCATGGTTAGCTAAAAGGAAAAAAGTAAACCAATAGTAGAAATAAAAGAGTCACAGTCAAGCAGGATCATAAAGATCGAAACATTATTGTTTGCAAATCTATT
Organism: Potos flavus; assembly: GCA_028534135.1. Taxonomy (NCBI): domain Eukaryota; kingdom Metazoa; phylum Chordata; class Mammalia; order Carnivora; family Procyonidae; genus Potos; species Potos flavus. The sequence continues at coordinate 47,689,174 of CM052900.1, forward strand.
TACTCAGGGATGCTACAGGCTGAAATATCTCAGAAGATTACTGCTTCTAGCCCAAGGCTTCAAACAAATAGAGAATTTGTGTTTTTATTGTATAGAAATACTTGAGGACCAGGGAGTTTTAAAAAATAATAGTAGCAACAAAAATAGCTACTAAATATGGAATTGATATTAATAACATTACCGTTAAAACAATAATAGTTAATGCATATACCTACATAAATACATATTTTTATTTAATGTCATTTGGCATGAGTTCAATGAAAAAAATATTACCAGATAATTGCTTTAGTTAGATTCTGCATCTAGTTGTTACTAAGATGCTGTGGATTTCTGCTCTTTAGAAATTTTGTTAAGCCAGTTTGTGGGGGGTAATAAGGCAGTTGCAGTCAACAAGGACAAGTTGTCACTTGAATAATTTGTCCTAGTCTATTCTAGTTCATATCATTCTAGTTTTGTCACCCACACAAGTTATGACAAACTAGGCACCCTATGTGGATGCTGGACAAGAACCTCTCTAGTTTAAACTATAAGTGTTCAGGTGATTAATTTATCTACTCCAAAAGTTTTTGTTGAGACGCCCTATAAGGCCGTGATCATATGTTATGTAAACTCACAAGAATCTTGCAAATAAATGAAACACCCACTTCACAAATGAGGAAGTTTAGGCTTAGTGAGAGGCAAGAGACTTATTATTGGTCACAAGCCCAGGGAGTAGGCACTGGCTTGTAGGATTTTAGAGCTCATGTTATCTCTACAAGCCCATGCGGCCTTCCATCACCACTGCCAATCATCCTCTGGAATTCTTGGGTCTGTTAATTATCTGATGATGCAATCTTATAGTAATAAAATTTTGAGCCTAATGCCTATGCAAACAGGAATATAAAAAGAAGATATTAGAGGACTAATTAAAAAACTATGGATGTAGGGGAGGTGCGGAATGGGGAGGAAGGGAGTTAAAAAATCTGTTCGCTAAATAAATCCAGTTCCGGGACAAACAACAACAAAATAATAATCTATGGATCACTAGATACCATTATAGATGCTTTAAAAATGAAGAGGAAGAAACTCAAAATGACCAAAATATAATTTTTAGACAAATAATAGAGTTACTGAGGTCACATACTGTTATCACACAAATAATAATAGTAATAAATATATATACACACATATACATATATACAAAACATGTACATGTATATATACATACACACACACACACATACATGTGTGTCACACACACACACACTTTGTTTTGGTCATTCCTTAAAAGCTTTTATCTTTTTTCCTCATCAAGATAAGATTTTTGTTGTATACATTGTTGTATACATTGTATACATGTTGTATACATCTAAAGCAGTCTGACATAGCCTCCCTTTCCATGGCAAAAGCAGCAGCACACTGATCAGTACTAAATTTTACTCAGGAAGTGGAGACACCTATACAATTTAGTCACAATTTTTGTTTCTTTGACTATTTGTTCTTATGCTTACTTACATGCTTGAATTTTTAGTTCAAGAGGAAAAGAAAATGGAAAAACACAATTATTTATGTATTCATTAGTTCAAAATTATATTGAGAGTCTGTTATGTACCAGGCGTCATGAATGATATTAAAGATGTTGGCACATGCCATCTACTAATTTTCATAGAGAATCTGGAAATAATTAAGAAAGAAGAGAATCCCAAACTAAAGGAAACATTTAGGTACAGATGAGCTGATTCTTTAATATTAAATACAGGTTTTTTTTAAAAATTGCATTTAAATGCTATGTTCAGAATAAGGTTTACAGCTAATATATCATTTCCTTAATATTAATTCTTGAATATCAGTTTATAAATTCTAATCCACACATTCTCAGATCATTTGCTTAGATTGTTAGAAACATGATTTCTATTAAGGTGAATGGAAAAAGTGTGGCTTCAAACTCCAACCAGTGCTTTGAAAAATTACTCTGAAGTATTACAAGTCTTTCCAGCTGCTGATATTAATATTTACCAAAAGCTGAATTTGAAAAATGTCCACAGATGTAAACAATTTTATCAGAATTTCCTTTATCCTTTTTTGTCGATTATTTGAAGAGTGTTTTCAAGTAAATATTTTCATAGGTCAAAAATTGTTCTTTTTAACAATTTAGCAATTTTCCTGTCCAAACAGAAAAAATATATATATACATAAAAACAGCAGCAAATACTAATTTTATATAAAATCAAAAATTAAAATATATCAGAAACATATTTTCAAAAATTTATTACACTTGAAATACTTTTCCTGAAATTCCATGGAATTTCTACATATGAAAAGAAACATAAGTTGTTTAATATTCTTGTGAAGATACTAGAATCTATTTTCAAGGGAGAATCTAAGCAATTGGTGTATTTTCTCCTTAAGACTGAGGCTTCTTCAAATAGAGAAATCAAGGTGATAAGTTAACATCAAATAATTTCCCATGATGATTGTGCTTATGGAGAATGACAAATGTTAATTGTACAATTTTAAAAGTTAATGATACGTTACTAATCCACAGTGTCTGTCTTGCTTATATCCATTTTCTCCTCAGGGCTAACCAAGCAGCACCTTTCAAGACGACAATGGATCTGGTTGCATAATTTATTAATAGTAATTTAGTAATAGTAATAACAATAACAATATTTTGTATTTGTATAGTATGTTGCCATTGACAAAGCATTTTCTTCTACTTGTAGTTTTTCATTCCATCCTTTTAAGAACGACTCAGGTCATTGCATATGGCTGCAGTCAGGTGATGTTCAGACTCCTATGCAAACTCTAGTGCTACCTAGAATCACAGAGCCTGAACACTGAATGTCCAGGTCCAGCCTCACCTCCCTGCCTCACCCAACACTTATATTTGCTTCCATGTCCTGCTTCCACTTCTTCCACTACAGTAACCCTTACTAGTACATGATTATGAATGCCAGCTAAATTTATATCTTTTATGTCTTCCCAACCACACTGTATGATCTTTGAGTTTGGGCTCTACAATTTTCTCCTAAGTATCCTATATATTTATTTTAAGAGCATCAGATACTTGAAAGCTTTTAGTAGAACAAATATAAATCTTTAATTTTCAGGTGAGGAAACAAAGACTAAAGGGGACAAAAGACCCATTTCCAATACCAATTAATTGTTAGTCCCTTAGCTCTTTGAGATGGAGCTCACTGCTTTTCAATATGGAATTAATTTCTTATGGGAACTAGATTATTAGGAATCCAATGAACTCAACTAATGTGACAAAAGAAAGTGAATGAATGCATGAATTTTATCAAATATTTATGGTACTTACTGGTATCCAAAAATTTTGCAAACTTCAACTTTATACTTACCCTAAGTCACCAAGTTTGGTCATTTGTTTGGTGTGGCACGTTGAAACCTCTAAGAGCTAATTCTCTGGGGTCACAACTTGGCTTTAACATTAACTGTTGGATCTTGGACAAATTATTTAACGTCTATGTGTCCCAATTTTCTCATATATAAAATATGAAAACTAATATTACTTCTTCCTCTGATTGTTGTGAGGATCCCTTGAGTTATTACATGAAAAAGTATATAAAACAGTACTTGGCAAACAAAAGACTTTCAATAAAGCCTAGCTCTTATTATTACCATTTTTAATTTATTTTTCTCAGTTTCTGAATAGTTTAGATGACCCCAGATTTGAACTATACGTCTGGCTTTTCCAATTAGCTGTTGCTAAATATTCTCAGAAAGGTAGCCAGCTCTAATGCTGACCCTAAAGAAATTCAGGGTAGTTGTGCCTAGTGGCAGGATTTTCTATTCTGAACATTTTTTTCATGTAAAATTGTGGTACAGATTCATTTCAATCACAGATTTAGCAAGTTGCCTTTCCATTATTAAAGCAGAGGTGAAGGTGGAGAACTTTTGTATCATTAGAAGTGAATTGTTCGTTTCCATGTTTCAAACTTACATCAGTAAAATTTCATTTAGTTTCAGTATGAACTATGTCTCTTTGAAAGTTCATATTTTTTTTTACTGTGTTATGTTAGTCACCATACAGCACATCATTAGTTTTTTATACACAAACAATGAAAGCTTATATCGATGCTTTAAAATTGTACTCGGCTTTCTCTTTGCTTTGAAATTATCATCTTAACTGAAAAGGTAATAAATAAATTCACCCTGAGTCTATATAACATCTGTAATTTGAAATGAAAAAATAAGTCTGTATTTCCAAAGTTGTTACTATAGCTCTCTTGATAGCCATATTTTATTTTCTTGTATTTTTTACTTCAATTTAGTCAAGACCATCTCATTATGAAAGATACAATTTATGTAAATCCTTTAATTTTTTGGTTTTTATTAGTTTGAAACAATGTGCAACATTATTTAACTCACTTTTGTCTTTAAATTGAGAGAGTTGTAAGTTGATCAAGGTTACCAAAATGTTCTTGGACTACACATTATATCTTTGCCATAGGTCTGTGTTGTATTTTGGAAGACATTAAGGGAGGCCTTAATCCATTTAAATATCCTAAATAAAAGCTTAAAATAGAACCATTCATCTAGATATATGATCTACGTTATATGAACTAACTAGATTGTCTAAAATACCTGGTCCACTGTTGGACTCCCTCACTTGTTTAATTATTAGACTTTGCCTGAGCCTATTCTTATATGGTGTTGATCACTTGAAGATATAAAATAAATTTATTTTAGACAGAGTAAATAAAAATACAAGTTATACATTCCATCCAATGGAGTTTGTTGTAATCATAAGACAATGAATTAAGTGTACGAGATTCTTTAATGATGAAGGGAATAGAATGTCATTGTCTTTTTTAGTATGATGAATATTTATTCAGAACTGTCAGGAATGCTTACTACCTACTATGTCATGTTCATTAAACATGTTATACAGCAGTCTGTCAGGGAAAGAATCAAAAGATCTGCTAGAGAAAAATATGCTTCACAAGCAACAGAGATCATCATTAATTCAAAAACAGAATACTCCATTCAAAACAATTTTTTTTTCTGCTTCTCATCCAGCCCCCAACCTTCAAAATTCAGTAAGATGGTATAAAATATAAAATGTAGCATGGATACAATCCAAGATTTTTCCCTTGATACATATTAGAAAATTGGAACAGGATGGTTATATTCTTGATAGTTGAAGCCTTTAGTATACAAGATACTCAAAAAGAAAAATATATTTATGTAGTACTGATGGCTAACAAATAACCAGTAACAGAGACTATTGCCCCAATCTAGTACTCCAAATTGCATCATCCTCATAAAATAGTGACAGAAATAGAAGGAGAAAAAAGAAGGAGGAAGTGAAGGAAGAAGACAAGGAAAAAAGAAAGCATGTACTATTAAGATCTCTACAGCAGAATATAGACAGTTTTCATCATCTTGCCACTCAATCTGCTGAAGAATAAATAATACGAGGTAGCTTATTTGAAAATTTAAATAAGAAGTAGAAAGCAACTGACTGTTAAATAAATTTACATTTTCAAAACAATTCTGTTAATCTCTAATTATTATATCCTGAGCATGGTATATTTATAATTTTCTACTTTAACCAACTATGTTCTATACATACTGAAGAAGTAATTTCATTTGTTTTCAAATTTATCTTTAACTTCTTTTTTTTAAAGATTTTATTTATTTATTTGAGAGAGCGAGAGACTGAAACCATGAGTGGGAGGGAGGGGCAGACGGAGAAGCAGACCCTGGCTGGATCCCAGAACCCTGAGATCATGACCTGAGCTGAAGGCAGACATGCTTAACCGACTGAGCCACCCAGGCGCACCAAAATTTATCCTTAACTTCTAAGAGAAAAATTAAAAATGTTTGTGAGAGGTTCAAAAGCAACCTAGATAGGGTGTTTTTGATGTCAGAATGGGAGTTCTTGCGGAGGAGGAATGAAATAATCGCTGGGGAGCAAAGTAAACCATTCTTGGGGTTTTTGGGAGTCAGTGTTGCGTTCGTGAAAATCTATGTAGCAATGGCAAAAGAGTATTAGTAACACCTCCTCTTCTTCTTTCCCTATAGTTCACCGACATTTGTTGATTATTTTCTTTTTTCTGCCAAAAATTACTACAGTGGGCAAAGTTAGAAGACATGGATTTGTCATGAAGATGTGGGCAATTTTTATGAAAGTTCACTTTTCCTTATCCAAAACTGGGGACAATCATAGTTTCCTACTCACTTCTTGAATGCTACTTCGAGATAATACATGTACACATACAAAAAATAAACTGTAATTTATATAAAAACCTGCTAGAAAAATGTACTTCATAAATAAAGGTCTTCGTGAATTCAAAACAGAATATTCTATTGCAAACAATAGATTTTTTTTTCTGCTTCTCAACCATTCCTCTGATTATTTTTTCTTACTTTCCCTGGCATCACTCTCCCCAACCAAAAAAAAAAAAAGAAGAAGAAGGAAGAAAAGAAAAAATGCTTTTCTTGTTTGAATAAATTTGTGATATAACTGCTTGTTGAGAGAGAAATAAAATTTTTAGGAAAAAATTATTTAGGAAACTGGCCTGAAAATTATAATTAGCTACTATATTTGAGCAGGGAGAAATAAAAATTCCTTCCCTATAGACTTACTAAAATATGTAAATTTTTAATATTAAAAAAACAAATGTAAACCAAAACAATGTAAAAACCTTAAAAGGTAGTATATTCACAACACTCTGCCTTTAAGTGGTGTTATTTAGCATTTCTATGTTGATACAGAATAATTATGATTAATGGATACGATGCTACATCATAAATCCAGGAAGAATCTTACACCAAAAGAATTGTTGAATGTTTTTATGTCTAGTTATGAGATCATTACATTATGTTCTAATTCTATAGACATAGGCAATCCATGTATGGCATATAGAGATCCACATAGATTATTTCCTTCATCAGTAACTGATTTTCTAGCCGTGCCAGGTGACAGTCTTCTGCACTTGATTATCTGATTTGGAAATAAGAGCTATCCAAATATCAAGTGGCCACGCAGCTGACACTGGTTGATTATTGAAAGAAACAAACCCAAACACACATGTAATTCCAGGAAAAGTTATCTTTTTTTTTTCTGCACTGCAGTTTGCCTAAAATTAGTCTTATTTTTCAGTTTTACCAATTTACTTATTTCTATCACTGTCATTACCATTTTTCAGTTGTACATTTAAGAATTCTTGACGTCACCTTGACTTTCCTTTACCTCTTCAGTTCCTGTCATTTCTCCTCTCACATATCTTTCAGATTTTCTTGATCCACCTGTTCTCATGCCACCAGCTAATCTAGGTCCCCATCGCTTCATAGCGGATGACTACGAGAGTCTCGTAACTGATATATCTGATAAGTTTTTCTCTCTTGCAATCCATCTCGCATACTTTGGACAGACTAATTTTGTAAGGGGCCAATTTCATCATTTTACTTTCTTGGTCAAAAATTGAAAAGGGCTTCCTCCTGTCTACCACATTGAGTCCAAATTCTCCTGCCTGCCTTTCAATGTGTCTTATTATCTGATTCTTTCATCCCCTTGTAAACTTATTTCATGGTATTATGCGAGAAAACCTGTCAAAAATGTCTCCTCTTTGCCTTTTCCAAATCCAATGATTATTCTGTGAATTTGCCATGTCCCCCTATTCCCAAACCACATTTAGTAAGAAAGCTTTCTTTGCTTTCATATCCAAATGCCAGTCATTTTTAAAGTCCAATCATTTCACATACTTCCTGGAAACCATTGGTTTATATTGATCTCTTATTCCTTTATTTGAAGTATTTATTTTCAGTTTCAATATAGTCAGTATTTCATACATTAATAATTAATTTTCATTTCTGAAACTTTTTCCTGGTCCAAACACTATGCTTAATGTTCGAAAGACACAAACATATTTAATTTCACAGGTCTAGGAGGTACAGAGATCCATAATTCCTATAGCTTTGTTGATTAAAACCTGAAGATTTCAGGAATAAAAAATGACCATGAAGATCCAATATTCTCATTATAAGAAATTTTGTATTGTGCCTTCAGATTGCCATGTTTAGTAAATAAAAATACAGGAACAAAGGTATAGATAGACTTTAATTTCTATTAAAAAATCAAATATGTTTTGTTTAAGTATGTTACATGCGGTCCTTGAGTCTTATTCATACAAAAATACTATTCTTTGTTTATCTGAAATTTAAATTTAACTGGCTTCTTGTATTTAATTTGACAACTCTAGTCTGAATCTGATGTGGATTCCAAAGACTTCATACTAAATAGTATCTTTTTCATACAATATTAATCATATGGACAATAGGGGAACCTGAGTGGCTCAGTGGGTTAAAGCCTCTACCTTCTCCTCAGGTCAAGATCTCAGGGTCCTGGGATCAAGCCCCGCGTCGGGCTCTCTGCTCAGCAGGGGGCCTGCTTCCCTCTCTCTCTGCCTGCCTCTCTGCCTACTTGTGCTCTCTCTCTCTCTGTCAAATAAATAAATAAATAAATCTTAAAAAAAAAAAAAAAAGAATATGGGCAATATTAAGCCTTCTCTTCCTCAGGCTCAGCTTAAACTTTTAGTAAAAGTAGAATGAGAAGGTTATACTCTGAGATTCCTTCTAGATCACTTCAAACACAAGAATATTAAACATAAAATATAAAAATAAAAAATATGTAATATTCAAAACAAGAGCAAGAATTCTAGGACCAAAAATAAATAGAATTAAAATGCAAAGCAGTGAGTGGGGCTTAAACCACATGTCCCCCTGCTGGGGGGGGGGAGGGTGGTACTGCTGGTCAAGAAGCAGGGTGAGAAAGCCAGGTGACCATCTCATGAAGGACAATGGAGGATAAAGATTCTAAACACAAGGTAGAATCACCGATCAGGTTCTCCATTTGAAAGTAGGGTTTGAGGTAGACTTTTTCCACTCATGAGAAGAGGTTGAAAAAAGCCATTACCAAGCACATTCTCAGAATATGGTTTATGTGATATTGCTGCTTAGCAAAGTAGGGTACATTAATATGCCATTCCATATTTGCATTTATCGTTTCTTTTTATTCTGATTGCAATGACTAGAACTTTGAGTATACTGACAGCGAGCATTCTTAACCAGTCCTGATTTTTAGGAGCAATGCCAAATTTCATCTTAACGTTTATTGCACTGTTGAGTTCAGACAGATAACCTTCAGGAAACATCTTCCATTCATGGTTTAATAGGTATGTGATTTTCTACTCTTTAATCAGGAATTGGGGTTGTATATTACACTTACTTTATGATTTCTATAAAATAAAAGTATATTTTATGCTTTCTTTTTATATTATATAAGCCTTGTACATAGTGATATAAAGTGATACTTTCAGTAGCACTCTACAGTTATATTTTGTGTTATAGATATTTGGTAGTTCTCATGGCACATAGCTATAGTTTGAAGCAGTCTTTCCAGGGAAAATACTTTGAATTCCAAACAACTCATTGATATATTAATTAAAGAATGCTTCTGTCGACTTTTAAAGCAGAAATACTTTATAGAATTTTGACACCTGTTTTATTCTCTTCATATATTTGTTATTATCTGTCATATTTCTCTGATATTCTGATAAACATAATGCTGGAACCGACTCTATATCATGTATACAATTCAGTTTATGTACCCACGCACAGCTCTAAGTTTTTCTTGTGTCTTTTCTTTTCTTTTTTAAGATTTTATTTATTTATTTATTTGACAGAGAGAGAGAGAGAGAGAGAGAGAGAGAGAAAGCACAGCAGGGGGAGCGGCGGGCAGAGGGAGAGGGAGAAACAGGTTTCCTCTGAGTGGGGAGCTCAACATGGAGCTTGATCCCAGGATCCTGGGATCATGACTTGAGCCAAAGGCAGATGCTTAACCGACTGAGCCATCCAGGAGCCCCATATTGTCTGTTTTCTTTTACTTGTACTCCTTCTCCCAAGAATTCTAACTCTTAGACCACCTGGACTCTGTCCTATTTTGGTAAAATACTCCGAGACTTGAGAACTTTACGTCAGTCACTGAATCAGATGTTGGACCTTCCTATTATTGCTCATTTCTTTCTTCCAATATCTTCCCTATTCTCCCCTAATATTAATGTTCAGGTGTAATTGTAAATTCTACTGCCTCTCCTTCATCTGGTTCTTTTCTTTTTTTTTCCTTAGCATTTTTCCAAGTATAGTGCACAAGCCTAAAGATCAAGGATCAATACAATATTAACTGAACCTGAACAAACTGTCTTAGAAAACTATTCTCAGTGGGATTTCTACCCATCAGACAACTTGCCAACAGGTGTTCGAAACTACTCTGAATTTGAGTGGACATCAAACCTCAGTGAAGAAAAGCTTGGAAAAGATTCCCAAAATATATGCCTTAAATGTTTCTAAGTATATTATTGTAGCCAGTTTGACACATATTAATAACTAATATTTATTAAAATATTATATTCTGGGATCATTCTGGCCATCTAGATATATTCATTCCTGTCATTCCCACAGTAGGACTTTGAGACAGGTACTATTAAAAATCCCTACATTACAGATCGAGTAACTGGAACACTGAGAGGCTTAATATTTGCACTAGGTCACACAGCCAGTACATATTATAGGAAGTTTAGAATGAAAATGATTTCGTTCTAGAGGCTATGAATATAACCATTAGGTTAGTGGTCTTCTGGTGCTTTTGAAAGATCTTGAGTTTATCTTTGTGAAGCCGGAGTCCTAGTGATGTCTAGAGTTAAATTGTGTGGAACTGGAAGGGCTGATGAATTCTGTAGAGTCATATACAGGGCCACTGAAGATTCCTCATCAGTTCTTGGAACTTCCAAGATTACACCCTCATTTCCAGATTAGATCTTGGCTTTAACCATTGAGAATGTTTAAGTAGGAACAGTAACATGAGTTACCCAATCCACGAAGGGAGAAAGAGGTTTCCGGAAACAATACGAAGGAAAATAGCCTTGCGTAATTGAGGATAAAAAAGCACGTCCTAAATTACCCAGAGACTTCATATTTGTTCTCAAAGTCAGCCATTCAGAAGATGATCAGCCATCTAAGAAGTAACATGTTTGATTCTCAACCTGAAAAACAGGGTTTGTAACAGCCAATTTATCAAAATCATATTCAGCAGTCAAAGACATGGTGGCTCCATAGGACACCAAAAGATACCAAATGCGTTTAATGTTAGCTACATTTTCTGAATCTCTACTATATACCAGGCACTGTCTCAATGACTTCAGTTATTTTTTAAAATGCTATTCTCACAATATCGTTGGTGAATTTGATTTCAGTAAATTGGCTGTAATTGTATCAAAGCATTCTCTACTCTAAATGGGGGAACTACTGTATTCCTTTTTCAGGTTCGGAATCAAATCCACATTTTATCCATTAAAATGAAGGTAAGTATCAAAATCTTTATTTTAAAGATAAGGAACCTGGGACATCTGGGAGGCTCAGTCAGTTAAGCGTCTGCCTTCAGCTCAGGTCATGATCCCAGGGTCCTGGGATCAAGTCCCACATTGGGCTCCTCGCTCAGTAGGGAGCCTGCTTCTCTCTCTGCCTGTCGCTCCCCCCGCTTATGCTCTCTCATTCTCTGAGAAATAAATAAAATCTTAAAAAATAAATAAATAAAGATAAAGAACCCAGACTTCTAATGTCTCATAGTTACTCAAGAGCAGATCCAAGTTGTAAACCTAGGTGTCCTTTGGTTCAAAACAAAACAAAAATAAATCTGAGATTCCCTGTTATCCAAAGTAGCATGCTGACTTTCGAACTCAGCTCTCATTATATCCAGCACAGTCTCTTCTCCAAGCTACATTTCCTCAGTTCTCTCAACCAATGTTTATATGAAATAATTTCAAGACTTCTTCACAAGCCTGGCTATCTCTTTGTGAAGATTTGTCAAGATGCTTTAAAAAAAAATACCAATAACTAACCACTCTTGTCTGACCCACAGTTATCTCTCACATCTTAACCTCCGTGGCCTTCGATTTCCCACATATAGGTGTACAAAATATGCTTACCTATTTCACAGAATTGATGTGAATTTCAGTAAAATCACATGTAAAAACATTTTTAAGTATGTGATGTGATATAAATTGTATCATTATTAATAGTATAACAACTGGTTCATTAAAGTTTAATAATATTTCAGAAACTATTTGTAGCCATAAACCTTTCTCTTAAAAGACATAATATTCTTTCTTTTGATGCACATTTTACATTCTTCAAAAGAACTCTAAAGTGTTTTCTAACTATTAGCTTAACATTTTGTATGGTGCACAGACCGAATGTATTTTGTACCAGCTCTAATTTGCAAATAGAAAAAGACATGAAGTAGGAACCATTTGGAAAATTAATGAAACATTTAACAATTATACAGATTTTGTGACTCCAAATCAGTACATTAAGGCTTTTGATTCACTTATCTTTAATTCATGTGTAGTTCATTGATGCAAATGTTTTGGCTATAACATTTCTATTGAATCAAACATATGCTCCATTAAAGACTCCATGTGACCTTAGGGCCTTATCTGACTTTCTAACTTAACTCAAATGATATTAATGATGGAACATATTCTCATTTCCTGTAAAATTTTAGAACTCTTTCATACTACTGCTTACAAAAATGATTGCTCAGTTACGACTGGTGGTAATTTTTGGTACAAAGTAAACTCGTGTGGCATTTGTCTATCTAATTTGCCTGATTAGCATAGAGACAATTTCTATGATTAATTTTATTTTTCATTTAAGCTCTGATTTTTCATTTAAGCTCTAAAATGCATAACAAATATATAGATAAAAATGACATCAATAAGCAACACCAAAAAAATTAAGTCATTATTACTAAAAGTACACATTGATGTGTATATTTCTAGATATTTTTGTGTACATATTTTTTCAGTTATGTTTTACATTATGCTTTCTTACCTAACTCTAATTCGTGAACATTTCCCAAATCAATGAATACATTTCTTCAAAATCATTTTTATTAATCTCTAGTATTTCAGCATGTAAATGAAACAAAATTTTCTCAATCTCTATTGAAGGGCCTTTATATTACTTCTAAGTTTATTTATTAAGTGATACAACAGCAGTTATATTTGTGGCTAAATCTTTATTCTAATATTTCACTGTTTCTTAGGGATAGATTACTAAAAATGGAATCGCAGAATTTTTAAGTTTTTAGATCCATATTCCCGAAGGGATTCATAGAATGGTTCTATGGATTCTATGAACTGACATCCCAAAACTATTTGTTCTAAGATAACCCTGGCTGCAGTCATATTTAAATTAAATCTTTCCCAATTGGCTAAAAGAGACATCGTGTCTTCTCAAAGATTGCATGTCTGTTTGAGTTGGTATATATTTAATATGTGTATGGCTATATTTATACCTTCTCCTGCACAGTTCTTGTTTATGTTTGGTTTTTATTCTAAATGGAATTTTCATGTTTTGTCATGATTTTTAGTGTTCTTTATAGTTTAAGGTGTCAGTCATCTCTGTGTTTGGATTTTTGAGTCTATTTCTAAATTTGTATTTTTCCATATGGAAATGTGTTTGCAATGTAGGGGAGAGAAAATTTTATCTCTTCCCTTTTTAGAGTGTTTCAGCTGTGCCTGAAAATTAAACTTATGTAAGAGAGAGTAACAGGAGAAAAGTATACAAGTTTATATAAGTGTTACATGACACAGGAGGTTTCATAAGGACATGAAACTCAAAGATGTGGTAAAACCTAAATGCTTTTATACTAGGTTGGACAAAGAGACACAATTGTGAAGAAACTAAAATATATGGAGAGGTCAAAGGAAGATAAAAATTATTTTAACAGGGTCTGTTTGTGCAGAATTGTCTCAACTTTGATTCCCAATTGAAGAATATTGCTTTTCGCCTGGTAAAGGAAGGGCATCCTGCACATGGGAATTTTTATCTCCTGTTTTCAGAAGAAAAGGGGAGATTAAATGCTTTGCTTGCATTTGCTGTTTGGTCATTTTCTAAGTGCCTTCAGCTCAAAATAATCCTTATGTCATAGTGGACGTATTTTGGAGTAACATATTCTCCAGGAGAATATAGTTTTTCTATATCTTTCCTTATGAAAATATATTTAAAATGTATGTAACTGAACTGTTATTTGTGTATGATTTCTGCCTTTGTTATAACTTTTTAACATCTTTAATATGCATATATATAATTTAATATTCTTATTCTGTTTAACAATTTTAATCTATTAGGATTTATTTTGATTTATTGTTCTCAATATCATTCTGTAGCCATTTGATCCAAAATGTTTATGAAATAATCCATCCTTTTCTACTGATTTGATCTGTAACATTTATCATATTTTTGTGTTTACTAGACCAATTTCTGAGGTTTTTTTTTTCATTCATTCGTCTCTTTATTACATCACTATCACATCATTTTAAGTAAATAACATATTTTAATATCTACTAGGATAAATTTCTTATGACTCTATTCTTCTAAAATAAAATAAAATTATTATGTCAGGTTCTAAAGGAAATCCCACTGGCATTTCATAGGGATTATATTAAATTTATTCATTAATTCTAAAAGAACTGGGATCATTATAGTATTAAGTCTTCCAAACAACGATATGAAATTTATCTCCAGTTATTCATGAATCTTTTATGACTCTTAGTAAAGTGTTTAAAGTCCTGAACAAGAGTACATTTCTTAGTTTTGATAAACATACCATGGTTGTATAAAATGCTAACATTCTTTTTTAAAGATTTTATTTATTTATTTATTTGACAGAGATCACAAGTAGGCAGAGAAGCAGGCAGAGAGAGAAGGGCAAGCAGGCTCCCCGCTGAGCAGAGAGCCCGATATGGGGCTCGATCCCAGGACCCTGAGATCATGACCTGAGCCGAAGGCAGAGGCTTTAACCCACTGAGCCACCCAGGCGCCCCATAAAATGCTAACGTTAAGGAGGCTGGATGGAGGTTATATTGGAACTCTGTACTACATTTGCAAATTTTCTGTAAATCTAAAATTATTCCAAAATTTAAAAATGTATTAAAACTATTCTTTTTTGTTTGTTTCTATCCATTTAATGAATGTTTCAAACATGCTTTACTAGGCTTACAAGTGAATTTCATGATGGTAGGAGCTGGTGAACCACCCACCAGCCACTGAATCACAGAGTGCTTCCAGAAACCTGAACACCAAACAGAAAGCCTCTGTAGAAAGCAGATAATCACTTAGCCAAAGAAGTTTCTTGGAATTCTTACTTTACTTCGTTGTCATCCTCCTCTCTCAGGGACTTTCCAGCCGTGTGCATGTTCAGGATGTGAGAAGGGTGGAAGAGTCTTATCTCACCAACACAGAGAGGTGCACTGCAAAAACCATGCCCCAGATCCAGCCAAAAGACATGGAGGCACAGGTCTGTCTCAGGCCTGCTCCATCAATTAAAATAATAATAATAATAATAATAATAATAATTCTCAGTAGCCACCATGGAGGGCTAACAGGCCCTGGAACACTAATCTAGACAAGCCAGCTTAATGAAATAATGTACATTAAGCCTGATCGCTTTTTGTCTGGACCATGATACTGCATATATTTGCAAAAGCGGTAAGCTTTGGAAATAGTTCTGGCACTTAGTAGCTACATACTGTGCACAAGTCTCAACATCTCTAAACCTCAGTTCCTTTGTCAGTGAAATTCTGTTCCTCTTGCACATTTCTGTGCTTTCCCCACCCCGCCACCCAACCAGAGTTGTATCTTCATCTCGTCAAACTGTATAATGATTTCTTTAAAAACATAATGAGAGCTCATAATGAGATAGCCATTGTTCTAGATGCTGGAGATACACTAGTTTCTTTTACACTCACTAGACTGAGTTACTTGTTCGCAGCAAGCAATTTTAATTTATTTTGTTATTATCAGCTCCCGGCACCTGCCAGCTCTAAGAAAAATTCAGTGAATATCTAGCAAAAGCATGTCCTTGACAAGTGTAGCTTCATACGTTATAAAACTATTGAGATTTCACCACCAAGTGAGAGGTATTCTGACCCTTTTCCACTCTCTCAGAAGTCCTGGGGTCTCGGGAAAATTCCACTTGTTGTTTGGGAGAGTATGAAGGACAGAATTTATGACTGCACAAGGCATGGAGGGGAGAAGGGAAGCTCTCTTCATCAGGTGCTACTTTGATTACCTTTCCTAGACTTCCTGCCATCATATAGAGAAATTCTTGCATCCAGTTGAGTTGTCACAGCAGAAAAGTCTGATATTCTCTACAGAATATGAATGTACCCATGGGAATGCGTCTGGGAAATAAAGTATTTGGCTGTTATGAGCTTGGTACAATATTTTCAAGAGTAAGATCATGTTTGCCTAGCTCATCGGGAAATTCAGATGAAAGGGCTAGTGCTACCCCAACGTCTGAATGAAATACAGGGCACCCTCTGGGTTTGTAGACTCGGGATTCCCAGTTTTTGGGATTTATTATCAACATGACATGTGCTCAATTGATTGATGCTCCTCTGGGTTGCTTCAGCTCCACTAGCTTCATCCTCTTGACTGCTCTAGATATATAAATGGCCCAGGGCTGGGAACAGAGGCTTTTTGTTAAAAGAGAGGTTAGCAAATCTTAAAAAGGTGCTAAAGACAAACCAGCCCCTTCTACAGACTTCCTCTCTGATGTAATCAGAAGAACTAAAAGATTTAGGAAGAAGCAAAAGGAGACCTGTGGGTGGTCTTGGGTCAAAACCCACAACTTTTATGTTTGCCCAATGCTAAGACTCTTTATAAATTTCATTCTTCAAGAGAGATTATTCTAGAGCATCCATTTATGCACTCAGAAAATGAGTTACTATGAGATTTGATGTGGAATGATGAGAACATGAAAATAAAAATCTGATTAAGGTTTAGTTTTCAGGATTCTTCTTCACATCCATGTTATTATTAAGAGCTAATGTTGGTAACACCAGAAACATATGAAAAAGATCTAAAGGGTGTTGACAACTGCCTAAAGAAATCCCTGATCTTCAGATTCCCCTATGTCAGAAACCAAATATGGTGTTTAAGGACACAGAATTCATATGCACAAAATATATTGCGGAAACATCGTTGCAGATATTTAGATTCTCTCTATCAGGCAAAACATGTGGTTACCAATTATTCTTAAAAATAAATAGTGTAGGAAATAGCACAAGTGAGAAACCAGCAACAATATGGGGATGCGTAATTAACCATTAGAAAAGCGTAATGGACGTTATTTTAGGTCTGCCTAAGAGCCAGGTTATAGCCAAACATAATTCTTGGTCAGTGATGAAATGCAGGCTGTTGTGATTCTGCCTTTCAGAGGAGGCACTTGGACAAATGGAAAAGGCAATCAAAGATTTGTGAGCCATGCTTAGCCCATTTATTTTTGACAGGGTGTTTTCTGACAGTGTGTGTGCTTGTGCACATGTATATATTGGTGCATTTGGTTATAAAGGTATTATCCAAATTATACAAACAGTGATTTTTGCTTTGAAAACAAAATTAAGGGCTACTAAAAAATTAATAACTGCCAGTCCTTTATATAACCTTCAATTATGGTATGCATTCTTGTAGTCCTTCCTTAAGAGACTCCTTAAGGAATTGTTAAGTAAAGTTTTATATTAAAAAAGATTTTAGAAAATACGTAGTAATTCTACTAAAGTAAACTTCTCAGATCCCAGTCATAACCTCGGTCTTATAAAATCGCTTAGGAGATTTCATAGAAAATCAACTTTATTTTTAAATAGGTAAAAAATTTTAAATCAAAGTATATAAATTGCAGTTAGTCATATCAGGTCTTCTAAGACTGTACCTTACTTCCAACACACATTTCTAATATACAGGAAGTCAAGAAAAGAGCAGATTAATTTCCAGTTAAAATATTTACTGAGGAAATTTCTGAGTCATCTGTTCTTTTTCTTCTCTCTTTCTCTGCCTTTTGCAATATTTCCCCATTGACCATAAAGTGGATTTTAAGCTGATATGCCCATTTAGTGAGGAGGCATGTTCTTGTTTTGAAATGTTGGTAAGTAGAAGCTCATTTATATCTTTTTCTCTTATTGACAAGTTAATTTACCTTTTATTCTTAACCTCCTCCCAGCTCATTTTATATTGTGGCTTTGTGGTTTATAAAAGAAAACCTGCTCCTTATAACTTTAGAAGTCACTGATATTTATAATATGAAGATATGAAAGGTCTCCGTAACTTATAGCCTTTTGTGTTAGGAAGTATGTTTAGTTTTACCTGAAATATTTATCTGAAAAAGACTCAAAAGTGTTTTCTCAATGTTGGGTAAAGACAAAGCCCTTCTAGTGTGGAGCTAACAAGATCTTTTGTACAGAAGCTTTTGCTTACAATCTTGTTTCTTGATATAAATGCTTATGTGGCCTCAGGATGAGCATTCCACACCATAGTTTCCCAATAACCCTCCAACCATGCACATGTGAGGGCCTGCTTCAAAAAGTCCTTAAAGCATTTCTTCTGACCTTGGTTCAGATTAACTTCAGTTAATCAGATTAACTCCAAATCTACATTGGAGGATCCTGATATTTTAAGTATGGCTTAAAAGAAATAATGACAATAACTACAAAGGAGTGATCCAAGAAGCTGAATTTCAGAATCATCAGTGGGCTCAAATTCACCATGAACCTAGAAGAGTAGTGAACACTCAAGAAGCAAAAGAGGAAACCAATTTCAAGATAAACTGTGGACACTATATTGTTTTAATTGGGTCTTTTTAGATCCCTTGGAAATGTAATTGTGGACACATTTTACGTACAAGGTATTTTTCCTGTTCTAATTCAGACTGGGTATTAAACAATGCTTTACACTGTAGGACATTTTCTTCTTTTTTTTATTAACATATAACGTATTATTTGCTTCAGGGATACAGGTCTGTGAATCATCAGTCTTATACAATTCACAGCACTCACCATAGCACATACCTTCCCCAATGTCCATAACCCAGCCCCCCTATCCCTACCTCCCCACCCCCCAGCAACTCTCAGTTTGTTTCCTGAGATTAAGAGTCTCTTATGGTTTGCATAGGACATTTTCAATAACACTCTCAAAACACAGTGTAACTCTTAACCCATACCAAATCATCAGTGAATTTGGTTTGTTGTACTATGTGGACTAGCTGGGTCACAGAGATGGCTCTTCTCCATTCATTTGGGAAAAGTAGATTCATATACATGCTCAAGACTCTAATCTGCTAGAGTGAGTTTTCTGTGGCCCTATTCTGCAGCAGGAAGTTCTCTCAGTATTTCCATATGCTCCCATCCTTCAATTACCCATCCTGAACAATTCATTTTACCTCAATTAAGGTTGTAGTTTTGGGGCAGTAGAAAATCTTATTTGTAAATCTCCTTGCCATCAAATAATCTTTTTATCAGTAGACTCTAAATTCCTATATTAGAATTTTTGGCTTAATAGGGTGCCTGGGTGGCTCAATTGGTTAAGCATCTGCCTTCGGCTCAGGTCATGATCCCACGGTCCTGGGATCAAGTCCCGCATCGGGCTCCCTGCTCAGAGGTGAATCTGCTTCTCCCTCTACCCCTTCCCCTGCTTGTGATCTCTCTCTCTCACATTCTCTCTCTCTCTCAAATTAATAAATAAAATTTAAAAAAAAAGAATTTTTGGCTTAGTAGACTCATGCAGATATTTGACCTGTTACAAAATGGAACTACTATTCCTTCTCTTCAAGCGTTAACCAATAGTGGTCATTATTGTACTTTTTGATATCAGTTTTTGGAAATCATCTTGCCTGCGTAGAGGACAACTTTTCAGCTTTCAAGATCCAATTTATTTCCCTTCTGGTCTCCAACCTTGTCCGCCCTCATTGTAACTGATGACTCTCTCCTCTGAACCACATCTTAGCCATCTATGGAGTAATACTGGGGAACTTTTAACACACACTACAATTATTGGTTTGTTTATTTGCCTCTTCTACTAGATAATGAGCACACTGAATGTAGTACGTTCAGTTCCTGGAACCCAGTAAATATCAAATTAATGTCTATAGAATGAACTGATTAATGAACCATGTTTATTTGATTAATGAGGAGAAACTGAAATCTAAAACACAACCATTTAAAAAACTTTCAAAATCTAGATCATTTCAGAATTTCATTTGAAATTGACTATACTTCATAAAAATTACAAAATAAAAATATCTTTAATAATTATGATAACAGTTAAAGAAACTGAAATGAAAATATCCATTGTTTCCATTTTATTGTTTCAGTTTGTGAACTTACATGTATTTGAATATATTTCAAATTGTGGCTTTTTTCTAATTTTCAGACAATTGTATCAGATTTCAGCTAAGCATTGATAGCAATGATAAACAACAAAACTTGAAATTGGGAAGCATTAAAAAAAAAAAAGAAATTGGGAAGCATTAAATTAAAGATACCATAACAAATTATTTTCTTGACACTTAAGAAAGGAAGTTTTCATGACAGCATTTTAAAAAGTCTACAGTGTTAGTTCTCACTGTAATGTCAGTTATTTCAGAAAGGTGTACTTTGGTCTGGCACTTGCAAATGTTTGAAAAAGAAAAATACTATAATACATGATCAGATTTTGCACTGGGCCTATTTATATGGGAATCAAATAAAAGGCTTCCCAGCACCACTTGGTTCCTTTGTACAAATACCAAGTTACCTAAACACTGGCACGGAGGACAGAAATAACTGTGTATTTACTCTGTAATTATATGATACTCAACCTTATAATTAAAGGCACAACAGTTGCCATGTACACAAAGTAAGTGCACTATAAAATAAAGCAATTACTGAAATATACTATATAATTAAAAATCTCTTAAGGCAGCAACAAGGCTTGCCCAGCTAATTCTGCAAGCACCAAGATAGTTACTCCATATGCATTATCCTGTAGTTTACAATGAGTAGAAAATATATCTTTTTCAAAAACATGTTCTCTGGAAAAGAACACAAACCAGCTAAAACCTTTTAATTTGCTCCCAGATCTGGTACACCCACCTTGTTTGAGGAAAGGCTGAAGTGACAAGAACATTCTGAACACTAATGTCCAAATGTATTTTTGATAGTACTTGATGATTCAAAGCAGACCTATAGATTGACATTAAGAGAAACAATATCTCTTTTTAAAGACTCATCCTAATAAGCCCTGTTACTTTTCCAAAGAAACCCCAAAGATAGTTAGGAAGATATTCTCTTTTAGAGACCCACATATGTTTGACTCTGAGATTCTTTGTTCCAAATAGGTATACAAGAATTGCATAAAGACCAGGGAAGATCTTATATGTAGTTCTCACCAACTTTCACTATCATTTTCCCAGCAACATTTTATCTCTCTACCCTTATTTTTATTTACTTTTTTTAATAACTACTTTTAATTACACCCTCTTTTGGGGGGTCTAAGATTTTATAAGGCCTTCCTAATTCATTTCATATCACAGATGATGCAGAGGGGTATCAAGAATGACTCCCAGATTTCTGACATTTGCGACTGAGTCGATGGAAGGGCCATTCACTAATAAAACTACTGGAAGAAAGAGTAGAATATGAGAAGCTTAATTTTGGACATGTCAGATCTGAATTTATTTTGGAATTTACAAGTAAGACTTCAGTTATGCAGGTGAATGTACATGTGTGAACTCTGAAAAGAGCTCAAGTGTATAGAAGACAATTGAAGTCATGGGGATGGGTAAGTTTATGCAAAGAAAAAGCACATTGTAATAAAAAGTTGAGCAACACTAACAGGGAACGCCATGGTAGAACGGGATGAGATAACAGTGGAAACTGGAGGAACTTCTGGGTGGCTCTGTTGGCTAAGCAGTCCACTCCTGATTTTGACTAGGTTTGTGATTTCAGGGTTGGTAGGTTGGGAGGTCAGGTTCCACGTCTGGCTCTGTGCTCAGTGCAGAGTCTGTTTGGGATTCTCCCTCTCCCTTGGCCCCTTCCCCTGCTTATACTCTCTTTCTCTCAAATATAAAAAAATAAAATCTTAAAAAACCAAAACAAACAAAAAACAATGGGAGCTCAAGAGAAATGACCAGTCCAGTAGGAAGAAACAGGAGAAAATGTCAAAACACCAAGGAAAGACCATTTTTTTCTAATAGGCAGGAATAGTCAGCAGTGTTAAATGCTACTGAGGCACAAAGAGATAGGAGATTGCTAATATCCTTTGGATTGAATATCATAGAGGGCATTGATGACTGTACGAGCGTCACCAGTGATAGTGGAGTTTTGCCATATTTATGTGAATCTGAGGACTATTTTTAAAAAGTCAAATAAATAACTCTACAGAACAAAAGTACTTCATTGGTAGCTGTACATTTAGTAATAGATCACTGATAAAATAGGTAATAAAGATACTATTACTTCTGTAATACTTTCAAAGGACTTATTTAACAGCATATATTTGCAAAGAGAAGTAGATATATATTCAAGCAGCATAAGTTGTTCAGACTTTCTAGTGTCCGTATGA
Source organism: Potos flavus (assembly GCA_028534135.1). Taxonomy (NCBI): domain Eukaryota; kingdom Metazoa; phylum Chordata; class Mammalia; order Carnivora; family Procyonidae; genus Potos; species Potos flavus. The sequence continues at coordinate 47,711,620 of CM052900.1, forward strand.
ATCTGTGTTCTGTTTGCCAGGACTCTGTGGCACATTGTCTTTGAATTGCAACTTTTAAGGCTACTTTAACTCATTTTATTTTTTTTATTTTTATTTTTTTTTACTTTAACTCATTTTAATGGAACTTTTTTGTTTGCTTGTTTTTACAAATAAGCAGAAATGGTAAAATTTTTAAAAATTAATATATTTACCTCTTTTCCATTCTGGCCCAGTGTGGAAAGGCAGCAGAATCAAAATATAAATGAATGCTTCTTCCCTCTGAAGTTTTCGAAACCCCATCATCTTTCGTACCATTTTTGCTATTGTTATTTTCCTGTTATCACTAGTGGACCCTTTTATCCTTTTCTTATAGCCAAGAGATATGTAATAGCAGCTCTTTCTCTTTTTCTAGGATTCTATATTACAGTAAGAGTTGCTGGGAATGGGGTGTGTGTGCTATATTCTTCCCATCATAAGAGCTGTTTTTTTTTAATTCCTGGTGTCTTGTCCCACCAATTAGGACTCTTCTATGCAAGGAGGAGAAAAGAGTTAGGCAATTAATGAGTTAGGGAGGAAAAATCCTCGCAGCTTCCTTCCCACAGGTATTCCCCAACTTGTCAACGGACCACCAGGAAGCAGAGGTTCTGCTCTGCTATTCCGTGATATTAATTTTACAAAGGCACCTGGGCAGCCCTATGTTTGTCTATCACTGACTGCAATCAGGTGTGTAGATTTGTCTACTTGCAGAAGCATTATTAGGAAGTACTGCCCATACTAGGAGCATCCTTTTCAATATCAACTTTATAAAGGTGGCCAACTTGAAATGGAGTCTGAAGTCCTCTCTGAGATGCCAAGCTCCTCTTTCTAACTGTGCTTTAGCAAGTCATTAAAAAAATACCAAATCTTTATTTAACTACACATTTTAGGTTGTTTCCAAAAAAAGATCTTAGGGGCGTCTGGGTGCCTCAGTCGGTTAAGTGTCTGCTTTCAGCTCAGGTCATGATCCTAGAGTCCTGGGACTGAGCCCCACATCAGGCTCCCTGCTCAACCGGGAGCCTGCTTCTCTCTCTCCCTCTGCCCCTCCCCCTGCTCATGCTCACTCTCTCCGTCTCTCTCTCTCACTCTCTCTCAAATAAATAAGTAGAAAAATCTTAAAAGATCTTATACTCTATATGTATTTTGGGTTTTTTTTTCCCTCTACAGTTTTAAAGCAGGTGTTTTTTCTTTGACTACAACATTTCAAATATAATAAAACATAAAGAATGTAATGATAATGCCATCATTAATAATTTAGACTTTAAATGTTCTTTGAAGTTTTATGGCTTGCTCTTATTTGTAAGCATGATGACTAAAGTTGTACCAAGAGTGACTGAGGTCATCATTAACAGAAATGAATGAGAGAGGGAGGGAGAAGAAGATGCCAGTCCCAAGTGCTTGATCCTTATCCACCACATACCACTCCCTCGGCCTTAGAACCCACAAGTCCAGTTCAGCCCAGTAGATAGCACATTATGAAGGGTTAGTCTACCCAAGGAAAGCTTTCTATTCCTGTTCCTGTCCTCCGTCCTCTCTATCCAACCTCAATGACATTTTTCAGCTCCAGAAAATGCTACCTCTATTTAATGGTATAGCAATATATCAGTAACGTTACCAGTAAAAGTGGCATTAGCTAGACAAAAAGATAATAGGGCAAAAAGAATAAAAATAATAAGTTATTTTATTAAAGAACACAAATGATTTCCTCTCACATATAAAAATATATAATGTGACAGAAAAGAGACCTATTATTAAAGAATAATTTAAAAATAAAGAATTATAAAGGATTTAAAATATAAAATTAAAAAAAATTGATATCAGACTCAATTCTGACAAATTACTTAGGGATATAGTATTGGGAGGTTCAGTTTCTTTGTTTTAAAATGTTGGGGCATCTGTGTGGCTTAGTCACCTAAGCATCTGATTCTTGGTTTTAGCTCAGGTCATGATCTCAGGCTTGTAAGACTGGGCCACCCCCTCCCTGTTAGGTTCCCCACTGAGCGGGGAGTCTGCTCAAGATTGTCCCCTTCTCCCTCTGCCCCTCCCCCTGCATGCTCTTTCTCTCTCTCTCTCTCTCTCTCTAAAATAAAATCTTCAAAAAAATAAAATAAAATAAAACACAAATGTTTTCAGATTTTATATTTCAGGAATCTAGACCCCATTTCTTATGATGCTTGACTACCTATACTAACGTAGATTTTCTTATATTTAATATGTTATATATATTAAATATAAGTACTTGTTCTTTAGGGAAAGTTATAGCATGGGATTAAAAATATTAAAAAAAACAGTTACAGTTACTATGAGAATATTCTTTCCTTTAAATTTTGTGTGCAACATATTTCTTAAGTTTCAGTAAATGGATCTGTTATGTTTTAGCTTTAGAGAAGAAGTTAAATAATGATCTCATTGAAATAAAATAGTACAAATACGTCTATTAACTATCTGGTTCCCACTGGCCCTAGTTCTAGGTGAGTTACAGAGGTGATTACTATATAGTCTCTGTCCTCAGGAAACTTGTGTTTTATAGGAAGTGGTTCACACACAAATAATGGAAAGGAAGAAATAAGAGTGTCATTAGTTTTACAAATGCTTGCAAGATTTAGAATAGCAGGATGTGAGCTTTTCACTGTGGAAATCAGAAAAGGAATCTCCCATGGGGCGCCTGGGTGGCTCAGTTGTTGAGCTTCTGCCTTCAACTCAGGTCATAATTCCAGGGTCCTGGAATCAAGCTCCACATCAATCACATTTTGAAGTGACTTGTAATTTAGGCTTCCTTTAGGTGGGAAATAGGAGCTAACATCCAAATATTAGTACTTAAAATTGAGTGCTTACTGTTTTTCTGGTTAGACTAACGGTTTTATTTCCATTGTCATGTTATTCTTTTAGCAGTCATGTAAAATATGGAATAATGTCACCCTTATTTAATATATGAGTAACTGAGGCTTAGAAAGGTTAAACAATTTTTCCAAGATTAACAACTAGTAAACAAAGATCTTGGATATTGAGCCAGATGTTTGATTCCCAAAGCACTGCTCTGGACAGCTGAAACAAGGGTATCAAAAATTAGAGCGGTTTCAGCAACGCCATGTGTGGTTTTAGGAGATTGGTCAATATATATGAGTAACTCAGTTAATAAGCAAAAAAATTTCCTCATTCTTGGGAAACTATGGCCTCCTTAACAATGAAAAAATTGCTAGGATAAATCCTTTTGTGACAGGAGAATAGCTCTCTGATTTAGCTGTTCCGTAAGTTTGGATTTCTAGTACATTGGGTAATCTTAAAGTGGGACTCTTGGGCACTTGAGTCGGAATTACCTGGATTATCTAGGCAAAATGTGTTTTGAACTCTTAGGGACTTAATTACTGGAGCAATTGTACAACTCTCCACTTCAGTTTGGCCCTTTAGATACAGCAACCAAGTAATTGAGATGGTTTTGTAAAATTGCGGTTTCTCAGTTTTACTGTTACTTCCTTTAAATTGAAGCCCCACTATTGCCATCCTTTATTTTCTAACATGATAATGTTGATAAGGGTTATGGCTAGTATGTCTGAGTGTGACTTTAAACACCAATGAACACCTAATAGCTTTTTCATCACTATAAACACAGAAGGAAATAATTTATCAATGAAATCAAAGTTAATAAAAAATACTTTATTACCATAAAGAAGTCTACTGCAAAAATTTCAAGGAATACTAAGACATATATATGCAGGATATCTAATCATGAGGTAAAATACTTATCATTTTTTAGAAGCACTGAAATGTCCAGCAACATGTATATATATGTATAATTGTACATTCAAATATATGTTATTCTTAAAGTTTTTCTACAGAGACTTTATAATGGCCATTAAACAGAGTAACAGAACAAAATGCATCAGGAAAAAATTTTTTAAATATACTGGATATGTAAGTAATCAAGAAAAATTTAAAAAAATGGAAATGACCCATCAACAAAAAGAGTGTGAGTAAAATTGTCAATATGTTTGGCCCTTTTTTGCTTTTAATCATGACTTGTGGGGTTCTCCTCAAGCTACTTCTTTGATATCATATAGATTTTCAGATGCCAGTGAAAGCAGTACTTGGTTTGTGTCATATACTGTGACTAAATTTGAAAGAAATTATGCTCAGTCTGAGAAAGAGACCTTAGCTGTAGTGACTGGAGTAATGAAATTGCCCAAATAAATTCTTGGAAGAGAAATTACCTTGACAACTGCCCATAAGCTCTTATTTGAAATCTTAAAACCCTAGATTGGGTAGCATCTGGAGCAGCTGCCAAAGTGCTGCAATGAACTTTAATACTGTCATATATTCAATATAAATATTTTCTGGAATACTCTAATGCAGATGTCTTTCCAAGGCTATCCTGAGAAATGTTATCAGTGAGTCTAATCTAAAACATTTTAAAACCTCTTCTCTTTAAAAATTACAAATAAAAGGATAGAGTATATTACCAAGGAAGTAAGACTTAAAAACAATTCTTATTTATAAATGTGATTAGAACTCTCTTCTGATTATGGTGTGAAAAAGCACTTAATCATTTACAAAATATAACTATGATTATTTATTGATTGTTTTTAAGATTACTACCAACTTTGTACTAATTGCTGTGTTTAATCCTCCATGAGACTATAAGCTAATCATTTAAAGATCATTTACCGTGCATATCTTAAAACCTAATTTCTCGATGCTCTTTATTTTGTGTGGTTAAGTGTATAAATATGTGCTCTGGTCAGAAGTTGTAGGTTGAGTTTCTAGTGTCATTGTTTGACTTGGACAACTCAGCACCATTCAGAGTTTCCTCATTCATAAAGAGTAAATATATGGAAATTATGTTTGATGAATAGACTGAATTAGAAAATATATAAATTACTTTTATTTTTGTTACATTTAGAACCTATAATTATCTGCAGATTAATTTTTCTATCACACTAGGAGCTAGCACAGTATTATATTACCCAAAGATGGTAGTTTTTTTTATTTTAATTTGTCTTCATGAATGATAAATGAAAATCTGAAAAACCTCACTAATATTATCAGTTGGCGTAGAATTTGTGCTATATATTTATCTGAAAAAGAAGAGGAGAGAAAATTCAATTTTATTATGAGTACACGATAGGATGGGCAAAGGGTCAATGATAGAGGAAAATACTCTGCCATGCTTTCCTAACTTGAAACATATGATGACCAATTCTGATTCTCAGCCTGACTAGTTTGCCACTTTTTATTTAAAAAAATATTCACTGATGGTAAAGTTAAAATTATGGCTGCATATTTTCCCTAAGAATAGTTTGGTTTCTGAGTAGGAAATGTAGGGGTTTAAAATCTCAAGGACCTGAAGACAAAGTCAAAGTCAAACTGAAGGGGTTTCAATTTGTTTGAAACATCTGTAACGTTTCGTGTTGCTAAAAATAGATTTTATGTCTCAGAGTAAGCAACCACCTCCTCACTATATAAGAAAATGTTTCTGCACTGACTTCTGGTTTGTCTGCAAATACAAGCTGTAATCCTGTTCTTGTTTGTGTATCTCCCAGCTCATCCAGTTCTCTACAGAGTTATGAACTTGACCCATGGTCATTACTTGAAGCAAAATGGTTTGAATGAAAGTGCATGTGTCCACTTCACAACTAAGTACATCTTCTCCCTTCCGTTTATCTTCTTTTAACTCCTCTCCAATATTTCCTCCAGTGGTTGTGGTTCGGAATTGTGATGAGTTAATCTATGGTGTACTTGCTGACATAAAAATCAGCATACCTCACTAAAAATTCTTTAAATATCAGAACACCAATTTCATGACATTTTAAAAGAAAGATAAATGTTTCAAATGAACAAGAATCATTGGAAATGGGACCGCATGAGTGATGGAAAAATAAATCTATTGTTTCTCCTCCTGTTTAATTGTTACCCATAAAGATAAGCTAAAAACTGATACAAAATATTAAATCTATAGCTAACTCGTGGTGATAAATAATCCCTTTATAAGGAAGGAATGACAAAATAGACTGTCATTTCTTTTCTTAGGAAATATCTGCAGGAGTTGTTATATTATCACCATCTTATAGGTTCACGTGATTTAACGAAACAAAATAAATACAGTTTTCTGTATTTTTAGTTTTCTACATTTTGTGTGAAATAAAATTGTCTAAACATTTTTTGGAAGAAAAAAATAATCCTGGTAAAAGGTTTTCTGAAAATGAACTAGACAGATATGTACCTATTTCAAGTACCCTAAATATTTGCTCTTATTATAACATTTCTAAACTCTATTCTTTCCCAGAGTGTAGCACTCTTAATTTTATAAGTATTTAGTAAGTGAATTGTCTAATCAAGTAATCACTTTCAAATTATATATTAAACAGATAGACTGCATAGTTCAACTAAAATATTTTTACTTTGATACATTTGTAAAATCAGTTAAAATTCTTACTATTGCCACTATAATTAATCACCAGAGGAAGCAATACATTTTGTCATGAATGATACTGCAATACTTACCAACTATAAAGCATTGATATAGCTATTTACTTTTAAGACCTTTAATTATAGCTTAACCACATCAGATTATTAATTGCAGGCAATAATTTCAACCATTTGGTTATATTATAGGACTCTTAAGTAAACATTTTCAGTTGGTTAATGATTTCTTTTAAGCTACCCAATATATTTTCAAAATACAATTATTTGGTGATTCAGCAAGAGATTCTGTACATAAATTCAGTCACCTAAACCATCAACCCCTATACATCTTATACAGTCCATTGGAAGATGGTTAAAAATAAAATGATGTCAAGAAGGGTATGACATAGTGAACTCATGACTTAAATCATCTTGGCTTCCCTATATCTATGTGATTTGAATTGAACTTAGTGAAGTTGTCTACTAAAGAATGGCTAAGTCTCAACAAATTTAGTTATAATGTAAACATCATAAATACAATTTCATAAAATAGCAATTTCAGTTCGCTGAGTAACAGAAAAATACTACACAGGAAAAAAATGCCTCAAATGCAGGATATTAGTAAAATTAAATGCACAGGGCTATTAAAATATTATTTAAATGTGTAGAATACTGTGAATTATAAATGTATATGTAGTACAAAAATCTTTTTATAGATAATAATAATATCAAACAGGGTATCATAATTCGATTTAATTTTCCATTGTCTATTTTGAAGCTCACTTTTAATAATAGCTGCCCAATAACTACTTTTAAATTACTGGAAACTATAGCTTTTAAAAAATTTAAATAAGATAAAAAATGTTAAACTGTCTATAGAAAAATGTTTTGTCCTATCTGTCTATAGAAAAGAAACCACAGACCTCATACATCACACAGCTGTGTTGCTTTGATGATAGAGTTGTAGTCAAAACAGCAATTTATAAATCTATGTCCTTATAAAAACCCTTTGTGGTATAATGGTGTTATTCTTGACCTAAACCCTTATTTCAAAGAAATGTTAAGATTTTAATACATGTCTTTAAAATATCTACTAGTATTTTATATGTGGAATCTTTAAAGTATTAGAATATTTAACAAGGTAATTAGAAATTTGATCAAAATGTTTTGTGTATTTAATGTACAATTAGAGAATTGAGAAATAGAAGGTATCTCAAGCCTACTTTATTTCCCTAATCTTTTCATTTTTAATTCCCTAATTTCTCAGTTGATTGTTTTAGGAAGAAACTTCAAAGATTAAGCTGACATCTTTGAAGCATCATCTGGGAAACTGAATCTGAATAGCTTTTTTTTTTTTTTTTTTTTTTACAAAGCCCTGAATATAGGATCTCACAAGGCTCGAAAAGAAAATGACCTGGCCTCTGCTCCTTGCACAATAAGGGTCAGGCCCAGTTTTGCATTTACAATATAGCTACCTTTGTAATTCTTCTGCATGCTAGGGTGCATTTAGTTATTAAAATAAGTTCACTGACAGTGAGTTTGCAACTTAAAATCTAAGTGAAAAAAATGAACCTTTGTCATTCTGAAATATGCATCTCATCAAAATCTGAGCTCATTCATAAAGGAGTTGTTTTTTCCTAGTGGCCAACCCATTTTTCTTATTGAGAATAAGCTTTTAAGTAGATAAAGAGAAAACCATTTAAAATAGACCAGGAAACAGAATTGGCACTTCTTCTGTTGAGGAAGCAAAGGAATGAGTCCTTGGTCCCATATTCATTTCTTGAATAAATTTCAATGCAGGCTGTCTTGACATAAGCATCCACATTCCACTGACCTTTATTTTGTAGTCTAGAGAGACTGAGACCACACAGAATTGGTGCTGTTATAGCTAACTGTACTTAAACTTTGTGTCTGATCAACTTAAGTGTATTGGATTTGAAAACAGTTAGTCAATTGTTTCTAGTCCCTAGGTGGTGGTTTATGATAATGTTTGCATCAATACTAACAAAAGCCACACCACAGTACAAAGTACATCAAGGAAATGAAAGACAAGGCTGCCTGTTGTCAGTTCTGTCTACAATAAAGGCAGGATTCAGAGCTGGGGCAGAGATCGTTAGAGAAACACAAAAATGAATGAACCACAAAAATCGTAGGACTGATGGTTCACATCAAAGGTTTGGGGACTGGCTAATGGGCAAGGTTGCACACAGGCCACAAGACATATACCCTGGACTCATTTGGCCATACAGAAAGGTCACCAAAAAGAAGAGAAAAGGTTCATAAGATAGCATGAAGCAGTCTTCTGGAGAAACTATATAAAGAGAAGGAAGAAAAGAAAGCCAGCATTAACAGTGCTATGTAAACCACATCCACTGCAAATGGCATTTTTTGGCGAGCAGATCTATGTCTATTTTTATTTTTGACAGCAAAATTCCTGATGTTGAGAATTAGAACATGAAGCTTTTATATTTGCTGGAGTTTCTTCTGTCCCCATAAGATAAATACAATGCATAAAGTGTGGATTCAGTGAAGTTTAAATACTTTGAGCCTTACTACATATAAATAAAATGATCCAGAATGTTTTCTTAATTTTAAAGAATCGTATGTCTGGAGAACAGCTGGTGTATATGTAAGCAGATGTGCATAAATAGGACAATAATGATAACAGGATTGATTTTGATATTTTTCTCACTTTGTCTGAATCAGCTTATCATGTATAATTTTAAAAGCGCAATTAAAGGAACTAAATGCTACAATAATATGACATAGTCTTACAATGGCATCTATTAATGTAAGAATGCAGTTATCCTTTATTTGAAGCCTACCCTCCAGATACCTGCTGTGCTGCTAGATGCTAGAATGTCAAAGAAAAATAAGTGAAAGCATATCTCATCATGGGGTAAATTGCCTGTTGAAAAGAAATGTACTTAGTTTCTCATTTGAATGCTGCTTTCAGTTAAAAAAAAAAAATAGGAGGGATTGTTATCAAGGTAAGGACTAATCTTTCCTGACCCAAAAGAGAGAGGGAGAGAGGACAGAGAGAGAGAGAAAGGAAGAAAGAAAAAAAAAAAAAACGTTCATTTGAACAAAAGCTGCAGCAATCTAGAAAAAAGAAAAAAGGCCAACATTGCTTTCCATTGTCTTTTAGGGCTATTTTTAAGCTTTTACTATCAATTAATGTAAAATCCGCTTCACATTGAAAAGATGTACAAAATCACTGATTTCTATTATGGAAAGAAAAATATCTGTTGAAGAGTTGTATGTGATTTTTATAATACTATTTAATGACATATAGCTGATAGTCATTTATAATCTGTGAGATATATGCCAAACTATACCTTATTATTTAAATGACACACATTAGTTGTACTTCAAATGGATAGGCATCCCCTCGAGTCCCATAGATAAGGATTTAGTGTATCAAGAGGTGTATTTACACAGGTAAAGCATTTTTGCAAAGCACATTTGCATTGAAACAATTATCCAGTACTTTGCAAATAATATTGGATCATTTCACGTGAAATACATTTGCTCCTTCTGTCTTTTTCCTAGTGCATTTTAAAGTAAAGAAATAATAGTGATTGTTTCTATAAATTAGAACTCAAAGCTTACCCTTAACATTTAAAGTAAATATTAATTTAACATGGGTAGATTAGTAACAAATTATCATAGAAGGAAAAATTTTTTTAAAGCAATGTCAATGCTTAAATAATTATTACCAAATTTCCTTGACCTGTTTTATAAACTGCAAAGAACTAGTTCCCTTGGGAGGCCTGCAACTTAATTTACCCAACACATTTTTCATTGCTTCACAAAAAATTTTTTTGTAATTTGCTAATTTTCAATTTGCCTCTAAATAGTATACTTTTTAAAGCTCACAAATTTGGCACCATGAGCCAGAAACATTTATTATTTTTTTTTAAAAAGAACAATTCACTTATTAATAACCTGAGCCCCATGTTGTTTAGAGATGAATATAACAATATTCATTTCTTCACAGAACAGTTTTTATATGATGTTCATAAGTTCCATGGCATTATATTTTTGTGATTTTCCAGTGCTGTCATTTAAAATAGTTTTACAGAGAGGAAAAGATAACACTTTTCTGAAACAAGTTTATTGATGCACGCTTACAAGAATGGGATATAATTTGAAGCTACCCCATAAAATTTTATTAGACAAAACATTATTCAGAGAACATATATAACAAATAAGGAAACAAACATAACCCAATCCATGTGAAATAACAAAATGATTTTGGCTAGATATTTTAAAAAATCCAAGGATGTTTGAGCGTTAGTTGTCATTATGGTCCAGTTCACTGTTTATTTCCTTGGTATGCATCTCCTGACCTGTATATAAAATTCATAGTTTCAAAAGTGACATGTGCAAGCCTTGGACAACTGGGGAAAAGGCATATTTCCTGACCTTGTAACCATAGCAACCACTTGCTGATTGGTAGCAGGCAGGCTTTCCATCCTTTACCACTGAAGGCAAGTATGTGAGGTTGTTGGCTTTGTTTGTGACTCTGGCTTTATTTACATGCAAACAGGAATACCAGACTTGAAATCATGGTTTTCCGCTAAGCATACTACCATAGAATTAGGAGGAGGGGCTTAATTTTATAGCTTTATAAGAATATTACAATTACAATGAAATCAGAACACATTTTCTCCCGAAGCTGTGTGTAGAAGCTTAACTTAGGATCTTGTTCTATTTAGCTTTGCACCCCACCATCAATACTCTGCCCGAAGAACAGAAAAAATATATATGGATGGCGATATGTAACTTTTAAAAAGATTCCACAAAATCAATATCATACTTTATTTGATGATAAGATTTACATATAAGGAAAAAAAATTAACTCCTTTAAATTATGCTAATGCAGAGTCTATTTCCATAAACTACATTAAATGGTAATTAGGCAAGCATTTATGTATTGTTTCCATCCTTAAGAGGCTAAGCTATTTAGAATTCCCTTTTGGAATGACCTAATACAAACTTCTTTGGATGACTTTGCTTCATATGCAGGATATTTGCCTTTGGAGAGTGAAGACCATCCTTTTCATTTTCTTTGCCTCGATTATTCCACTTTCTTTTCATAACCAGCTTCTCACCCTCCTGTGATATAAATGAAAAATGGAATTTTGTAAAATTCACTTTGGTGAATAATCTGTTCATGGATTCAGGGGGATGAAACAGGCACACACTGAATCCACTCTAACCCTCCAATTGAATCTCCCCTCCTGTCTCAAAGTTATGTGTGGTGATAGAGAAACCATATGAAAATTCATCTTAGCAAATCCTTCGTTGAGTGCAGAATAATGAAAGGATATAAACTGAGACTTCAACATTATATTAAAATATATTTATATGCCATATTCTAAAAACCAAATGCTCTAATTTTTATATAAATATATTATATGGTTTGTATTGTTAATAAATTTTGTCAGAAACTATTCAATGAAATAAATCCCATGATTTATAAAACTAACATTTCCCTGAAATCTCCTATTAATTAACATAGATACACTCACATACTATTTTACCAAGATGTTCTACTTTTGTTTATGATGTGAGTTTAAATCATATTATGCAATAAAATAAACATTCAATAAAATATTTCTGATGAAATCAGATCGAATTTCAAGTAGAATGATTTTTACTTATAGAGGTGAAGTATGAAAATTTTATTTTGCCAAAATACTAAGATAAATATAAAATGAGCAAAAATTCAAAATAAAAGTATTTTTAAAACCATTATGCTAGTGGCATTATCCTATTAGTAAATAAGCATTGAATTTGAGTAAAAAAAAATGCTCTGTAATTTACACAATACATATTAAAAAAGGATTTAAGAATTCACTATACATGTTCACAGTCTCTCTGGGACCTACTTAATTCTATATAAAGCTGTCACCCTTACTTGTTCTTTTTGTTGTTGCTGTTGTTGTTGTTGTTTTCTCATGGAAAGGTCATTTTTTGATTTATTTGTATTTTTTAGATATTCTTCAAAGTGACAGAATGATTTTTTTTGTTTAATAAGAGATAGTTTAATACTAATAATTTTATAACAAAACCCTAAAATTTTTTTCATAACCTTTAACACATGTGCATACTTTTAAAATGTTAATATTTTAGCTTCATATTATCATATTTCTATGTGGTATAAAAGAAAAATGATTGCCTTAATAGAAACATTAAAAACATAGAGCCTTGAACCAATGCTTAGCTAAGATTGGGAAAGAATTTTTTCATTTTTGTACATAATGGTAGTATTCAGACATAATTTGATTTTAGTGTATTCCTGTAAAGTTCTTTTTCTGCCCTGATGTACTATATAAAACATTTCTTAACTCATTAATGTCAAGTATAAATTAGTTTTATATTGGAATTTTAACAGTCTAGCCTCCACGGGCAACATAAAAACTAGACCACTGTCAGAAATGGTGTTAGGCTGCATGCAAATTTAAACCAGGTATCATTTATCATCAAAGAAAACACGATATATATTAAACTTTCGGGTGTCCATACCACGGTCCCCAGTACCACAAATTATTTTGTTCATCTTTACTCTTAAAATATCAACAGTTTTTACTGAAGACATGCAGAGCAATTTCAGCAATCATATTTTAATGTGCTCCCTGGATTTACCAAATCAGAGTATGACTAATAGTCAATGTTCAAATGTCTAAGATACATTTTTTCATATATATGCTCTGAATATCTGAACAGGCACGTTGTATTGTATTAATATCATAATTCAAAGGAAAATTTATTAACCCTCCAGTATTCCCATCATTGCTAAAAGTTGCAAATTCTAGGTGGCAGAACCTAGACAGTAATATCAAATTTTAATAACAATTCCTCTTCTTCAGTCAGGGCTATACTGGAGAAAAGCATAAATTGCTGTGACTGACCACTGGTTGTTAGAGAAGCAATCTGACTTCTCCACACCCTTATTTCAGTGTATCTGCTCTGTCCCTCAGCTGTATTAATGATAGCATGAAAGGTCACATGATAAACGAGTGACAAAAATATCAAAACATATTAGCCCGTAGCTTTATTATCAGTGTATGACAGAGATGACAGAAAATTGTATTTTTCCCCTGAATAATTTTGCGTTACATTTTGCTGGCTAGGCAGAGTGAATTAGGGAGAAATTCCTGCCTCTGACTGTTTGTCTCCTTTTCTGACATACTTGAAGTAATAATATACATTAATAATAGGGACTGTTCTCAGAGAAGGGATAAGAATTCAAGATCCGACAGTCTCCATTCTATCACCTGCTATCCTTGTTTTGATTCTAGCAAAAACAAATTTTCTTTAAAATATGCATTGAATTGAGCGTTATTAATGTTAGTGATAATAGGCTCCAGCAGAATATAGACCCGGCAAGTGAATCATAGAACAATTTTAAAAAAAGGAACCTAAAAACCAACCTGAAGGCTTCATGACATTATATTTCAAACTGCACTATTTTATATTTAGAGAGAAGCAAGTCCACTAATTAAATAAAGGCACTCTCAATAATGTCTGATCTATCTCGTTGGGATGTGGATCCAGTAATTACGAATTACAAGCAGAATTTATACCTGCTGGTTTACAGACTGTCAGGGATTGTAGACCCCGGGGAGATGAGGTTTGCAATCTTTGAGAAGAGATTATAGAAATTGGCCAGGGCTTAATGTCCTGCAGAGCTAGGGTGTAGTCTCCAGGGGTAGGTTAAGTCCTGTCTTGTCTGAGCTACCCTTTCCTGGGTAAATGACAATATTGCCAACTCAGTCCTATGCATCTCTTAAAAGGCATCTGTCTGTATTGAATTAATTATTACTGGAATATTAATATAATCACACTTCTTCTGGAAGGCTATTCAATGCATGCAGTTATGGAATTTTTATATAGACATATTTGACTTTAAATTAAAAAAATACTTCAAATTTACAGAGAAGAAGTATTTTGATATTATAATTTAAGAATAAATTTAAAAACAAGGTATTCTTATGTTAGTAAATCTGAACTAGGCTTTGGGCAAAATATGGGTATTACAAGAGTAGATAAGAGCAACTGCCTGACCTCAAGGAGCTTAAACTCTAATGAAGTAGACAAACTAAATGGTTATTATAATGTAGTGATAAATCGTAAGTCTTGCAAGAGAGGAAACATCAGCGTTACAGCAGGCAGCTTACTTACCTAGTCCTATCTTGTAGCTTCAGAAGAAGCAGATTTAAGGACACAGAAGCTGATATTCGTGGTATAAAGCCAAGGCTCAGAGATCCCCCTATATTTCAGAGAAAAGGAATTTTCTCTGAATTTTCTCTGAAATATGTCCATTTTTAATGTGACAGGTTCGTATTCAATTCCAGTGAAAGTGGATTATCCTAGAAAATGACCTAGAAAATTTCTTTGAAATGATTTTGACCTTTTGAAAACAAAACAACAACAAAAAATGAGTAAAGCTAAAATGCAACCACCAAAATGACTCTTTGAATTCGTGTATTCCTCTAGCACATCTAGTGTTCTAAATAGGAATACTTGTTAAAATTGGAGAAATGTGACTAAAATCCTCAACCTTGAGGAAGCAGAATCTAAGAGGGATGACATTTAGGCAGGCAGATATGGTTTTATAAGCAGCCCCCTCCAACTGGTTTTTCCAAGGAACCATACTACCATAGGAAATTTCGATAACACAGAGGACAGATTTGAAAGAGGTAAGATTTTACTGTCTATCAAAGGAGAAGATAGAAGTTAGTCATTCAGAAAAATAACTATGGACCTGAGCAGGAAGCTATCCTACAAAGACTGTGGGTGTGAAAATGCTTATCAGGTTTGGGAAATGGTATTTAATTCTATTTGCAGGTATGGCTCACTGGCGAGAATTAAAATGGATGAAACCAAAATAGTAGTTTATCATTTACTATGGTTTATGCTATAAATAACAGGAAAACCACTAACAGTGCCTTAAACCATAAATTTAAAAAGTTTATTATTTGCTCAACTTGCAGTCCAGAGTTAGTTTGGGGGTTTGCTGATGTCATCAAGAATCCAAGTGCTTCCCACCCTTCCCTTCCAATATGAAAGTGTTGATTTCCATCATTGGGCTTGTCACCTTGTGGTCAAATGGTGGCCACTGCAATTTCAGACATTTTGTCCTTAAACTGACTAAAGCAGAAAGGTCAGCAAGGGAACAAAAGTGGATCTCTTCACCGACTTCTCTTTATCATAGAGAAAATTCCTGTCCGGAAGACCCTCAGGGTTTCTTTGTCCAAGACTGAATCCCATGATCCCCTCTATCTGCAGTGGAAGAAGGAAAAGGATGTGTCTGCCTCTTTCACAGGAGGAAGAGGGTGAGAGATAAAAGATAAAAGAGATGGCTGTTAGAACAGCAGAAATCCATGTCTGCCAATGGGTCTGCTTGGGAAGGTTCATATGTACCATGATGGGATTGGAATTCACTGAGACTGTGAGATACAGTAGAAAGAGCACAAGGACAGAGATTTGAGTTAAAACCTGACTGTTTTATTATTATTATTTATTATTATTATTATTACACTAGTTATTAGTATAAAATAATGTATGTAAAGTATGCAGTGCTACACTTAGTACATTAATTAGATTGTTAGTGTGTATTTTGTTTCTTTTTTTTCTTCCTTTCCTTCCCTTCCTTCCTACCTTCCTTCCTCTCTCTTTCTTTCAAAAACAAGAAGCCACTGAAGCTTGTTAAGCAAGTTAAAATGACCAAATCCCGTAGCTCTGAAGAGAGCGATTACCCCGAGAAAGGACAAAACGCTATTGTAATCATTTAGGACATGCAGAGAACCTGGTCAAGGGCTATAATGATGATGACGGTCAGAAGCAAGAGTGATATTTTAGAGAAACAAAAAACAACAAAATATACTGAGTGATTTGTTCTATATTATGGAGTTAAGAATCAGGACATGTCAAGGATGAAGATATTTCCTGGTGGATATAGGGCCAACCAAGAGAGAGTGCAGAGGTTTTAGTGGGGGAATTATGGCACATTCACTTACGGGTTTCTGCTGAGCTTGATATATCAACCTGATCTCCCAAAGGAACTGTCCAATTGAAAACTGTAACTATTGTTAGAACTATTGGACTGAACTAGTTGAGAACTACAGAAGACAGGTGAGAAGAGAGAAGGATGGGAAAAGAAGCTGTAAGTATTTAAATAGATTTATTTATTTATTTATTTATTTATTTATTTATTTATTTATTTATTTGTTTTTGAGAGAGAGAGGGAGAGACACATTGTGGTGGGGTGGGGGAGGGGGCAGAGAGAGAGAGAATCCTTAGCAGGTTCCATGCTCCATACTGAGTGCTGAGCATGGAGCCAACTCAAGGCTGGATCTCACAACATTGAGATCATGACCTGAACCAAAATCAGGAGTCAGAGGCTTAACCAACTAAGCCACCAAGGCACCCCTAAATAGAACTTTAAGAATAGACATAGGAAAGAAAATGACAGGGAACAGGGAAATAGATAAAGTAGAATTGCAGAAGCTCAGGGAGGAAGACATTTTGAGAACAGGCTACAGAGAAATAATGGAACTAAAAGTTGTTTTATTCAATTTGTTAACTAAGACATCGTTTTTGACCTCTGAATGAACAATTTTTCTACAATGATGTGAGCAAAAGTCAAATTTTAGTGGGCTGCCATGTGAAAGGCAGAAGCAAGGAAGAGAGGAAAAACTGACAAACAGACGTAATGTGATTTAGACTGAAACTGTAGCATTGCCAAAAGCATCATTTAATATAATTTTTCATTAGTTATTTAATGTCAGCAAATATTATTTATAAAGCCATTTACTCTTATGCAAATAATTATTATATTTAATTATTTTAGAGCTTATTCTTCCTTCATTTAGCATTGCCAAAGATAAGCATTTACTTATTATGTTTCATTGAACATTTATATACTTTCTCAGCTGTGTAACCTTGTGTTCACTGATAACATAAATTAAGTTTAATAATTCAAATGACTACTTTTATCATTAGAAATTTATACTTCAATACCTGTTTATTTTATAGATAGTGCCTAAACTGTTTCTTAATCTTCCAATGGCTCGGCAATAGTCACTGAAATATAATTACACCTTCATTAACCATTTAAAGAATATTTATTTCTCTAAAAAATTATGGAGCGGTTATAGACCTCCAGAAAATAGTTTTATCTACCAGTTTTTGTTTTGCTTTTTATCCAATCCATTTAGCAGTGTAGGCAAGGTTGCCTTAAAGGACTTTTTTTTTTTTCTGATTATATCAAATTAGATCTTTTAAAATTACTGCTACAATAATTTTCTCTACCTTTATTCTTCCTATCCATTATTTATGTAGTATAATTGGGGTACATGATATCTTATAATTTACAATCTAAATTATATTAAAGCCATGGCTAAATCATGTATTTAAATTCTTATCCAATAATACTGAATACTAATTCCTTGAGTTTTCCATGGGGATGAGAGGTTAAATTTCAATGCATGAGCAATTCATAATGGCTATGCTTCAGATCTGATCTCTGAGGAATTTCTCAATTCCTGATTGTGGTTCACACATCACTTATGGTTGAAATAAATGTGATTACAGACAGCTTTCTAAATATTAGGTGGTACTTGCTTTTAAGGGTACTATTTAATATACAAACATGTAAGTTTTATACATACACACCCACACACATATACACATCTATACAATATTTAAATATATTTATGCACATGTATAAATGTATATGCACATAAGTGCATTATGTGCACACCTGTGGAGAGAGAATACTGTGTAATTAGAAAAGACTTTTTAGGTTGTTTGATAGAAAACCTTCTGTGTTTTTTAAAGTGGAAACATTGTTTTTCAATAATTACTAATAATTTAACAGTGCTAATCCAAGAAATGCTAATCATTTATTAGAACTTCTCCTCTGAAGGACATTACGATAAGACATTTACACATTATACTAATTAGTATTTAAGTATTCAGATTCTCCACTACAACAGAGACCTAAATAACAACAGTTTAAGCAAAATAGATGCTTCTCTCTCACACGTAACAGACCATGAGTTAGTGTTGTACGTTCTTAAGATTCAAAGTATGGTCTTTGGGCTAGCAACATAAGCATTTTCTGAGAGTTTGCTGGAAATGCAGTATCTCAGTTCCCACCAAGATGTTCTGAATTAAAATCTGAATTTCCACAGGAGATTCAGGTGACTTGTATGCATATTAAAGTTTGAGAATGCTTGACTTGGATAATATTCCAGATGGATATGGTATCTCAATGAGGCAGGGATCCAAGTTTCTATCTTGTTGCTTTTGTTCTGAAGCTCGATCTTTCACTTCATAAGATCTGCATTTCCTTCAAGCAAAAAAGGGGTGAGGGAAAGGGAAGGCACTTTATTTGTTATCATGACGAGATCTGAAGCTTTAGACATTACAATTGCCGTATTCCACTGAATACAGCATATTCGCACAGATACATGCAACAGCAAAGGAGAAATTGACTAGGTGTCCATGTGACTCATGGGCATTTATTACTAAACTAGGAAGAATGGGATGTGATATTTGTTAAACAAAAGGCTGGTTCTGGTATTCATATCATATCTAATTTAGTCCTCATGAAAAGTATTTTTGTGCCACTCACAGATGAAAGAACTGAGTCAAAGATGGTAAGTCATTTACAGAAGGTTACTCCTACTTCTGTGTTACAAGGTCAACCTGATTCCAAAATTCATATCACTCATCACCACATTATACTTATACCAGACACAGTTCATTGACATGCTTCATTAGAATTATGAAACTTCCCCATAATGACCAGAATTAAAATTTCACATTGAGTTTTGATAACCAAACAAGAGTGAAACTGTGTTAATATATTGTTAAAGAAAAATTATTCATGACGTTTATTAAAGATGATAAGGCAAATTTCTTTCAGGGCCCTTGCAATAAGGGTAAGCACCTAAATTTGCTATCAAATTTTGCAGTAGGGGAGAGAGATCAGGCTCAATGCTGAATACAACATGAATAAGAGAGAATTTGTAGCCAGTGAGCAGGGTGAGGTTCAGTGGATAGAAAATTACTAAGAGAAAACATCAGTGGTAAGGCGGATTCTGGCTGAACCAATCCAACAAGATTTCCGTCTAGTACCAGTTTCTTTCAGCCTCAAGAATTTCCTTTGGTATTCTTCTATTGTAGGTATACTTGTAGTAAATTGACCCACTATTTTGCTAGATACATGCTTAGGAGTTGGCTTTTTTATTTCAGCATTTTAACAGTGATATTCTGGTATCTCTGGACTCTTTTTTTCTAAGAAGTCACCTTTTATTCTCATTTCCCCCTAGCGTATAAAGTGTCTTTTCTCTCTAGCTGCTTTTAATGCATTCTCTTTATTTTTGGTTTTCAACAGTTTGAGTAGAGATGCTTAGATGTGTTTTTATTTGTGTATATCCTGTTAATAATCTGTGAATCTCTTAGAAATATGGGTTTTGTTATCAAATTTTGGGGAAAAATGTCCAATGTTTCTCCTTCATTTCCTCTTTCCTTTCCTTCTGGAATTCTGATTATGCTAGCACACTCAGTAATACCCTAGAAGTCACTCAGATTCTGATGAGTTCTTTCAATCTTGGCTCTATGTGCTTTATAGTTTATGTTTTAGATGAACCTGTTTTCAAGTTCACTGATCTTTCTTCTGAAGTTTAGAAACTTCCATTAAGCCTATCAAATGAATTTTTTCATTTTAGACATTTTACTTTTTTAAATTTAATTTTATTTTTTCAGTGTTCCAAAATTCATTGTTCATGTACCACTTACTTTTTTAAGTTCTAGGATTTATATTTGATTCTGTTTAGAGCTCTCACATCTTTCCTTGAAATTTGTTATCTTCCCACCTATTACATACATTTTTATTGGCAATATTTAAAATATATTTACAATACTTATTTAAAAATCTGCTTTTTTCAATATCCAGCCTAGTCTAACTTTAATTAATAGGGCTTCTAACAAGCACGTGAGTTGCTTCTGTTAACTATTTTCAATTTCTTTATTATTTCTTGATTTTAATTTTCGATTCAAAACTATTTTCATTATTTCATTATTTCTTGATTATTTCTTAAATAATAATGCCTAGGTTGTGCGTTGCCGGTCATTCTCAGAACTAGCAATTTTTAATCATATACTTTGTAATATAGATGATGATACATTGTAGAGACTCTGGATTCTATTTTCTTCCTATGAAGAGTGTTAAGATTTTTTTCTCAGTAATCAATTAAATCACTGGGTATCTTCCTGACACTTTGTCAAGGCAGGTCTATTTTGGCTTACCACTTAGTTCAAAGGAATATTCTTTGGTCCTGGACTTGATCCTTACTCTGACATGGTTTTCCTGGGAGTTTAATTGAGAGCCTAAGTTGCTAATTTGGCAGAAGTTGCACATCAGACTATTTACAGCACAAGGAATTTGCTGAAATTTCCACTGTGCTCTTTCCCTCTTCTAGCTATTTCTTTTTTTTCTGTGCTTGTGCTGTTGTGTCATCAATCAGATATTAAATCCATATCTAAATTTTGAAGATTCCATCTCTGTAACTTCTTTTCTTGGATTTCATCACTTCATTTTCAGTGATTCCAAATTTCAAATTCTGATTCCTCAGCACAAGACTGCCGCTTTCTGTTTTAGTTCTATTCACTATCATGGTTGTGACAGACAAGAGTATCTTTAGGGGAAAAACCAGTTAAATGTGAATGTCTTCTGGAGTTCTACTTTCCATTACGTAGTTGTCCATCTCCACTCTCTGCATGACTTCAAAAAGTTATTAGTTAAATTTAGTATTTCTGAATGGAAGGAGTGTTAGTCCAATGAGTGCTTCTATGCCACTACTAGAAGCAGAAGATACATTTCCTTTTTCAAATACTATTCTTCCCTAACAAATTTATCAGTAAGATATTACAAATATTGTTGCTAGAAGTACCTCTTATGCTGAGGTGAAGAATGGAAAATATATAAACTTGTTTTGTTTTTTTTAATTTTCATGGTACATTGGATTAGAATATTAATGGATTCTTCCACTTTACATTTATGAATACCTTTGCTGTATCAGAGATACATGATAAAAATAACTAAAAATTAAGTATTTAATTAGGATTTGACTGTCTATGTGTAGTAGAGTTATTTACAGCTATAGTGACTCGTTTGTTATTTTTCTTCAGTATTTAATTTCCAGTCAGTTTAGTTAACATCTTATGTGCCTATAGATGGAACATTTCATATACTCGAATGTATATAACATTTGGAATAGGATTTACTTAAATTTTAATCCCAAATTTACCCTATATGACACTATTTTTAACCAACCTAAGCTTCAGTTTCCTTATATATAAAAATAGAGATCATAATATCTATTTTATATTAAATAATATTAATCTAAATGAGCCTTGTTAGCCTAAAATGTACACAGAGTTAGTCATCATTATCATTTTTGTACCTTGATAATACACACATATAGATAGGCATACATAGAATTATGGATATGTATTTACTGTAAGTACACATTGTACATTTTTACTAAATTTTAATATTAAAATTTCTATGGAAATTTAAGGAACTAGAGTAGTTCAGAACTCCTTGAAAAAGACTAAAATTGAGGACTGACATTTCAAAATTCAAAATTTACTACAACTCTTCTGTAATTGAGCAGCCTGATACTGACATAAAGACAAACACATAGGTCAACAGAATGGAATTAAGAATCCAAAAATAAATTTTCATGTTTATGGTTCATTGATTATGACAAGGATATGAAGACAATACATTGGGGAAAGTGACAAATGGCACTGTGATGGCTAGATCCCTACATGTAAAAAGTGAATTTCCATCCTTACCTCATAAAACATACAAAAACTAACAAAAAACAGTTTGTAGATCTAAATGTAAGTTCAAGAAAACTGCAAAATTCCTAGAAGAAAATATAAAAGTAAGTGTTCATGGCCCTGAGTTAGGCAATGGCTGAGTAGATATGACGCCAAAACTACAAACAACAACAACAAAAATTTTAATTTGACTTCATTAAAATTAAAAACATTTATGTGGCAAATAATACTATCAAGAAACACAACCCACAGAATAAGAGAAAACATTTGCCAATCATTTATATGACAAGGGACTTATATCCGTACATAAAGAAATCTTCCAATTCTACAATGAAAAGACAAACAATCCAATAAAAAATGGGCAAAGGACTTAAATTCACATTTTTCAAAAGAAGGTACACAAATGACTAATAAATACATGAAAAGTTGCTTAACATAAGCTATTAGGAAATGCAAATGATATACCACTTCAAACACACCAAGATAGATAAAATAGAGAACAGAGAAAGCAACAAGTGTTTACAAGGATGTGGAGAAGTTAGAATCCTCATACGTTGTTGGTAGAAAAATAAAACAGTGGTACTACCTTGGAAAACAATTTGGCAGCCCTTCAAATGTCAAATGTAGAGTTACCATTTGGCTAGCAATTCCACTTTTAGGTTTATACACAAGAGAAATAAGAATATATGTTTTTGCAAAACGTTGTACATGAATGTTTATAGCCGCATTATTTATAATTGCCCGAAACTAAAAATAACCTACATGTCCCTCAACTGGTGAATGGATAAATAATATGTGGTGTATTGATTATGAAATATTCATTAGTAAGAAGAATGAAGTACTGACTGATACATGCTACAACATAGATGAACCTTGAAGCCAATGTGCCAAGTAACAGAAAACAGTCATAAAAACATATATTGATGACTTCGCTTTTGTGAAATATTCAGAATAAGAAAATCCACAAAGAGAAAGTAGATTAGTGGTTGCCTAGGGCTTGGGTGGCAGGTGGAGCTGGGCTGGGAAGTAGAAAAGAGCAGGAGTGGAGAGCAACTGCTAATATGTATGGAGTTTCCTTTGGGGTAAAGAAAATCACCTAATATTAGAATTTCGGGGCGGGTGCCTGGGTGGCTCAGTGGGTTAAAGCCTCTGCCTTTAGCTCAGGTCATGATCTCAGGGTCCTGGGATCGAGCCCTGCATTGGGCTCTCTGCTCGGTGGGGAGCCTGCTTCCCCCTCTCTCTCTACCTGCCTCTCTGCCTACTTGTGATCTCTCTCTCTGTCAAATAAATAAATAAAATCTTTAGGAAAAAAATAAAATTAGAATTCGAGGATGGTTGCAGGTCTCTGTGAAACATGCTAAAAGCCACTGAACTGTACAACCAAAATGGGTAAATTTTATGGTATGTGAAATGTATCTCAATAAAGTTGTAAAGACAAATTTACAAGACATGGCATACATGTTGTTCCTTAGATTTTAATATGTTTGACAGTAATAAAATTTAAGCTTTCTGTTTATTTGTTTTAATGTTGTCAAGATGTTTTATTACCAAAAAATCATTCCTAATCCAAATAAAGTACAAACTTTACCAAAGTCCCTACCAAACTTGCATATGCTTTTATGTTTTATATCCTTCCTGTTCCCATCCAGAGACAAAGTTTAATTTAATTGTAATCGTGAATTAGAACATCGCTTGCATTTTGTCTTCATTATTTTTTAAAGGATAATGACATTTGGGCTTTGTGACTAATTCAAAGTATTTTTCAAGTACAAATCATTAGTACCATTTGTGTATGAGTAAATCCAATAATGATTCCTCTCAAATAAAATTTTTGTCAAAAGTAGTCGGACAAAATTATGCAGTATAGAATGCTGAAATGATTTAAGAACAAAAACAAGATGTGAAAACTCTATCTGAAAAGATGAGTATGTCAGGAGGGTAAATCATGATCAGAAAGAAAAAGACCCATTTCTCTCTCCTGACTGCCTTTCTGTTGATGGAGATGAGCCAAGGCAGGCTGGGCTCAGATACCCTGTCCATATCATGTTTTTCTTATACCTGAAATCACAAAATTATTCACAGAGGACAAGACTGTTTTGCTCTTGAAATTTTTTAATGCTAATATATTTCAGTGTATTTTCAAGTATTAAATTATAACCATAAGTGAGTTTTGAATGTAAAGTAAGTGTATGGATGCCATTTACATAGTTTCTTCTTTTGAATTGAGTCACAAAACTCTCTAAAAAAAATAGACTAAAATAGTTTTTAGGGGCGCCTGGAAAACTCAGTCGGTTAAGCATCCACCTTTAGCTCAGGTCATGATCCCAGGGTCCTTGCTCAGTGGGGAGCCTGCTTCTTCCTCTCCCTCTGCTGCTTCCCCTGCCTGTGCTTTCTTGCTCTTTCTGTCAAATAAATAAATAAAATCTTTAAAAAAATAGTTGTTTTAAAGGATTATGTAAATTTCTAGTTAATGATATTTTTTCTACATACTTTTGATAAACTAGGAACTAAGTAACTATATATTAAATGAATTTATCTAATTTTGATTATAAAAATTATTTAAAATGGAGAATTAAAAGATTTTATATGGATGAAGACATTAAGATAAATTAAATTAATAAATTAATTAATTAAGATAAAGTCTAAAATATGAAATTGTTGGCTATAGATAAAAAGTTATAGTTAATCCATATAATATACAAATTAAAAAAATTTAACACATTTTTTTTGAAATTAAGATCTGTGTATATAAATTACTGAATTTAAGGTATATTTTCTAAAGTAGACATAAACAATGCAATACTGTCTGAAATCGTCATGCAAGATTCCTTTCTGACATGTAGACTATTAATACATGTAATATACTCCAGACATTCATTGAATATCCTTTTGTTTTTGATATCTCAGGGTAGGTAGGACAGAAATTCATTATTTGTGACAAGTAAACATTCATTAATGAATATCAGAATGATCTTCCTAAATTCACATGCAAAGTTTGCAAAACAAAGATTGAAAAAGCCAATCTGCTAGAAAAAAAATTATTTTATATTTAAGATCTCAAATTATTAAAATGATACCAGAGCCTCATATTATGTACATTATTTATCTTTCTTCAGCATACATAGCCCTGTACCCTATAGATTACTTCTCTACATAAACATGTCTCTTCATAAACCAGCTTGTTGGTGATTTCCAACTTTGGAGGTAAACACTACATTTTATAATCCAAACTTATATTTTTTCTTATGATTTTTTCAACATTGTATATTTTTTCATTGTCAACATTTTGGTATTTTGATTGCACACACATTGTCACATTTATTATTTAACATGAAAATTGTATTACTCTAATTGCTTTAATCTTCATGTAAAAGTCCACATTACTGCGGACAATTTCACAAACCATTATGGACCTCCTGGGCTACTTTCATCATCACATTGGGTGACACTGATGGGGATGAATGGTAAGAGAATTTAAACCATATTATCGAAAACCTGCATTGCTTCCTTGAGAGCAACAGTGACACACCATGTGGAATTTCATAAACCCGATAATCACTTCTACTGCTTCACACTTTCCCCAGGTATAATAATATGAGGTACATAGGTGAACATAGTGAGAATCAATAAAAGTTCAGTGATCCATTTACCTGTTTAGCTAACTTTCAGCCAAGACTCTAGTTCCCAAGGGTCACTTCTCACCAAATTGTCCTGTTGATTTACCATTTGTGTGCTCGAAGTGGATACGGAAGGTAAGATACACCATTTCATGTACACACAGATCCATGGGTTAGCCACTCTCTACCACCACACAGAGCATTTTGTTAGTGCTTTTCTCATTTCAAAGGGATTTTAGGGAAACTGGTCTGCATGATTCAACTCAAATTTGAAATCCAGATGGATGGGTCCTAGTTTCTTCTGAAACTTGTATGTTTATCCTCTTAAATTTATCACTGAAACCCAGATAAGGTAAGGGTTTCCTTTTCTCTCTCTTTTCTCAACTCTCATTGTTTCCTCCAATATAGTTTCTTATCTGACTGTTTCACCACAGCCAAGACACAATGTGAACTGACTCCTTAAAGCACTTCCTGGAGAGGCCACTGTACTCCCACCATCTACATTTCTGCGCCATGGGAATGAGGATCTTGAAAGCCAGAATGCAGGCAGCCAAAATAGGGTAAACACATGAATGTGTCATATAATAATTTTGTTTTTCCTCATTGCCTTTTATAGACCAATTCATTTTTCTCTAACTAAACTGTCATCTTCCCTATCTTGTACTTAGTTTCTGGGGGTTTGTCTGATCATTTCAAGAGGTCACTGTAAAAATATAACAGAAATATCAAAAACCCATTATAAATACTTTTTAAAAATATCTTAAGCCTGTCATTTTACTATTTCGAGAATCTTTTAAATCTACAGATGAAAGTGACTTTTATCAAATTAAAAATATTTTAAAATAAGGAAAAACAACATCACTGACCATCAGGAAAATACGAATCAAAACTACAATGAGCTATTGCCTCACACCTGTCAGAATGGCTAAAATTAACAACAGAAGAAACAACAGGTGTTGGCGAGGGTATGGAGAAAGGAGAACATTTTTGTACTGTTGATAGGAATGCAAAATGGTACAGCAACTCTGGAAAACAGTATGGATCTTCCTAAAAAGTCAAAAATAGAACTACCCTATGATTCAGCAACTGCGTTACTAGGTATTTACCCAAAGAATACAAAAATACTAATTCAATGTTTAATAACAGCATTATCTACAAAAGCCAAATTGTGGAAACAACCCAAGTGTCCATTGACTGTAAAGATGTTGTGTGTGTGTGTGTTTGTGTATGAAAGAATGAAATACTGCCATTTCCAATGATGTGGTTGGAGCTACAGAGTATTATACTAAGTGAAATAAGTGAGTCAGAGAAAGAAAAATACCATATGATTTCACTTATACATAGAAATTAAGAAACAAAACAAACAAGCAAAGGGGAAAAAACAGAGAGGGAGGCAAACCAAGAAACAGACTCTAAACTATGGAGAGCAAACTGACGGTTACCAGAGGGGGGATGGATGGGGGGCTGAGTAAAGTAGGTGATGGAGATTAAGGAGGACACTTGGTGTGATGAGCACTGGATGATGTATGGAAGTGTTGAATCACTATATTGTACACCTGAAACTAATATAACCCTGTATGTTAACTAACTGGAATTTAAATAAAAACTTAAAAAATAAATAAATAAAAAATAAAAAAGAGGCCTTGTCCCCTTCCACCATGAGAAGACACAACAAGAAGGCGCCATCTGTGAATCAGGTGGTGGGCTCTCACCAGACACTGAATCTACTGGTGCCTTGGTCATGGACTTCCCAGCCTCCAGAGCTGTGAGAAATAAATTTCCGTTTATTATTTAAAAAGAAGAAGAAAAAAAATGTGGTGTATATACATAATGAAATCTTATTCAGCCATAAAAAAAGAAGAAATGCCCACAATCTTGCCATTTGTAACAACGTGGATGGACTGTGAGATCATTAATACTAAGTTAGTCAGAGAAAGACAAATACAAGCTCGTGGATAAGAGAACAGATTGTTGATTGCCAGAGGCGAGGGTGGGAGAAATGGGTGAAGGAATCGAAAGGTACAAACTTCCAGTTATAAAATAAATAAATCATGGGGGTGTAATGTACAGCATGGTGACTATAGTCAATAATACTATATTGCGTACTTGAAAGTCGCTAAGAGGGTAGCTCTTAAAAGTTCTCTTTTAAGAAGAAGAAAAATTAACTACGTAAGGTGGTGAAGTGAACTAGACTTATTGTGACCATTTCACAATGTATACAAATATCGAATCATTATGTTGTTATCTGAAACAATATGAGGTTAAATGTTAATTATACCTCAATCAAATTTAAACTACAAAGCACAGATGTGGATACAACTATCACTTCTAAAATTTGGATGACACTTAGCAATGTCCAGACAATGAGAGAGAACAACAGCCAGTTACAGACCTACCAACTCCCCCCTAAAATAAAAACTGACACTATCTTACCTAAGATAATGAGAAACATGAAAAGTTCATTTTTAAATTTCAATCTTAAATATAAGTTTTAGATTTCCTATGATGTTAGCGTTAGTTTTGAATTTATGTCTAAGGTGGTGTATAACATATAATTGAGTCTTCTAAAACTCTTAATGTAGCGATGGATGACAGGAAGAGGGGCTGATGGCAAGTGAACCTTCTGAAGGTTCTATTCATAGTCATTTAAACAATATATACTGAGTACCTAGTAATTGCAAGGTACTAGTGACATAGCGATGAAGAAAAGCAGTTACCTTACATGGGACTCGCTGTCTGAAAACACTGAAAAAAATACAAAATTAAGAACCTGGGAATGCTGTCATTATTATTGTGACGTTCCTTACCCGTGTCCAGCTGCAGTGAATCTGAGATTTCCTGAATGCACATGTTGCCACGAAGGAGTTAAGAGTAGATCTCCATGGCCTAGTAAAATTGTAGCAGTGCCGTTCATCATTCCTCTGGGCATACATAACTCAGAATATTCCTGACCAGACTGGTGCTGTAAGCTACGGACACAAAACTCAACTCCTAACCATGTAATTTTAATAATCACTGTCTTTCTCCACTCCGTGAGATGTTTCAGCAGGCTTCTCTATTGCCACATGCTCTTGCTTGGATAAGAACATTTTAAAAAGAGGCGCCTGGGTGGCTCAGTCATCAAGGGTCTGCCTTCAGATCAGGTCGTGGTCCTGGGATCGAGCCCCACATAAGGCTCACTGCTCAGTGGGAAGTCTGCTTCTCCCTTTCCTACTCCCCTGCTTGTATTCCCTCTCTTGCTGTCTCTTTCTGTGAAATAAATAAAAAAAATCTTAAAAAAAATTTTTTAAAAGAAAAATCTTTTTAAAATTTTATCCCCCAAATGAATTATTTAGTCTTTAACCACAAATATGACAAATAATCTAAATGGGCACTAACTAAAATAATATTAATATTAATTATATTAATATTAATATAATTATATTGTTTACTTTAAGTACTAGGATGCATGACAGATTTCACCTGAAAAAAATAATTTAAAAAATATATTATTTCATCCAAGGAAATATCATAAAGTTTCAGCTATGTTTTCTAGAATACCACAAAAAAATCAGAAGCTATTTAAAGAAATCAATTCTTACAAAGTATTCTTTAGTTATAAACCATACTTAAAAGAAATGATTATCCAGTTTATTCTCTTCTATTCTCCTTTAACTGAACCCAGTGAAAGTTATATAAAAGCCAGTTATTTCTTTTTATATTAGCACATTTATTTTAAAACAGTAAAAGATATATGATCAGAGAACTATTTGATATTGACTGAAGTGATACCAAAAGAAGGATAAATATAAATGTGGATCTATTTTTATGAAAAAGAAATACTTTTATATGGAATATTTATGCTACAATTGAATTAAAAACAGCAACTGTGGAGGATGGAGAAAAATACAATGAAATTCAATATGAATATAATAAATCCATAGCACAGAAAGTTCTAGAAACTGTGAGGGGTTAAATGGCATGGACTTTTCCTTGATAGTTATAGGATAAATATAATTAGTGTTTATATTAATGAAACCATGTGACATATTGGTAAAGTTATATGCTAAAACATCACAGAAACAAAAAAAGAAATTTAAAAATATAATTTAAAAGCCACATCGGCTAAATCTTTTAATACCATAAATTCTATATACTCAGAGGGGAAAAAAGAATTAAGAATAAAGGGGCAATAATAGAATCCAGGTAATGTACTGTTTTATCTTCAAACAATAACTCATCTGGCACAGAGTATGTACCCAGTAAGTCCATGTAAAAGGATACGCTGGAATAAATAAACAATCAAATGAAGCAGATAGGTGCTTCAGTCAGTTAAATGATTTTCGGAAGAAGTGAATTTTACTTAGAAGGTCCACTTATCTCTGAAAGTGTTGACAATTTGGTTAAAAAGAAGTGGAAATGTTTCAGAAAAAGAACTTGTTCACTTTAAGAGAAACAGATTTCTGGAGCTGGAAGTCTCTAGCTTTTATTGCAGGACACGCTGCATACGAACAATGCTGCCTAACAAACGCAAGGGCTTTGCTTACTCTGTGATCAGTTTCTAATAAGCATAATAGAAAACACAAATAGGCATATTAAAACCCACAGGCACACGCAGACCCATAAACACACACACAGAGCCCATTTTCCAAGAGCACGTTTCACCATTACAGAGAAAAAAAATCTTTAGTAAAAACTCATCAAAAAAGAATTTCATAAACTCTTGCAGCCTTCTGTATGAGCATATGATGGCCAAAGATGTTTGATGGCATGGTGAAGTTAGTGGCCCCATCCGGATAGTCTACACTGAAGAGGAAGAAGAAGAAAAGAAGAAAAGGACCAGTGAGCAAGATGCTGTGATATTTGGGAGCAAATAGGGTGAAAGGCTAAAACAAAAATGGGCTGTGCCTAGAAAAGGTAAATTGGAAGAACTCAAGGAAAGTACAAAACTGGATTATGTGAGCTATGAAAAAAGTTTGGCAAAACTCATTTTCATTTCATAAGCCTGTGAGACTAAGAGAATAATAATCCTACCGCTAAATAAGATCTTAACAACCTGACCCCTTTAAGCTGGTTCGAGGATGTCAAATTTAACCAAAATAGTTTCGAACTATTTTGAAATAGTCTGACATTGGAAAGCTGTAGAAGGATTCAAAAAAAAAAAAAATTATTGTGTGGCTTCAGCACTTAGTGGTATCAAAATATTCCTAGTGAAATATCAACTTTTTATTAAGAAAATGCATTCCAAGTTTTCCCAGATCTATTCTAATATTTCAAAGAGGGTTGATCGATCTGAGATCCAAAGCTAAAAAACATCTGAGCCAACCTCTACTTTTACAACTATTCTCAATATCTGATTAGTCACTAGCTCTGTAAATTCTCTCTCCAAAATGACTTTTGAATCTGGACATCCTTGGTGTTTCTACCATTTCCTCCCCTTTAGCTGTCATTTTCTCATCTGTGTTTACTCTGCAGTTCCAACCTCTAAAATAGAGCTTCAGTCTGACTACTTTTCTGCCTCTCAGTTAGCACCCACCTGGTCCAGGCATCATCGTCTCTATCCTAACACACGGCAACCATTTCTCGATCATTCTACTGCTACCTGAGGGTCTCTCTCTCTCTTTTTAAAATAAGAATTTAATTTATCACTTGCGGACCCCTGGGTTAAAGTCCTTTGATGGTTTCCTCTTGATTTGCAGATTAAATTCCTCAGGATGATCTAAAAGGCCTTAAATTATCTTGACCCACCTACATTTTATAAACTTATTGAGAATCATCCTCACCTTTTTCTCACTATGCTTTCAATTCCATTTGGGCATTCTTTCTTCCCCAACGATAACCCAATCTCTTTCTGGTTACAGAGTTTCTGCATTCATGGGTACCACAGATTTTAAGGCCTTTCTTTTTGACTTCCAAAAGAGCCAGCTCCTTCATCCTTCCAGTGTCAATCAAATGTCACTTGCATCAGGGAAGGTTCTGCTGACCACCCGCTCCAAGGTGGTGAAACATTTCCCCCTGCCTAGCTGGATAGGCTTTACCACATCTCCTTAGTTATTATATTGTAGTTTGTATACAAGATTTTCAAAACACATATTGGAGTATTGGAGAAGTCATCTAGTATCCGTGACCAGCAGTTGACCTGTGAAGCGGACTGGTGCAGTCAGAGGTTTCTAACCAGCCACCTCCCCTCCATCCTTGGAAGGTACCTCCGTCCTCGTCCTGTACTAAGAGCCGTTTCAAGGATGCAGCCTTGATAGAGTAATGTGGTGTTGAGACCATCGCCTAAACCCAGTTAAGGCCTCGGTGTAAACTTTTAAGATTCTGGTAGGCAGGTGCAGGATTCTACTTGTCTTGCAGCTGCCCAAGACCAGCCTCCTATGCAGGTTCCCTTGCTTATTAAAACTGCCAGTTACCAATCTGTAACCGCCTTCCCCTATTTTGGTCTTTCTTTGCATGAGAGCAATTTCAGATTTCACCTGGGGAACTCCCAAAGTTGTGAACTAACAACATTCCACTACTACTATTTTCGAAGTAGTAAATACACATAAATTTACATTTCAAATAATTTGTAATGAAAAGGAATAGCCTCCTGCCCTACCTGCCTCCCCAGCATCAACCCCTCTCAACCTGCTTCTTTTGGTGTTTAGCTACATATTTCCAAATAAGTCTGCTAATTCTATTATTTCTTGAATTTTTTTTTTTTTTTTGCTTCAGAGGGAATTATTTGAATTCTTAAAATTTAAAATAAAATATTAGATCTCTCTTTTTCTTAATTCTATTTATTTATTTGACAAAGAGAGACTCAGCAAGAGAGGGAACACAAGCAGCGGGAGTGGGAGAGGGAGAAGCAGGCTTCCCACTCAGTGGGAAGCCCAGCATAGGGCTCTATCCCAGGACCCTGGGATCATGACCTGAGCCGAAGGCAGACACTTAATGACTGAGCCACCCAGGCACCCCAAAATATTAGATCTCTTACACTTACCAAACCCTTCTAAGTGTTATCCTCAGAGTTTTGGTTTAAATCAGTCATCCTGCTCATAATATTATTATATACATAATATGTACAGTTAAGTCATACAGTGTACAATGATTATATTTAATTGTCATAATATTTTTTTGTTTAGCCTAGAGTTGATTGTCTTTTCATCTGCTTAATATTCTAAGAACCTATGACCAGTTTTTCCACAGACTTCACCAGAAATATGTATTTCATCTTGATGCATACAAATGGATATACCTGTTTTATTTTGAGGTGAAGACATCATACTGGTGTCCTACATTTTTCCTTTTAACCAACATTTTGACTTCATATTATTCCTTGATGCCCCTCTTCTGAAAAAAGAGAGATGATTTGCCTTCTTAAGACTGGATCTTCCCACTTGAATGCAAGTCGCAATGGGGTAGAGACTTTGTCTTACTCACCAGTACTTCACGAATGAAGTGGATAGTATTCAGCACCTGGCAGCCAGTGAATATTTGTCCAACGAACTCAGATTCTCACTACTAGATCTTACCTTGACACCAGGCTACTCTGCTTAATGTTGCTCTGCTTCTCCATTGTCTAGGGTTATACTTATGTTCTGTAACCTGGCCTGCAAAGCTACAACTCCTCTATCAATGCATCATCCTCTTCCCATTCACTCTGGGCTCTTTATTTCCATCGCACTGCAATTCAGGTCATTCTTTCTGCATATTTATTTACCTTTGGCAATGCTTTCCCCTGTTCTATTGTGACAGCCCATGCTGATTATTTAATGTGTAGATCATGTGAAACCATATTCTTTAAGAGTTTTCCAGATCTTTACCTAGAGTCCATCCTTTCTCTTCTATTCATGCTTTCTAACGTGGCTACTCAAATTGTGTCCACAAAATACTACCACTGGCATCAGCAGGAGATTTGTTTTGAATGCAGAATCCAGGCCCCAAAACAGACTTATTGTTTCCCAATTTGCATTTTAGGAAGATTCTCAAGTGATTCATATGCCCGTTGGCATTGAGAAACATGTTTTAGAGAAACTTCATAGTTCATGTACTGTTTGCTACCCATTCCCCACCTGTAAACTGTGATGTACTGAAAGGAAAATTCTTATGGATCCAAATATCCCTAAATATTAGCTTAGTTTTCTGGCATATAGTAGTTTATGAGTAAATATTTTTCAAAGGAAGAAAGGAGGGAAGGAAGAAAAGAAGGAAAGGAGCAAGCAAAGGAAGAAAGAAGAAAGGGACCCTCTCAAGCTCAAGCTCAGGAGATTGTTTTAACCCTAAAATTTGCCCGTAGGCTGTGGAAAGATTGGAGGAATGCCAAAGATTGTTGGCAGCCTAGCAGAAGCTAGGAGGAGGCAAGAAAAGATTTCCTTACAATTGAGAGGGAAATAGCTTTGCCAACACCTTGATTCAGATATCTAGCCTCCAGAACAGTGAGACAATAAATTTCTACTGTTTCAAGCTATGATTCTGTGGTCCTTTGTTCTAACAGCCATAGGAAACTAATACAAATTTTAAAGCCAATTTGCCATCTAAATGTAGTAGCTCTGTGAGGTGATGAACAATCTCCTTCTTTTGCTTATTTTTCCATGGGACTGTTCCAATTCTGGGACTTTGGCATAAACTGCTGGAACTATTAAATGATTCCTTAAACACCATGCCAAACAAAACTTTTGGTATTTTGGTATATTTTAATGTCATCAGTAGAGATATTTATTGTTGATTAAACAATATTACATATCATTTCACATTTTATTTTAAAATTGTCTTCTCCCATGGAGTTGTTTAACTGATAGTATTTTGTTATAACTAAGTTTTGTATGTCCAGACTTTAGCCGCTTGAAAATAAAAATTGAAACAGCCAACCAAAAAATAAATGGAGGCACAAAACCATCTTCTGTGGCCTGCTGTTAAGACTAGAAATATCTTATTCTGTCAGTGTGATTTCATAGCAGGATGAAAAATGTCAAAAGTGAGGATGACAAATCAGTCTAGTGAGGAAAAATGACTCTTGGACAAGAGATGTCATTTGTCATGATTGCCATTTGACTGCACTTTCCCCCTCTTCTCTTTCATATGAATGCAATTTTGCCATTAGTTTTAAATTATCTTAACTGCACAATGGCTTGATCATGAGAATTGTGTTCTCTTTCAAAGAGTTTTGTGAAATAATAAAGTTTCAAAATTGAACTTATATTTATGCATTTCAATGAATTTTTAAAAATCATTAATGCTTAATTTATCAAATATTACCTTTTTTTCTTTTTTTTTTAGACCAAAGGGTCATGTTTTCCAAGATATAGGTAGCACCATGGCTTTAAAAAAAATTTTTTTTTCAAAACTGACACAGCTGAGCACAGCTCTCTGAGCCACTGCATAATACGGATGGTAATTAAGCCACAGCTTCAAGGTTGCATGGGCACAAGACAATTCAGCCTAATGAAGTATCGATCGACTGCAGTCGAGGTAAAACAAGTTGACATTCATTTAGAGGTAGCAATGTGAATATACCACAATGCCACCAAAGAAATAAAGGGAACAAACAATGAGGCTGAATTTTAATCTTGCAAACACAATTAAGAATCTTATTTATAGCGTGCTGCTATCACTTAAACTAAAGCTAATTGCATACTTACTGCCCTGACATAAGATACTTAAATCAGCAGAAATTATATATCCTTAGCATAATGGCAAAAAGAAAAAGAAAAAGTGCAGGAAGTTTAGTGCTTCTATTAGAGACAATACTAGTACCTTAGAAAACTATACTGATAAAAGAGTTTGAAATCAAATTTCTCACCTACTTGATTTGAATAATTAAGCTTATCTTAAGGTGCTATGAAGAACAACTCCAAAGAGTAAAATTCAACCTAGATTAAACAAACTTTTATAGAGAGTAGACTGGTTTCTTCTCAATATTTACCATTTCATATGCAAAATAATAGATACTGATATTCAATTGAATATAATTTACTAATCATTTTTTTTTAATTCGCTGAACTTCTTTAAGTGGATAGTTTCCTTAAAAAATTGTATCCAATTTATTTAAGATAGAAACAAAAACAGTTTACCCATTTTTCCCACCCCCCACCTCTTTTAACTATTATGTTCTCTGTATCTATGAGCTTTTCATTTCTTTAGATTGCATACAGAAGAGAGATTATACGGTATTAGTCTTTCTCAGTTTGACTTATTTCACTTAGCGTAATGCCCTCCAAGTCCATACATGTTGTCACAAATGGCAAGATTTTATTCTTTTTATGAATGAAAAATATCCTATTTGTTATGTCTTATCTTTTTGATGACAGCCATTCTAACAAGTGTGAGGCAGTATCTCATTGTGGCTTTGATTTGCATTTCCCTGATGATGGATGAGGGATGTTGAGCACCTTTTCATGTACCCATTGTCCATTTGTATGTCTTCTTTGGAAAATATTGAGATCTTCATTTTTGATTGGCTTGTTTGTTTTTGTGTTATTGGGTTGTACGAGTTCTTTACACATTTTGAATATTAGCTCTTTGTTAGATATATGATTTACAAATATTTTCTCCCATTAGTTAGGCTGTCTTTTCATTTTCTTAATAGTTTCCTTTACTGTACAGAAGCTTTTTAGTTTGTTTATTTTTTCATTTTGTGGTCTTGCTTTTGGGGTCAGATTTAAAAAATCATCACCAAGGGGTGCCTGGGTGCCTGGGTGGCTCAGTGGGTTGAAGCCCCTGCCTTCGGCTCGGGTCATGATCCCCGGGTCCTGGGACCGAGCCCCGCATCGGGCTCTGCTCAGCGGGGAGCCTGCTTCCCCCTCTCTCTCTGCCTACCTCTGCCTACTTGTGATCTCTCTCTCTTTGCCAAATAAATAAATAAAATCTTAAAAAAAAAAATCATCACCAAGACCTATGTTAAAAAGCTTACAGCCTATATTTTCTTCTAGGAGTTTTATAGTTTCAGGTCTTACTCCTTAATCATAAATCAATTGACCATATATGTGCAGGTTTATTTCTGGACTCTCTGTTCTGCTCCTTTGATTTATTTGTCTGCTTTATGTCAATGCCATACTGTTTTAATTATGATAGTTTTGTAATACAATTTGAAATTGGGAATATGATACATCCAGCTTTGTTCTTCTTTCTCAAGATTGCTTTGACTGCTCAAGGTGTTCTGTGGTTCCGCACAAATTTTAGGATCATTTGTTCTATATGTGTGAAAGATACTATTGGAATTTTGATAAGGATTTTAATGAATCTGTATATCACTTTAGGTAGTAGGGACATTTTATGTATTTATTTTCTTTTTTAATTTTAATTCCATTATAGTTAACATACAGTGTTATATTAGTTTCAGGTGTACAATATAGTAATTCAAGAGTTCCATACATCATCAGTAGGACATATTAACATATTAATTCTTCCAATCCATGAGCATGGAGTTCTTTCCATTTATTTGTGTCTTCTTCAATTTCTTTATTACTATCTTGTTTTCAATATACTAGTCTTTTACCTTCTTCATTAAATTTACTCATAGGTATTTTATTCTTTTGATGCAATTATAACTAAATATTTAGAAAGGGCCTTATTTTCCCCAGAAACAAATTTCCAGAGACTGCATTAATAATCACGTAGAGGAAGACCAGGATTTCTGAACATTAATATTTAAGTCTCCCTTTCAAATAAACACTAAAATTAAAGTTAACTAGTAAGTAGAGATATCACATAATTCATTTTTAAGCTGTCACTAGCATAAAGAATTGTCAAGATATACTGTATTCATTATTTTGACCAAACATCAGTTTTTATGAAATGACACTAAGCATCATTTTAAGAGAATAATGACATAATACTTATAAAATAAGATATTTAGCCATTTTATAACAATTTCTTAGGATTTATAATTTAATATATGCATCTAAAAGTATGATTAAGCCTTAGGAGTAATTTTATTAAGCACTTATCTTTAAATGATGAAATATTCTTTAAAATTACATGCTTTCTACTCAACAATCTATTGGCATGTAAGAGGCATTTAAAAGCCTATCATATATTATTGCTTTAATATTTCTTTCATCATTTTATTTATTTTAATTTTAAATAAATTGGAAGCTGAAATACGTTGTCCAATACTCTCAATATGTTGCCCAGTTAATCACAAAACTATTTATTAATCTTGTATCTGAAAAGTTCATTTTTTGACAAATGGAGCCTTTCACTTACAACACTGTTGTAGGCTATTTACTTTAGTGAAGAGGCCAGCCATGCATCTTTTAGAAGGTATACTTATTACAAATTCTATCTGGAGAAGTCACTCAATCGAAGACTTCGCATAGGAATTAGACTTCAAAATGTATTTATGCTAATCAATTGACTCAAAGTTACTGACATTATATAGCTTTCACAAGTTGTATTTTCTCATGAAAATTACTCCCAAATTAAAGAGAGAGTGCTAATGTGTCTAATTACATTACAGACCTCAGGCAGATGGATATATTAAGATTCACAGAAATTGCCTTACTTGTTATAGGCTTTTTTTTTAAGATTTTATTTATTTATTCAACAGACAGAGAGAGAGATCACAAGTAGGCAGAGAGACAGGCAGAGAGAGAGGGGGAAGCAGGCTCCCCGCTGAGCAGAGAGCCCCATGCAGGGCTCAATCCCAGGACCCTGAGATCATGACCTGAGCCAAAGGCAGAGGCTTTAACCCACTGAGCCATCTGGGTGCCCCGCCTTACTTTTTATAGGAAAAAGGGCACTATCTTTGCTGAATTTTTAAAGTTCAATAATAAATTGTTTAGGACATCAGTTATGTGATTTACATATTCCAGGTTTATCACATGTGATTTGAATTTTGTTTTTCTTTTGAGTCATTTTGTTTGTTTAGCAAACAAAAAAATGTATTGTGTTTTATCAGATAGCTATAATTAATATTATTTGTGTTAACAATATTTAAGCATTATATAAAAACAATGTTGTGATTTCTATCACTATATGAATTAATTACTACATACAGAGCAAAACAAACTTAATTTTACAATTAAATTATTTTCTAGCTTTCATCACATTATCCTGTATTACTGATAACAGTTAAAAAAGAAAAAAAAAAACATTGTGCTGACTTATCATGCATTTCTACAACTATAAACAACACAAATAACAGATGATTCTTAAGAACATATGTCTATTTTTTTTAATTTTTGTTTTCTTTGTTTCTCCCATTTTGTTACATACAGTTCTTTTTTATTTATTAAGGAATCAATAAGTATTTGTTAATTTGAATTTTCTATTTAAAGTATATAAAAGCCAATTATGTCAACTTAATGCCAAACTCAATGTAATAAAGTTTAAAAATAATTATAAAGTCTTTAAAAATGAAGTTTTATTTAGTGCGAGGTGGTAAAATATTGCATGGTAGTAGTCATTTACCTAATGACTATGATATTTACCTAATCTTATGTCTCCTAGAAAAAGGTGGGTCTGTTTTATTGTTGTATTTCATTGTTTTTCATTGTTGTTTTTTTTTAACAATCAGACCCTTGACCATATTAAATAATATAATACATAACTCTTGAGGTTGACATTCTTAAATACAGAAGACAAAATATGAATATAACTTTTAAGACTAACTGATTAAAAGAAAGAAACAAAACAAATGTTATTTTGTGTGCATGTGTTTGTATATTAACATTCAGTGATATACGTTTTAGAAAACTGTAGATGAAAGCACATATAAATGTCTAGGTACACAAAGTTGCAATGGGTAATAAGATATATCCTTATGTACATTGGTTAATTTCACTTTGTTCCTTTGTCCCACAGCTTTCCTAAAATTACATTAATAACGTGGTATTGATGATAATAGAGTCTAGAAAAAATGTTAGAATGAATCCTCATAAACACACAATACTCATGATGTAATGATGAACTGCTGTGGGCCATTGGAATTTTATAAAATAAATGTTACATTAAAAATATAGTCCACATTGATACATTAATATATGATAGAATAATATATTAGACATATACAGCTTGTTTAATAGTCAAGGAATAAAATACAGCACTTTTTTGGCATAAGTGATGCTGTTTACAAATATGATCTATCAGAATCATTGTTTTTTAATTGTCCACAAGTTAACATCTTCATTTTAATAACCAGTTTTCCATAATCAATTGCTTTTTATGCATGTTTATGGACTACTATAAATAATCCTTTTTTTAATAAGACATCCACTATTGTGCGTTTGGGCAAAAAGGTGCTGAGAAAAATTTATCTTTCTTTTTGAGTGAATATTGAGTAAATTATGAGTTACACCTATCTAACACGCATATGTGAGAAATTGCAAAAGTCAAAAGATCATGGGACATCGATGAGGAGGGAAAGCTCTGAGATAAAAAGGATATAGAATGGAGGGGAATATTGTAATTATGCAATTTACACAAGTATTAATGCCTCATTTTAAAACTTCTCCAAAATATAAACTGAAGATATAAAGGTGTTGAGACAGTAAGAAATGCTATCATAAATCTTTGTGATCATAATTATTTATGGTCTTATCAATTTTGATACTGATAAGTATTTTTATTTTTATTTATTATTGATAAGTATGATATTATCAATACTTTCTGTAACATTGGGTTTTATTGAAGAATTTCTGTAGGAGTGTGAAGATGATCTGATTTTATTATTATGAAAATTGCATGTGGCAAAAAGAAAAGTATAAAAGGAAATTGGATTAAAAAACTTCTTCCAGTTTTGGTCCCAGGCCACATTTTTAACTATATCTTTTCCATTTTTCCAAATACTTTCCATGCAATATACACATAAATCAATTCTCTTTTAATTTCCTATAGATATAAGAATATATGATTTCCCTGCTTTGTATTATGTTTTTGTTTCATTTAGCAATACCATATTTTATTCCATCTAAGATGCCACCTTTGAAAGATGCATTATTATTTTATATCCCAATGAGAAAAAAAAAGTTACAACCTAAACTATAATGAAATATTTTTTTATCTTTTAGAATTACTATTTTAAGCACAATATATATTTCCTTTCAGTTTTAACTGAACATATATTTGTATAGACCAACCATTTTGTACATGCATTAAAAATGGAAAATTCAAGTACCATAGATTTGGTAAGATAGACTGAAATTTCATGTTCAAAAATCAACCACCTGAAATCACTATTCAATTTGTGGTCACCAAAGTCTGTATTTTCTCTCATAATTTAATGTTCTTTCAAGCCCTTGATTTAGCGATTTTCTTAAAAAGAAGCCATGAAAATATAAAAAACCGCTGGCTTATGGTATGTTCTGAATGCTTGTGTCCCTCCAAAATTTGTGTGTGGAAATCCTAATCCTCAAAGTGATGATATCAGGAGATGGGGCTTTTGGGAAGTGATTAGGTCATGAGGGTGGAGCTGTCATGGTTGGAATTAGTGCCCTTGTAAAAGAGATCTCAGAGAGCTAGCTCATCCCTTCTGCCAAGTAAGGTTACATGTAGAAGACAGCCATTTATGAACCAAGAAGCAGACTCTCATCAGATACAAAACTTAACCATGTGGGCACTCCACTCAGATTTCTAGCCTCAAAAACTGTGAGAAAGAAATTTTTATTTTTTTTATAAGCCACTCAGTCTGTGATATTTTGTTATAGTGGGCCAAATGGACTAAGGCAACCCACTTCCTGAATGCTCCAATATATGTCAAGTTCATCAACCAAGCACTGAGAGATGAGATGAGTACTCTATTAATTTCTAGAAACCAAATATTTGTCTCCTGGGACTTTCTTCAAGTCAGGTTACAATCATCCTACAAATTTGAGTCTGATGTTTTGTTATGCAGGAAATAAAACTGCCCCCAAAAATAAGATTATGACATTATTTAGATTTCGGATATGTTAATATGTATAAAAATGTGTCTTAATATCAATGAAATATGGTACATTTTGGAGATTTGCCCCATTCGACATGCACATTTTGGCTTTACTTTTTTTTTTTTTTTTTTTTTGGTGGTGGAATAATAGTGCATTTATATAAACAGCTCAGTTGGTATAAGCAAACATCTACTGCTAGATTTTTAGTTTTCCTCAATTCTTTTTTCTTTTTGTTTTCTTTCTTTCTTCTTTATTGTTTTGGTTAATTTGCCTTGACTTGGCAATTTTGTGTATGTGTGCATGTATATCTAGTAAATAAAATCCTAGAAGTGAAAACATTCAAAGGGCATGTTTATTTAAATTTTGAAATAGTTTTTTAAAGAAATTATCTCCCTCAAGGATAAATGTTCTGCATATTAGAGTGCCTTGTTTCCTGCACTCACACTAATATTATACATTTTCAATCTTTTTAAATTTTAAAAATCTGAAAGGTATTCTGTGTGAATAATGAAAAGTGCCCCTTATAGATGTCTAATCTGGCAGTTCTGAGTCAAATTTATTGATATTCTCTACTTTATATTGCAGGAATTATATGCTGCTTAGAGAAACTTTCAACTGTCTAATATTTTTAATCCTATGCAGTTTTATAACTTTAGTGTTCTGGATTTTTTAAGTGGACATATTTATTCTAATGTAAATACATGTATAGCTGCTTACAAGAGACTCATTTTAGACCTAAAGACACCTTCAGATTGAAAGTGAGGGGATGGAGAACAACCTATCATGCTAAGGGATGTCAAAAGAAAGCTGGAGTAGTCATACTTATATCAGACAAACTAGATTTTAAAACAAAGACTGTAACAAAGTATGAAGAAGGGAAATATGTCATAATAAAGGGTTCTAACCAACAACAAGATCTAACAATTACAAGTATTTATGCCCCCAACTTGGGAGCACCCAAATATATAAATCAATTAAGAGCAAACATAAAGAAACTCATTGGTAATAATAAAATAATAGTAGGGGACTTTAACATACCCCTTACAGCAATGGAAAGATCATCAAAGCAGAAAATTTACAAGGAAACAATGGTTTTGAATTACACACTGGACCAGATGGATTTAACAGATATATTCAGAACAGTTCGTCCTAAATCAGTAGAATACACATTCTTTACAAGTGAACATGGAACATTCTCCAGAATAGCTCAAATACTGGGTTACAAATCAGACCTCAACAAGTACGAAATGATTGAGATTATACCATGCATATTTTCAGACTGCAACACAATGAAACTTAATCACGAGAAAAAATCAGGAAAGACCACCCAAACATGGAGGTTGAAGAAAATCCTACTAAAAAATGAATGGGTCAACCAGGAAATTAAGGAAGAAATAAAAAAAATACATGGAAGCAAATGAAAATGAAAATATGACAGTCCAGAACTTTTGGGATACAGCAAAGGTGGTTATAAGAGGAAAGTAAATAGCAATACAAGCCTACCTCAGGAAGTAAGAAAAATCTCAGATATACAACCTAACCTTACAACTAATGGAGCTAGAAAAGGAACAACAAATAAAACCTAGAGCCAGCAGAAGAAAGGAAATAATAAAGATTGGAGCAGAAATAAATGATACAGGGGCACCTGTGTGGCTCAGGCAGTTAAGTGTCTGACTTCAGCTCAGGTCATTAACTCAGGATCCTGGG
Source organism: Potos flavus (assembly GCA_028534135.1). Classification (NCBI taxonomy): domain Eukaryota; kingdom Metazoa; phylum Chordata; class Mammalia; order Carnivora; family Procyonidae; genus Potos; species Potos flavus. The sequence continues at coordinate 47,755,055 of CM052900.1, forward strand.
ATGGAGCCCTGTGTTGGGCTCCTTGCTCAGAGGGGAGTCTGCTTCTTCCTCTCTCTCTTCCCCTACCCCTCATGCCGCTTGTGCTTGCTCTCTCTCTCTCTCAAATAAATAAGTAAAATATTTTTAAAAAAGAAATAAATGATATAGAAACAAACAAAAAACAGTACAACATATCAATGAAAGTGGTTCTTTGAAAGGATTAATAAAATTGATAAACCCCCAGGCATACTTAGCCAAAAGAAAAGAGAAAGGATCCAAAAAACAAAATCACAAATGAAAGAGGAGAGATCACAATTAATACCACAGAAAAACAATTATAAGAGAATATTATGAAAAATTATATGCCAAAAAATTGGGCAATCTGGAAGAAATAATTAAATTCCTAGAAACATACAAACTACCAAAAGTGAACCAGGAAGAAATAGAAAATTTGAATAGACCAATAACCAGCAAGGAAATTGAAACAGGAATCAAAAATCTCCCCAAAAAGTCTAGGGCCAGATGGCTTCCCAGGAGAATTCTACCAAATATTTAAAGAAGAGTTAATACCTATTCTCAACATGTTCAAGGAAGGAAGGAAGGAAGAAAGAAAGAGAGAAAGAAAGAAAGAAAGAAAGAAAGAAAGAAAGAAAGAAAGAAAGAAAGAAAGAAAGAAAAGAAAAGAAATGGAAGGAAAACTTCCAAACCTCATTCTACAAGGCCAGCATTACCTTGATTCCAAAACCAGAAAAAGACCCCACTAAAAAAGAGAATTACAGGCAAATATCACTGATGAACATGGATGCAAAAGTTCTCAAAAAAAATACTAGTAAATTGAATCCAAGAGTATTTTAAAAGAATTATTCACCAGGATCAAATGGGATTTATTTCTGTGCTACTGGAGTGTTCGATATTCTCAAATCAATCAACATGATACACCATATTAATAAAAGAAAGTAAAGAACCATATGGTCCTCTCAATAGATGAAAAAAAAAGGACTTGACAAGATACAGCATCCATTCTTGATAAAAGCCCTCAACAAAGTAGAGATAGAAGGAACATACCTCAACATCATAAAGCCCATATATGAAAGAGCCACAGCAAATATCATCCTCAATGCAGAAAACCTGAGAGCTTTCCCTCTATGGCCAGGAACAAGACAGGGATGTCCATTCTTGCCATTGTTATTTTACACAGTACTGGAAGTCCTAGCCTCAGCAATCAAACAACAAAAAGAAGTAAAAGGCCTCCAAATCATCAAGGAAGAAGCCAAACTTTCATTATTTGCAGGTGACACAATACTCTATGTAGAAAACTGAAAAGATTCCATCAAAAAATTGCCAGAACTGATACACAGTGCAGTAAAGTTGCATTTATGATTACACCAAAACCATAATACCTGGCAATAAACCTAACCTAAAAGGTAAAATGTTTGTATGCTGAAAGGTAGAACACTTATGAAAGAAATGAAGAACATTCCATGCTCATGGTTTGGAAGAACAAATATTGTTAAAATGTTTATATTACCCAAAGCAATCCACACATTTAATGCAATCCCTATCAAAAAGCCAACATTTTTCACAGAGCTAGAACAAACAATCCTGAAATTCGTATGGAACCACAAAAGATCCCAAATAGCCAAAGCAATCTTGAAAAAGAAAAGAAAACTTGGAGGCATCACAGTTCTGGACTTCAAGTTATATTACAAAGCTGTAGTCATCAAGACAGTATGGTACTGGCACAGAAACAGACACATAGATGAGTGGAACAGAATAGAAAACCTAGAATGGACCCACAACTATATGGTTAACTAACCTTTGAAAAAGCAGGAAAGAATATCCAATGGAAAATGACAGTCTCTTCAAAAAATGGTGCTTGGGAAACTGGACAGCAACAAGCAGAAGAATGAAACTGGACCACTTTCTTACACCATACACAAAAGTAAATTCAAAACGAAAGAAAGACCTAAATGTGAGACACGAAACCATCAAAATCTTAGAGGAGAACAGTAACGTGTTTCACCTTGGTCATTGCAACTTCTTAACAGACATATCTCTGGAGGCAGGGGGAATAAAATTTTAAAAATGAACTATTGGGACTTCATAAAGATAAAAATCTTCTGCACAGCAAAGAAAACAACTAATAAAACTGAAAGGCAACCATGGAATGGGAAAAGATATTTGCAAATGACATAGCTGATAAAGGGTTTGTATCCAAAATCTATAAAGAACTTATCAAACTCAACACCCCCCAAAAAAATCCAGTTTAGAAATGGGCACAAGACATGAATAAACATTTTTCCAAGGAAGACATCCAGATGGCCAACAGATACATCAAAAGATGCTCAACATCACTCATCATCAGGGTAATGCAAATCAAAACCGTGATGAGATACCACTGCACACCTGTCAGAATGGCTAAAATTAACAACACAGGAAACAACAGATGTTTTGAGAATGTAGAAAAAGGGGAACCCTCTTTCACTGTTGGTGGGAATCTAAAATGGTGCAGACACTGTGGGGAAAAAAAACACAATGGAGGTTCCTACCTTACGAACTATATGAAAAAAATTATGTAAATATAGAGAGAGAGCAAGGTTTGCTCTAGGTCTCTTTTTATGAAACACAGCAATTACATTTAAGGCAAATCCATGAAAGGTTATATTTTCAAAATCAGTTGATAAAATTATAGAACTTTAGCTTTAGCACGAACCTGAGAAATATCTAATTGATCCCATTTATTTTGTATATGAGGAAGTTGGGGCCCAGCAAAGTTAAATGGATTTTTTCTTTTACATCAACAAATTGGAGATCTAGAATTTGGATCTGGGTTGTTAGTTTATTCTACCATAGCACTAATGTCTCAAAGTCTGAAAACAGTAAAGCTATTTGACTACAAACCATAGGACTGTATTTGTTTTTGAGTTTTTATTTAAATTCCAGTTAGTAAACATGCAATGTAATATTAGTTTCAGGTGTAGAATTTAGTGATTCATCACTTATATCCGACACCCAATGCTCATCACAAGTACCCATCTTAATACCCATCATCCATTTAACCCGTTCCCTCACCTACCTCCCCTCCAGGAACCCTCAGAAAGAGTCTGTTTTCTGGTTTGCCTTTCTCTCTTTTTTTCTCCTCCTATGTTCATCTGGTTTGTTTCTAAATTCTACATATGAGTGAAATCATACAGTGTCTTTCTCTGACTTATTTTGCTTAGCATAAAACTCTCTAGCTCCATCCATGTCATTGCAAATAGCAAAATTTCATTCTTTTTTGATGACTGAGTAATATTCTATTGTGTGTGTGTGTGTGTGTGTGTGTGTGTGTGTGTGTGTGTATACATGTACATTTACACATATATCTATATGTGTACATCTACATCTTCTTTATCCATTCATCAGTCGATGGACATTTGGGCTCTTTCCATACTTTGGCTATTGTTGATAATGCTGCTATAAACATCGGGATGCTGTGCCCCTTCGAATCAGTATTTTTGTATCCTTGGGTAAATATCTTAATAATGCAATGGCTGGATTGTAAGGTAGTTGTATTTTTAACTTTTTTTTTTTTAACTTAAGTAGGCTTCATGCCCAGTGTGGAGCCAAACACAGGGCCTGAACTCACCACTCTGAGATCAAAACCTGAGCCCAGATCAAGAGTCAGACATTTAACCAACTGAGTCACCCCAGTGCCCCAAATTTTTAACTTTTTTGAAGAACCTCCATACCATTTTCTAGAGCGGCTGCACCACTTGCATTTGCACCAACAGTGTAAGAGGGTTCCCCTTTTTACTCATCCTCACCAACGCCTATTTTTTCCTGTGTTGTTAATTTTAGCCATTCTGATTGGTGTGAGGTGATATCTAATAGTAGTTCTGATGTCTATTTCTCTGATGACGAGCAATGTTGAGCATCTTTTTATGGGTCTGTTAGGCATCTGTATATTTTCTTTGGAAAAATATCTATTCAGGTCTTCTGCCCATTTTTTAATGGGATTATTTGTTTTTTTGGGTGTTGAGTTTGATAAGATTTTTTTTTAAGATTTATTTAGTTATTTTAGAGAGGGAGAGAAAATGTGTGTGGGTGGGAAGGGGCAGAGGGAGAATCTTAATACAGAATCCAATGTAGGGCTTGATCCCACAACACTGCGATCAGCACCTGAACAGAAACCAAGAGTCAGATGCTTAATCAACTGCACCACCCAGGCGCCCCAATAAGTTCTTTATAGATTTTGGATACTTACCCTTTAAACAGATATGTCATTTGCAAATATCTTCTCCTATTCCATAAAAAGAGGTCATGGTTAAAGTGTTTATTGATGTTGTTGCTGAGAATAAGCAAAGAATCTTGTGCTGGAGTAAGTATTTTGTCAACATTCCAATTACCAACTGAATATGATACTTTTGGAGGACGATAAGTCCAAAGATAAAGTGTGGTCTGTATCACCAGAGCCAGTAATGAATAAACTAATTAGATTTTATTATAAATAATCTCTTTATTCTAGGTGATAGTATATTTCTAGATTCAGAGTTAAGAACTGTTTCATATCACAAATTCCTAGCTCCCCTGGCACATACACATATTTATTTATTAATAAGACCTATCATGCATACCTATATAATTTATGTATACAAACCATTTGTGCACTGGTATGTGGGTGAGGGCATGGAAGAAGGAGAGTTCTCTGAGATCTGAGAGGACCTGGCTGCCCTGGAGATGGATTATGAAGAAGTAGACACAGAGTCTATGGACAGCAAGGATGAGAGTGAGGAATTATAGAGGGTCCTGGTGCCTGAAATGCTGGGTCTCTCTCCCCAGTTTTGTATCTCTTATTCCACTGTTTCCCTAATTCCCTACAAATACAATTAAAGTCTCAAGTGAAAAATAAAATTTTATAAGTTTGGTTAATAACAACCTATTATAAACCTTATTATTTATACTGCATACATCTATAGTTTTGAAATAAATGGCTGATAAGGCATGTTGTGGTGAAATGAATGTTTATTTCAACAGAATGTGCTTCATCAGGTTTTTATTTTGACATTGTTTATGTCACCAGCATTTTGATTGATAGCCTTTTCTCAAGACTGTTTCTACCTAAATATCTAACACACCAATCTAATTTTAGGTAAACTATCCATTTTTACTGGTTTGGGGACAGCTTTGAAAAATCTCTCTCTCTCTTTTTTGGGGGGGACCAACTTTGGTGATTGGGGTTATTTATTTGAAAGTTGGTGCATTCTACAAGTTGGATTCTTGATTCAATTAACAAATTTACCTGAGTTGGTAAATTTGTTAGCCCATGAAAAGTAGGCAAATGTGTCTTAATTAAATCAAATATCCCATGTTTCAGAAGTCTAAAAAAAGTGACGAATACTGCTGTAGTTAAGTTGCATTTAAGATATAATTCTCCGTTATTGTTTTATATCACTTTCCTAAATAATCTCTTCCTTCTTTTGTAGAGCTAACATAGTTGAAAATCAGATATGGGATCTAATCCTGTGATCTCCTAAATTAGTACATAGGTTGAATCTGCTATTTAAGAGCTAGGATTCTCATTTGGGTACAGTAGAAGCCTGAGAATTGGAATGAGTTAATTTGAAGGAATTTACATGGTTCTGAGTATTCTTAATACATACACTCCACTTGCCCATAGAATCAATCTCTCATCTTTTATTTGATGAGATATCCCTGCCTCGACAATACTATATTGAGTTTACCCGCTGTAAAGTAACCCAAAGTTTCGATCACTTAATCTTTTCTATTGGCAAAAATCCTGGGAGTGCGTATGTATGAATTCTGGAAATGCTGGATTAGGTGTAGAGAAACATAATTTTAGATCAAGTTTGCTTTCTCAATATGAATGATTTATCTCACCAAGAATGTGAGATTCTTGGTTTATTATTAAACTGTGTACCTGGAAAGGGCTTTAACTTTGGCTGTGAATGCTGATTGGCCTGGGTATGATGGTGGCCTCCACAGAATGAAATTGAACAGTTAGAAATCCCTTATTATAATGTAGAGGAAGGAAATAGAAGCCATTTGAGATGGGAATGTTGAAATTGATTTATGATGTGCAGTACATTCATGTACTCTTTAATTATGTCCCTAAGAGCATAAAGAACACTGAAAAATTGGGAAACACTCTGCTAGGAAGAGCTACAATTGCCCTCAAAACTGCTGTTGATTTTGTCTTCTGAAGCTAGCTGCCTAATTTTATTACTGAAATGGGATTCTAGATTTCACAGTGATAATGGAATCTGGGAGTGGCAGAGGCAAGGTGTTGGAGATACCTCAGGCCACATGGGTATGTTTACCAAAACAGGGGTCAGAACTCAAGTGTTAATCAGAGTGGCATCATTCAGTGTGACCAACTGATCATATAATCCCTAAAATTCCAAGGCAGGCAGCACTTTGAATCCCATTTTAGTAAAATTCTGAAAAAAAAAAAAAAAATAGATCTCTAACTGTTAAATTGAGGCATACTTTGAATCACAATAATGAGGAATCACAGCTATTTACTAAAATCCCAAACTTAAATCAGTTTGGAAACAAGAGCCTCATAAATAAAGAGAAAGATAGGTGCTTCTAAACAAGATCCATCACAGTTACACACTGCAAATATTCCTACTAAGCATGTACAAAGGTACCTGTGGCCATTTATAAAGATAACGATAACTTTGGACATCTGGAGAATTATTCGATACCATTTTTTGAGCTCACATAAATCCCTGGGACATAAATCCCTGGGACCTAGATAGCCATGTGGACAAGTGAAGGCTTGTGGGAATGAGGAGCAGAAGGAAACTTTCTCCAGGTGTTTTGCAAAGTGTGTTAAAGGAGTCCCTGAAATGATTCTGAATCAATTTCTCAAATTCCAGAATGTATAACCAGGATAAATATATTCAAGACTTAACACATTACCCCCAGTTGTTCTCTGTACTATGTAATAAAACCTATCAGGAATAAAACTCCCTCCAAAATAGCAAACTGAATGCAAAACCACATCTCTGAAACAACAGCATAAATTAGCACCATCTCCTCAAACTGGAACAACACAGAAATGTGGATTCCCCTTACATTCCCATTTAATTCATTGGTTTAGCCAATGTAAAAAAAAAGTTGGGTCATGAAAAATAATGGTAGATTTTCTTAATCTTTATCAGGTGATTGCTACTGTTATGTAAGTGTGTGTATGAGAGCACGTGTGTGTGTAAAATACATTTTTTGAAAATTAGAAAAGTCTATCAAATAAATAAGTTCAAAGAACACCTTCAGATTGAATACGCATATATCCCTAAACCACATCAAGAGAAAATACTGTGTAGCTTGAAACCCACTGTGAGTCCCTTCCCAATCATTTCCCTTTTCCTCAGCTAAGTGCAACTATCATCTTCAAATCAATGTTTGATATCCCCTTGTTTATCTTTATGCTTTTATCATTCACATATGTGCCCTGAAAAGGGCCCCTGAAGCCATGTATGCAATGCAGGTTTGCATTGCACTCAAGCACGCGCCATACCTCAGATGCCTAAATGTTATTGTGGTGACTTTGGAAAAATGAAATTATAAGCCAAAAGGGAAAATATATATATATTTTTTTCAAATATATATATATATATATATTTGAAAATCTATAATAAAGGATGGCATTACCATTATAATTTGATGACTTGTAACAGAAAATTAGCTATAGGGTGTACCAGAATCAACAATTTTAGCTTCTCTGACAGTTTACAATAGCTGTTTCTTAGGAATTCAGTAGACAAGGTCATATGCGACTCCTCAAAAACATAGAGTTCACCAAAGTCACCATATTTGGCAAGATTACAGTATAATTCACATACAAAATGCCGAGTAGAATTACTGGAAGGAGTGGAATATTTTATTGTTTCTCCTTCTAACTTATCTTGGCCTTTTTCCAATTGCCAGGTGAAGTTAAAAAAGAACAGTTTTCTGATGAGAAAAGTTCCCTCAACTAACCAACTAGGAAGCCATGGAGAGGAAAGAAGAACTTTATCAGTACAGAGTCAAGAAAAGGTAGGAATCTGAGCCTGTTTAATCTAGACATTCTGTTCTTGAGTTAAATGAAGTAAGTGAAGGCTAAAATAAAATATCTACTTCTTGCAATGGCTAACTATTGTTAGGCAAGAGATTAAAATAATAATCAAAACAATCATAATAAAAATTAAACAAATTGAAAACATCAAAGAATTACCAAAAACTGTGAGAATTAGAGTAAGAATTTACAGAACCAGATTCAAAGTTGAGGGAGGACAAAAGAGATGAATTTGGCATTTGAAACTGCTTTCTCATTATGGTAACTGCCATTTCCAGAAGTAAAATAAAAACTGGCTAAAAGGTGAAGAACCCCGGCAAGCCTGAAAATTCAAACACACTTTAAAATGAGCAAGAAGTAAAAAAAAATAAAAATAAAAAATCACTATGGGGGGAGCCTGGGTGGCTCAGTTAAGTGTCTGCCTTTGGCTCAGGTCCTGATCTTGGGGTCCTGGGATCCAGGGGGCATTGGGCTCCCTGCTCAGTGGAAGAGCCTGCTTCTCTTTCTCCCTCTGCCCCTCCCCCCCACTCATGCTCTCCCTCTCTCTCTCTCTCTCTCAAATAAATAAATAAAATCTTTAAAAAATCACTATGGGATTTAGACAATACTTGAAATTGAATAATAACAATAACAAAATAATAATGCATTTTGAAACTTGTGGGATGCAACTAAACTATGTTTAGAGGAGCCATTATAATCTTAAATGTATATACTGGAGAAGAATAAAGGCTAAATATTGATGATCTGAGCAACTACTACAAGAAATCAGTAAAAGAGTCACATATTAAGCCCCCAAAATATACACTAAAAAGATAATAAATATGAGCCAAAATTAATAAAATAGAAAAAGTATATACAAATGAAGAGCAGCAGCAAAACAAATTCATAAACACTGGGTAAGATTTATTAAACACACACAAATGATAAGAATATGAATTATCAACATCAAAAATTATAAAGGGAACATTACTACATACCTTCCACCATTTACAAATAATATTTACAATTAATGCATTTAAATTCAATAGTTTTAAAATGTTGTTTTACAAATTACACAAAGAAAGTGTAGACCTAGATGATATCATGAAACCAAACCAAATTCAACCAAAGAAAATTATAATACCGGTTAGACATAAACTATTTCAAAGACTAGAAACAAAGAACCTTTTCCAACTTGCTTTACAAAGCCACCATGGACTTCATGAAACCCGAAAAAGACATTACAAGAAAGAAAATTATAGTACATTATCACTCATAATCATAGAAACACTTTTTTTAACCCAGCAACATATAAATAAATTATAATAAATAATTGGTTATTTGAGGATGTAAGCTGATTTAACATTTTTAAATTAATTAATATAATTGACCATAGTGATAAAAATGAGAAGAAAAATCATCTCAAAATAGTCATCTCAAGGATGCAGACATTATATTTGATAACATTCAGCATAAATTTACATTATAGGAATTCATAGGTAAATAGAAATGTGCTTAGTCTGATAAAAAGATTAAAAAAATTTTACATGAAGTATTAATCTTAACAATGAAATATTGAGAATTTTTACCTAGATTTGAGGAAGAAAGAAGAAATGCCCTTTCATCATTTCCATACCATGGTATAGTAGAAGTTTTAGAACAATAAAGTAAAAATTTAAAAAATAAAGGAAATTTTATTTTGGTTTTAAAAATTTGGTTTAGAAAAATAAATAAATAAAATTGCCATTTTTTGCAAATAATAATTATATACCTAAAAAAAACAAATAAATCAATAAATGAGTTTAACAAGTTCATTAAATACAGAGCCAATATACAAAAATCAACTGAATACTTGAACCAGCAACAAAGAATTAGAAAATAAAACTGTAAAAGAAAATATATTGGTTGTCTATTGCTGCCATAACAAATTATCACAAATTTAGCCCCTTAAAATAAAATCAATTACTTGTTCTGTAGATTAAAATATAGGACCCACAGTGGCTCAGCTGGTCTAGTCTCTGGGTTTCATAAGATCAAAGTTAAGTTGCTGGCAGGTGTACATTCCTCTATGCAGTCTCTGGGGCTTAATCTATTTCCAAGCTCATTTGGAGTAATGACCAAATCCAGTTTCTTGAGATTATAGGACAAAGGTTTCTGTTTTCTTGATGGACATCGGATTCTAGAGGCCATCCACATTCTTTGACTCATGGCCCCTTTCCTCTGTCTTCAAAGCCAGCAGGAGGTAGTCTAGTTCTTACGCTTCAAATCCCTTTTACCTTCCCTTCTTGCCATGTCTCATCTCTGCTTCCTTTGTCCCATCTCTCTGACTTCTGCCAGATAAATTTCTTTGCCACAAGTGATTATGTTATAGATAGATGATAGATAGATAGATAGATAGATAGATAGATAGATAGATAGATACTCCATGATAATCTCCCTGTTTGAAACTCCATAATCTTAATATCTTAATTACATCTTCAAAATCCCTTCATAGCAATACCTAGATTAGTGTTTGAACAACAAGGAGGTAGGATTCTGGCAGATGACATCTTTAGAGTTCTGTTTACCACAAAAATAATTTACGATAGCACAAAAATTTAACCAATTTCTAGGTGTAAATCTAATGAAATATGTGTATAATTTCTAACTATAAAACTATAAAATATTACTGTAAGAAATGAAAGAAAACCTGAATAAAATCAAGTATATATGCCATATTTATTCATTGAAAGCCTGAATATTGTAAGGATATTAATATTCTTCCAGAATCATCTAAAGATACAACACAATCCCACTTAATGAAAATTAGAAAACTGATTTTAAAATTTAAAAGGAACTGGGAAGTGTTGGGGACCCTTGGTGGCTCAGTCAGTTAGGCATCCAACTCATGAACGTGGCTCAGGTCATGATCTCAGAGTGGGGAGATCTGCCCTCCGTTGGACTTTGCGCTCGGCATGGAGTCTGTCTGTCGCTCTCCCTCTGCTCCTCTACTGCTCACACTCTCTTTCTCTCTCAAAAAATAAATAAAAACAAAATCTTTAAAAAATAATAAAAGGAACTGGGGGTATTAAGAATGATCACAACATTCTTCAAGAGAAACAACAATAGAAAATTTAAACTATGAAATTCTAAGTTTTAATTATAAAATTGCACTAATTAAGATGTTAACAATGTAGTATTGTCACAAAGATAGCTAAACAGATTAATGCAACAGATATTCCAGAAGTGCATCCAAGCTCATGTGAACATTTGATTCATGATAGAAATGTCACTGCAGGAAATAACCAAAGGAGGGTATTATTAATTAATGGTGCTTGGGACAACTGGTTATCCACAGGGAAAAGAATGAAATTTGACTCTTCACTCTCATCACACTCAAAAATCAATTGTTATAGAAGTCAGTATCAGTGAATCATAAAGTTAAAGGTAAATGGATTATAGATTTAAAATCGTATAGATTCTAAAAGATTATTGTAGGCATCTTCTAAAATATCACCGAAAAATCCTTGTCTCCTAATATCCATGCTATGGGTAATCATCTTAACTTGAGTGTAAGCTGGACCTAATGACTTGCTTCTACAGAAAATGGTAAAAGTGATGGGATGATTTTATTTGCCTCAAAAGAGAGATGATATTAGGAGAAATTTCTTGTATCTCTTTGCACATGTGTTCTAGGCTATATTCCTGGGCATGGAAATGATGGATTCAAGGTTATGTGAATGTAAAATTTATAAGATAAAACATATTTTCCCATAAGACTGGTAGCAATTTATATATATTTTTTACATTTAAGCCATTGATGTATAAAAGTTCATACAGTTCTATGCCCTCATAATACATAATGCTATTAAAATTGGGGGATTATACCAATTAAGTGCTAAAAACTCTTCACTGTTGTCCTCATTTGAATTTTCTTTTAATTCCTAAAGTGGTTGAGTATCTCGCATGCTGATTTACTTTGTGTTTATTTTTCTAGGATCTCTACTACTCTTTGCCCATTTTCTCATTGTATTTTACTTCTCATTTTATAACTGCTATGTAATTTTTTAAATATATTCTCAGTACTAATTGTTTGGTAATTGTATAAATATCTTCTCAGGACTGTTCGTAGATGGCATTTTCACTTTCCTCATGATGTCTTTCAAATGACAGAAATTGCTTAATATTAGGTTCAATGTAACATTTTTATGTTTAGACATTGACTTTTTTAAAATCATGTTTATCTTGAGAATATTATGATATTCTGTATTTTACTCCAAAATGATTAAGGTATTGCCTTTTTCATAAACTATTTAATTCCCTTGAGTCACTTTATATGTGATAAGAAGTATCCAATTTCATTTTCCACATATGGATAACCAGTTGTTTTACATCATTTATTGGAGAGTCTCTCATTCTTTCATTGACGTCCAATACAATTTCCATCAGATGCTGTTTCCATATGCATGAGGTCTAGTTCTGGATTTTCTGTTTTATTTCAGTGGTTTATTTTCTGTTACTGGCCAGTACTATCCCATTTTAATTATTATATTGTGAAAATAAAGTTTGATATTTTGGAAGCCAAGTCTCTCACACTTGAAGTGTATTTTTTAGATAGCTGTTCTTCCTATAAATTTGAGCATTAGCTTGTCAAGTTCAATAGAAAAATGCTGATGAACTTTCTGTTAGCATTTTTTATAAAATAGATTCTTCCTCTGAATAAACATATTTCTTTTCTTTAAAGTATTGCAGGAATATTTCATAAATTTTGTAATATTAATATTTAATATTCAAGGACATTTTATTTAGTTTATTAAACTAAACATGAGACTAAAATAAAACTTCTAAAAGAAAACACATGAAACGATTTTTGTGACTTTGGACTAGGCAAAGATTTCATAGATATTATGGCAAAAGCATGATCCTCAGAGGGAAAATAGTGATATATTGGACTTCATAAAAATTAAAAACTTTTATTATTCCAACACCATCCCTGAAACCATCTAAAAGGAGTGTGTTACAAATTGAGAGAAGAACATACTTGTAAAATATATATCTGATAATAATCATCTATCCAGGGGATACTGCTCAGTTGGTGAGCATTTGACCCGGTTTCAGCTCAGGTCATTATCTCAGGGTGGTGAGATCAGGCCCTGAGCTCGTCTCCACACTGGGCATGGAGCCTGCTTAGGATTCTCGCGCTCCCTCTCCCTCTGCCCTTCCCCCCTCCCCGCTTCCCTTCTCTCTCTCTCTCTAAACAAAAAACAAATAAAAAATCTTCTAAAAGTCTTCTATCCAGAAGATACAAAGCAATCTTATAAGAAAAATGAAAAGGATGAAAAGTGGTAAAAGGGAAAATATTTGCATAGATGTTGCACCAAAGAAGATATATAAACTACTAATAATCACTTGAAAACATGCTCAATATAATTATTCATTGAGTGAATTTATTTTTTTAAGATCTCATTTATTTCTTTGAGAGAAAGAGTGCCAGCAAGAGTGGGGGAGGGGCATAGTGGACAAGATGCTGTAGAAGCCTGGTTAGCTTACCAACATGTGTATCTATATCAGAAAGCTCTTCAAAAGCATTATACTTGTTGCATGTGCTCTATCACAGTTAATCCTCGGAAAATCTTCTGAGATACATATTAATAACTCCATTTTACAAACAAGAAAACAGCAAAACATGTTAAGCAACTTTTCAAAGGTCATAATGAAAAAGTGATAGATCAAGAATTCAAGGCCAAGTTGCTTCATTATAAACAGTGTTACTTTCAGCCATCTGGCTAAACAAGACACAAAATTCAGCATGTGATTCAAAGATCACAAAGTAGTTGCTCAGTAAATGCATCTTGAATAGAAATTAATGAAATATAGTTATCAAATTTTGAATCCCAATTCATTTCAATACAAGATTTGCTGCAAAAATATATTTTGTTCTCTGTTGCTAGAGAAACTCACATGCTGTAATTTTAGTTTTCTTCTTGCATATATATCACTTGCTTTTGAATGAATCATTTATAAAACTTGATGATAGAAGGAGATTAATCAGCCAATCAGAAACTTATTTACAGAAAGTCTTGTGTAAAATACTCTCCCAACTGCTGGAGATACAGATATTTATACCGGTTTCTTCTCCTGAAGGAAATAGATAAAAGAACCTACAGACACAAAAAGAAAATTGACAATACATATGAGCATGTAAACAGCAATTGAATGTCACTGAGAGTTATTGCTATATGGTTTCATATAAATGGAGAAATCTATCTAGGATAGAGTGATGTATCGTGTCCTGAAAATTAAGAAAGAAAATGTTTCAAGTTGGAGAAATTAAACTGCAAAGTGCTACAAGGTAATTAATATTAAGCTAAAACTAAATTGATAAACTGAATTTAGTTTGGTAATCTTGGTAAGATTCGGTAATCTTGGTAAAGTATTTCCAAGTATTTCCAAAGTAATACCAATTACTTGGAAATCTTGGTAAATTTAGTTTTGGTAATCTTGGTAAGATCAATTGCCACTGTATGTCAGGGAAGAGAAAATGTTTAAAGATATTTGAAGATAAAGAAGTGACAGTGATCACTGATGTTAAGAACCTTGATAGAACTGGGCCCAGAGCACAGGGTAGTCTGGTCTGTCACAAAGAGAAATTTATCCACTAAGAATTTATTTAAGTCATGCTGTCTCTACCTTTTGGTTTAGAAAGATGGGAAGGAGATTTCAGAAATGAAATCTCAGCGTGAAGCTGATTAAAGAATGAGAAGTGGCAGAGCCAAGAAAAAAGGCAGGGAGAGAAGGAGAAATGAGAAAATGGAAAATGAAAGACAAAAAAGTGATAGGAAAAGATAGGAAGAGAAAAGAAATAAGGAGTAAGAAATGGAGAGAAATAGAGAATATAAAAAGTAAAGAGGAAGGAAGGAAAAGAAAGAGGCAGGGAAAGCAGAAGTTCATAAAACAATAAGGCTCTTTTTAACTTTCTCACTTTTTCTCAACCTTATTTGTCTCATAAATAAGTTAATACTCCAAATGCACTATTCAGTGTAGGTTTCAAAGACTAAGATGTCTTCTAAACAATGAAGAAGATATAAGCATAGATAAAACTTGTTAAGACATTGGTTTGACTTATTAGGAAAATTTTTTTAAATACATTGGCAATTACTAGAACCTCTTAAGACATTTTTTTATTGTTTTCCTTCATCCATTCGCCCTCTTACAAACAAAATATGGAATTCTGTTTTAGAATCCACTGCTCCCTGATTCTTTCAACATGGTATCTAGTGAGGCTCTCAGACCAAAGAAAACTGGCACATTGAATTCCCCTGACTCCAGACATTGGTTCATAGTGAATCTCATTGAAATTAATCTCAGGATATATTCTGGAAACCTTCAAATAAAGACTCTTGATCTCTTACACAGTCCTATGAGCTGCTGGCGGTCCTCCTGAGACCAGCAGAGAATGAGTCTTTTTGAGAATGGAATTAATATAGAGGAAGCTGACCCAACAGATGGAGGGAATCCCAATCCTGAATTGTTTGACCCATACCTGAAGCTAGATCTATATCTCATTCATTCCTTTATGGATCAATTAATTCCTTTATTCAATCTCATCCCCCTACCCCAGGCTAATTTACATTTGTTTTTCTGAGAAAGAAGGAAAGAAAGGAAGAAAGAAAGAAAGAAAGAAAGAAAGAAAGAAAGAAAGAAAGAAAGAAAGAAAGAAAGAAAGAAAGGAAGGAAGGAAGGAAGGAAGGAAGGAAGGAAGGAAGAGAAAGAAAGAAAGAAAGAAAGAAAGAAAGAAAGAAAGAAAGAAAGAAAGAAAGAAAGAAAGAAAGAAAGAAAGAAAGAAAGGAAGAAAGAGGAAGAAAGAAAGGAAGAAAGGAAGAAAAGAAAGAAAGAAAGAAAAAGAGAAGAAAAAGAAAGAAAGAAAGAAAGAAAGAAAGAAAGAAAGAAAGAAAGAAAGAAAGGGGAAGAAAGAAAGGAAGAAAGAAAGAAA